>CM021733.1:43139707-43400199 GCA_011075105.1 Heteronetta atricapilla | reverse complement strand
GGGTGGAAATGGGAAGATTTTCTACCCTTTTAACCTTACCAGGTTATCCCTGGAAGAGGTAGAACAACTTTTCACATGATAGGGACACCACAGTGCAGAGCATAAACACGTGTCAAAGCCCCAGCTGATGAGGAACAAAAGTATGGATATAGCAGGAAATTAAAATGCTCTTTGATTGTTTCCTTTCGAACAAACAAATCTTTCCACGGCTGCTTCTTCTTCTTCTTCTTTTTTTTTTTTTTTTTTTCCTAATGCAAAACACTTGCAGCATAACAAGTGTCAGGCTTTTTGCTAAAAGATTGTCTGTCTATCCAAATTATGAACGTGTGTATGAAAAAAATGGTAGTCCTTAATAAGGCAAGCTGACAACATTGGCTTATCCCATATGGACTTATCTATGATTGAGCAACAGAAAAGGAAAAGATGTCTCAGATACTTTCCATTTCTTATTTTACTTAATCACTTCGCAGTGAAATGTTTACAGTTTCTTATATATATATATAAAATCTTTCTTCTTAAAAAATATCAGTTCTGTATCCTGAGTTAGACATCACAGGTTTCATTTTCACATTACCTTTTAGTGTTAAAACCTGCCTAGAACATTACAGGAAAGGGTACAAAAAGTGTGTTGTTAAAATCTTTTCCATGGCCATTTGTGAGTGTCAATTTAAAATTAATATTGAACCTTGAATCAAAACTGGACATAAAAGGAAACATCTTGTTTATAAGTCCATACGTATACTGGGAGCATTAATTTCATTTGAAGCTGAAGAAATTAATACATATAGTTTTCCAAGCAGTCCTTTGTTTTTGAAAATATAGTACTGCAAAAACTAATGTCTCAACTCTGTTTTGGAAATTGGGCAGGACCAAAATAGAGGATATGAAGGAGCAGGTGATATGAAATACGCTGTGATTTACCAGTATCATTGTTAAATCACAATATTTCATGCTGTATTGGGAGAAATGGTACAGAGAAGAAGAGACAGAAATAGCAATCCTTTGCAGTACTACTACACCATGGTGCTTCCACGGGACATGTTTAAAGAATCCTTTCAAAACATTATTTCATTTTCTAGGGCATTCCATAGAAGAAAACAAAGCAAACAAACAAAAACACTGATGCGAATATTCCATTAACAAGTACGTAAAACTGATTATTTTTTGTCTATATGCTTCATTAAACAAAACAAAACAAAACAATCTTAAGCACAACATTTAGGTGTTAAATCTGGAACTATGATGTTGACAGATGTATGTGGAGAGAGGAAAGTATTCAAAGTACAGGCGGAATAGCAGCCATAGTGCTGTTCTGCAAACCTCAGTGTTTTAAGTAACTCTGTGGGATGAACACATTTTCCCTTTCTCCTCTGTAGCGGACTGAGCGTGAGGATAGCTGCTTGCAGAATTTCTTGACCATTTCTTTGGCTGTTGAGAGGGTCAAGTGGAATCATGCCGCAGGTGCCAGCTCCTGCTTTTTGCAATTTAGCTGTAATTTTCTCTCATCAGAAGGCTGTCAACCAGTGCCTGCTGGTGGAGAACAATTTTTCCTCACTGCAGAGGAGAAGAATGGTTCTGGTAGAACTTTCTTTCCCAAGACACATGATTTCAGCAAAAATGTAACAAGACATCAGGTTTTCTGCAAAGTTAAGCATGATTGAAACTGTTAATAACAAAAATCAGCTTCTCGTTTTTATTCACAAAAAGTTACCAAAAATGGAAAAAAAAAAAAAAAAAAGAGCTGAAAACATTTTACAAGGAATCACTGGAGAAAAGTGGGAATTATCCACCCATCTTCAAGTATAATATAGTAAATACTCTCCCTCTTTTGAAAATATTCCTAAATATTTTCTTCATTTAACAATCCCCAATTATTTATTAAAGATGTGGGTCATTTCTTAAAATAACCATTAGTTTTCCTATGCTGAAAACTGGAGATATGTTTGAAAGTCTGGGCCTTCTAGTGGCCAAATATAAAGAGTTAGGAGACTGTTGTTTTTATCTGCCACACCTGTGTAGTGTCCCATGGTTGGATGAATAATCAGATTTTTCAGATGGTAATAAAGGAACCAAGAAGCATTTAAATAAGGTCAGTTTTGTGATTGTCTGTCAACAATTCATTTAAAGAGAGATGAACTAATTGTTACAGGAAAGCCTGAACAAGAAACAACAGGAGCTGAAGTTCTCGTGTTATTGTCATAATGATTTGTGCCTGTTTATTTTGAAAAGTACGGTTTTGTGGTAAAGACATTGAGTGCTCAGGAGCCTTCTGCTCCATTTTTGTTCAGCCACAGCTTCCCTCTCCCTCATGTCTTGGAAGGTGAAAATACTTTCTCTCACAGAGAAGGCTGATACTAGGCATGAGAACAATAGTTTCTTGATTTTGCAGTGATGGAAGATACAGTTCTTGTCTTTTTTCTGAACTTAAAACTAAGAATTTCCCATCTATTTTGCTGTGGTTTCTGCCACTTTACTGCCTCTGGATATTCTATTTCTCTGAAAATTATGCAAATCTTAAAACTTGAACATGTAACAAACAATGTTCTGTTTTCCTCCCTGCTCCTGGTCTCCTTTACAAGCATAGGAACTTCTGTCTTTAAATGGAGAAGTGCTGTTGTCTAGAACAGGGATCACCAATCTCTTTGTAACTGAATCACTCCTGAGAAAGCAAGAGATCTGCCACGCATCACCGGGTTCAGTTCTAGACATTTCCCCACTTCATCAGCATCAAAGCTGAGCTACTGAGTATAGTTAAACCCACTGGATTGGATCCACAGCCAGCTGGGTGGTCTGTTACTTCTGACTGCAAAATCCCAGAGCAGACACTGCAGCTGAATCCTCAGTACTTGGGAAATGTTAATTTGCTTGGTCTCCGTGTTTCAGCTCTACTGTACTTACCTCACCGGCAAGAAATGTCTTAACAACTGATAGCCACTGTTCTTGAATATTGTTTTCCTGAATATTGTTATTGGTTTTGCCATAATTTGAATCATTGTTTATTTATCATAGGCAGATCCTTCCCTAAACGTTGTTTCAAGTGGGCAGCAGCAGAGACTCTAGGAAGAGAACTGGACTGAACAATTAGAAGACATTATCTGAGAAATTCATGCCTTGCATGAAACTGAAAATTCTGGCTTTCATTTTCTTCATATACATAAAAAGGCATTGGTTGAAAATTACCCAGTGCAGCAGCTGACAGTGCTTGTAGCTTTCCACCCTCTCCATTTCATCAACATGATTTAAAGAAAGGAAATCAGATCACAAAGAGAGTGTCAGCACTATATCTTACAAAAGTTACTGAATGACTACGTAATTTCAATGACTAAAAACAATTTCCAAGTTACCTTATTACAGATGTTGCTAAGATTTAAAGAGTGATTTGCAATGCATGCCTCCAGCATCTACAAGTTGGTGTATTCAGCAGTGCTGAAAGGAGTCCAGAAATGCTCAGCTGTCTTCTGAAAAGGAATTCACTTCCTTCTGAAGGAAGCACATGTTCATGTCTAGCTCTACAAATATCAAGATGACTGGATAATTATCAATGATCATTGACAGGTTAAAAGGTTTTAAAATGTCAGATCAAAGATCCAACTCACTCATTTGCCTGATTCCAGTGGTGGCCAGCAGCAGATGGCTAGGAAAAGCACTAAAACAAGACAAGCACAGAATGACACTTACCCTTTGCAAATATATATATATACACATATAACTTGTCTACACAAGAGCTAGACAAGAGAGACATGGAAGAGGTCACCTGAACAGAATTACAACATGGCAGCT
The DNA here is from genome assembly GCA_011075105.1 of Heteronetta atricapilla. NCBI lineage: Eukaryota > Metazoa > Chordata > Aves > Anseriformes > Anatidae > Heteronetta > Heteronetta atricapilla. Next base: position 43,396,419 of record CM021733.1, on the reverse strand, counting down.
CACATTTTCAGCAAGCAGAAATTTTACTTTTGATGAACTGCATAATCCCATTACAAACACATGCACACATACAGAGCAAAGCAGATTATTGTGTTGTTTTTTTCCTGACATCCAGATTTTTAATGAAAAGTATGCTTTTCACTCCTTCCCAAAGTCTGTGAGAATAGACTGGCAATGAAATTAAGCAGTAACAGACCTGAAATTGGTAAAAGGAAATTTATGTGTATACATTGTATAATCAGCCTTGGGAACTCACAATAGATTTTACTAAGGTTAAGAAGTGGGATTAAAAAAAATGTATGAATAACATTTGCAGCTATATTATTATAAAATAAACCATACAGGCATGAGGGCAGAAACCACTTATTAACTGCCTGGGGGTAGGAACAATGTTTTCACTCTAGGCATGCTGATGTTTAATTTTTAATGATAAGGTTTTACACCTTCCTCTGGCACGTTTGGTACTGACTCCTTTCAAAAAGCAAGACAAGGGGTTAGACAGACCTTTGGTTTAATCAGTCCCAGGTTTCTTTGCTTCAAAGTCCCCCTTCCTGATCTACAAGGGTGGTCTTCTCCACATTGGGAACAAGGCTGTGCCAAGTTATTACATAGTTATTTATTTTTCAAATCGCTTTAGAGAGCAGATGTTCCCATGCAAGCATTAGAGCTCTCTCTATGGAAGTCTGTAGCACAAGCCGATCCCTGAATTTCATCCAGATACCACTCAAGTCTAGTTTCTGTAGGAAAACTCCCACATCCCAAGATGAGGATTTGGCCCACTGTCTGTGACAGTCTGTTCAGCTTCTGCCTCCACTGCACAGCGAGCAAGCAGTAGACACAGATGTTAACATTCATGATGCTAATATTTAGGCTGCCTGATGTGAGAAATCACAGGTATAATCATTAGGTGGATTTTTCCCTTCCTTTCTGGAAGAAACCATTGTATTATTATTATTACAATGGAGTAATAATACTTCAGCTTTACTTTTCAGAATTCAGAGGCTTACCCAAAGCTTATCTCAAAGACTCATGTTTTAAAAGTGGACAAGGAGTCTCGTCAGAACTCTATCTCAAGGGAGTTTCAGGATTTCAGTATTTCCTGTTCTTTTGGCTGACCCAGAAACAATGAGATACATAAAACTTATCAAAAGGATCTTAAAGGGGAGGAAATTTGATCATTGACTTTTAGTAGATGGAAGCCTGATGCTCAGGGAAATGAATAAAAAAATCTGCCTAGTATCACACAGAAGTCAGTAACAGAACTGGAGTCCAGGTCTTTCAGTGTCTCTCGTTGCAAGAAACCCAGCCTCTCTCTAGGGATTCCAGGCCTTCTTTCATACGAGTCCCTCTGGGAACAAGAAGAACAGAGGCTGCCAAAATTTTTAAATATGTATTTTTCACAAATTAGCCAAATGTTTTTGAACATTCACAAAACCCTGTAGTTAGATCCATGGAGAGAGGTCAGAGGACATACTGTTTCATGTGAACTCACTCATTCACAGTAATATCTGGGTTTTCGTCCTTCCTTCTCTGTTTTTCTTAAAGACCCTGTACTACCATGGCAGCGCTGTTATGGTTTCACTTGTTTCTAATGGTTTTATTTCCCTGCGTCCATTTTGCAGGATTTTGTTTGGTTGCCACAAAGGGATTTTTTTTTCATTTGTTCTTTTCAAATCATTATGAAGTATCTATGCTCAAAACTCTGTCCTGATGACAGCTTTGTTCTCACAGATCCACACCAGACATTTAAAAGGAACTCTTGGAAACATGGATAACAAGATCTTGATCACTCTATTACCTGAACAATGTAAAAAATGTAAAAAAAAAAAAAATCCATCCTTGCAGAATAAGACCCATCTCTCAATAAGCCTGGACATTTGTATTGGTTTAAAGGATTCATCAAAAGTTGATGCTGAGGAGTATATGGCTTTCTGGTGCAGTAGTCTGAGTACTCTGGCTCTGTCACACTGAAACCACAAGCCAAAGAAAGCAAGTAACTGGGGTACTGGTCAGGCCAAGGGAAGTGAATAGTTGGGATATTTACAAGTGAGTATGACTTGAGTTCATACCTCAAAATCGGCATTTTGGCATGCTGGACATTCTGACTTTTCGTAATCCAGTTCAAATTCCCCTCCCTGGGAGCAGTTCATATTGGTGGCAAAGATCTCTCATGCAAATACTTTTTTCTTGTATCTTAATCCATTTTAATTGACACTAGCCATTCATTCCTGAAATTCTCCAGCAGGAAGGCAATCCTTGCACACACAAACATATACCAACAACTGAATTGGGACTCACAGCAGAAGCAGTTGCAGAACACAATCATGTATGTGTTGAAATACATTGGCCAAGATCCAATACAGAGTATGTGTATACAAGTCCAGCAAAAAAAGAGAGAAGCAGGACCAACATTTCTCAGTCAGAATACCATAAATAATACTTGGGATAGTTTGCCAGATAAGGCTTTATGTGGAATGAAGTCTTGTGTCAATAAGGCTAGGAAGCTTGTCATTTACAACCTTAGAAGAAAGGCAGTGATTTGTAGCCCAGCAACAAATTGGTTGGTTTGTTTGAAATGCAAGGCAAGAGGTTATTTAACTGAGGTCTATGGGGAATGGAATATTTCCTTCAAGAAACATTTTAACTATAAAAAAGGTAAAGAGATTTTTTTTTTATAAAACCTTTTTACAGTTTATTTCCTATCATTAATTTCTTAAAATATATATATATATATAAATGAGGATCTGACTAAATGAATCAGGACGTTAAATGCTAAAGTTCCGTCCATGTAAACAAATAAATAATTATTTACAATTCTTGGCAAAACAAAGTGAAATTTCATTGATCTCACTCTCTCACATACACGCAAGGAGAAAAAAAATGAGAAAAATAAAAAAAACATCATAAATAATTTACATAGAATAGGAAAATTATGATACAGTCCAAATATTAACATCTTCATCCCTACACTGATGTCTCTTTTCAACAAAACAAAAAACCCTACACAGCCATTACAATCATTACATTTAATGAAGTAACCCTCCCTTCTGCTTGGGACTTGGGGATACAATTTGAAATATCAAAGGAAAGCAACTGAAACACACTTAAAAACCTCATGAAGAGGATTTTGAAAAAAAAAAAGAAACAAAAACAAACAAAAAATAATTGATAATATGACCAATATAAAATGTGCAATAAAGCCAGCAACTGTGGAATTCTTTCTAGTGAATATAGCAATAAAATCTATTTCAAGGGAGAAAAGGTTGATTCAACATTTATCTCGCTGTGCCCTATAAGAAGGCAGAGATACTGTATTATTCCATTAGTAAACCCATCTATGAATAAAATTACACCAGCAAGAGTTCTTTTCATGAACAAAGCTCATACAACTTAAAGAAAACAAAAACAAAATGTTAAACATGTTTATACTATTGTATATCTGAATAACTGTTGTATCTGTTTAGAATAAACACTGGTATCCCTTCAGCATTATTTTAAGAAGTTCTATATACAGCAGACATAGGTAAAATACAAAATGTTAAAGATAGGGTAACTGGATATATATTAAGGTTCCATTTATAAATTCCTTATTATTATTTATTTAGCTTTAAAGCATACTTGAATATAACTCTTGCTTAAGTGTATACCATGCTTTGACGATATCTCATATTGTGACATGCTTTAAAATAAATTATCAGAGAAGGTAGCTTGGTGTGATAATCGTAATAAATATTAACAAAATATTTATAAGTGGAACCTTAAGCCCTTACATTACCAAATTAAGTAATAGTGGCGTTGCCACCTTTTCAAAAACCCAGATCAGGATTCAAGATGTCAAAGTGCTTTTTGCAGCAGAGGTGGGAAAGCGGTTCAGGTTCATTTTGCTCCACATATTCATGGAATATTTTTTATTATGAGAGAATGCAGAACATAATGGAAATGGAACAACTAGCAATCATTTTATGAAAGTCAGACAATTATAATTTGGGACTTTTAAATTAATCACTCTTCCCTTTCACATGGGAGTTTCTAGTTCACTTCTGTTTGGCCTGAATTAACTCTCTGATGCCAGTCAATGCTTCAGAGGTTGCAAATTTGACATTTCTACCAACTTTAATTTTAAAGGGTGTTATTAAGAGCATCCTCATCAGCTAAAGTACATCTTTTGGGACCAAGAAATCTTCATAATTGACCTTCATTTTATTTTCCAAAAGCTTTTTCATTGTTACTATAAACATTGTTGGTGTTGGCCCTCTGTTACTTTGCTACAGTTGCACCCAGAGGTTTTGTCACTGAAGTCCAGCCCTGATCAGAGCAAGGAAACATCAACCATACACATAAGAAGTTATTTAATCATTTTTTCCTCATTTAAAGATAATGACTAATAATCATTATCTCCCCCATTTTCCATATATATATATAAATACATTAAGTAATTACATTTTTGTATGTAAACGTCATTCCTTAAGAAAAGGCAAATAAACAAACAAATGTGGTTTGCTAAGTTTTCACTCTACAGAAGTGTTCTAATATATCAATCTGCTTTTGCTTCAGTGGTGGGTCAGACGCTCGTGTTTTAGGTTTCATTAGTGCTGGCTGTGAGAAGGCACTTGGGCAGAGGGATGGCCGAGCCACTCCTGGCAGCAGGGAGGTACCTGGTCAGTGGAGCCCGTGGACAGAGAAGGAGGTACACAAAAACAGAAAATGGGAGTACCAGGATGTACTGAGGTGTCTAGGTTGCATAGCATTTACAGTACTTTGCTGGTAATGCAGCAACCATTGCTCAAGCATCTGAAAGAAATGGGGAAAAAAATGTTAATAGTGGTTGATTTATTGGTTTAGAATTCAGACAGGATTGAATGATACATGTATAAGGTTGCAATGCTTCCCATTCTGCATTTTCCTACACGTGAGAACATTTACATAAAAATAGGCATCTAACTGTATGTGCACATGAATATGAACCTATGTATATATGAATATAAAAAATCATATATAGAGAAAATGCTTTCCAAGGTTTTCCTATTTCTAAACATTTCAGAGGTGGCACAATACACAGACATGCTCATTAAGAATGTCTACTCTCTCCTTCATGTCTCTTGGAAAGAGGGGTGATCCCGAAGTAGCTCTCTGCCCGCAGGACACACTGAAATAGCCTACAAAGGAAAGTGGATATGCAGAGAGAATTCTAAGCGCATATCTCACTCAGATTTCTATCTCATTTTTTCCAGGTGGGTAATATTAAACATCTGGGTTTTATTATTCAAATTGAGATTACTACAGGGGCAAAGAGCATTCATGGTATTTCAACAAATCAAGGTTCAGGACATGCTATGAGATTACAGATTGTTTTCTGTAACAAGAGGATACTCTTCATTTCCATATTTCGTGCTTGCTCCATAGGTTGTATCAAAGGCATCAGCATTTTCCAGACATTTTCTGTAACTAACCTCTGCATTCGTATTTGAGATCAGAGAAATAGACCATCTCTTGAGAGAAGACAAAAAGACCCAATCGTCCACCAGCAAAGGTTGTATCATAGATTGGTCCAGAATCCACCATGACTTGCTTCCCCTCATAAACTAGAACTCTGTAAAGAACGTAATATAAATTAGAAAAGGAGGATGATGGAGTGTCCAGTGCTAAGGGCTAGTAACAGCTTCCATTCATTTTAACAAGTCACCAGATAACACAGCTTCATTGCAACGATCACTCCTCAACTCTCTCTCACGCCCACATGGCTGGCAGCCATAATACATTAATCAAAAGTAGTGGAGCTGTTCTATAAGTAATTTTATGCACACCATCTGCAAAAGATTTCCCAATTCTTTATTTAGAACAGTCAAGTCTCCTGGAATGAACTATGTCATGTACTATCATTCATTGACTCTGTCCCTGTGAACTCAGAGGTTAACACAAGACCTAACCACATAGCTTTGCAAAATCTTCTTTACAGTCGTGTGAATGGCTGATTTACTTATCTCTAGGTGCAAGGGCCAAAATCAGAAATTGGAAAAACTGTCCCTTTAGATTCTAACAAAACATTAATTGGAGACATGGTAAATTTCAGTTTCAGACATCTTAAGCTCCTAATGAAAGCTGGAAGGATGTGGATACAAACAGCTAGATTTATAAACTGGAAAAGAAGGAATTGTTTTTTTTTGATCTTTTTTTCCCCTTGAGTGTCTCAGACACCCACCCTGGAGCCAACAGACCTCTTCATTTTTATTTTCTACCAGACAAGTTGCAGTTCCTTGATCTAAGATTCTCCACTTCTCATGGGAGACCTTACGACAGAAACCTTAAGAACCTAAGGTTCTTGGGCTCTGTCTCTAAAAATAGCCAAATGTGAAGTGAGTCCACAGTCTTTTGATTACAGCAGAGACAAAAAAAAATATGCAGATCTAATCATGTTAATATTAAATTGCTATTTCTTTACAAATAACACAGTTCCATAACTGTACTATTGAAATAATTGCTTATGTTTATTTATTTCCTTTTAAAACACCCTAAAGAATGAAGGAAACTAATGTCCCAGACCATAGAATTTGTCAGGGTTGACTAATCTAATGTGTTACCATACAAAATATGTTTTGTCTGACACTAAGTACATTCTGCAAAAGAAGTTACAGGCAACAGCAACATGAATGAAAAACTCAAGTTTCTTTTTGACCTGTATCAGCCAGTGCCTTGCACTGCAATCCTTTGGTGCATAAAGACTTATACACTGAAACTTTTTTTTCCCCAAAAGACAGACCAAGTAGTCTAACCAAATTTGAGCCTTTGTCTTTCACAGCCAAACTATCCTACTCTTACTAAACACAAACTAGCAAGACCTTAAGATGTCAGACTCTGCCCCATGAAAAACATACTTACACTTACAGTAGTTAGTACAAGAGAAAATTGACATAGACAGTTAATGCTTATTCTTTGGAATATCAGATAAACAGCTGGGCTTTAAGGAAAATAATATGCCATAGCTCCTTGCTATGTGCATTGCAGATGTGCTTATGGCTGCTTCTGCAGTATCTTGTATAAGCCACTATTGGAGACAGGATGCTGAAGCAGACAGGAGGTTGGCCTATTTCCCTGTGGCAATTCTGATGTTTCTAATTAATTTCATTCATTCAAATTCCAGAGGCTATGGAAGAATCTCATGTTTTAATCTTGCTTTGAGTTTTGCTTAGGAATTTTTGGTCCCTTCACAGTAGAGCTATTGAGAAAGTTTTTTTTTTTTTAATTTAAGAATATTTAGCTGATGTAAATACTGAACTATCCCTACTAAATTAAATACACCTGAGTCATTCTAAAGATAACAAAATGGTTCCCTAAATATTGAAACAAACTGTAATGTAGGTATTACCATTATAAAAACTAACAAAGAAAGTGATGAAATAGCTGTTATATGAACAAAAGTGGAAGTTATACTAATTCTAATATAGAGGCACAGAAATATTTCTTACTTTATTAGTCCTGTTTTAGGCCTATGAACCAAATGCCACCTGTATGCAGTATAATCTTTCCAGCCAATGTTCTTGGGATCATGCCACAAAGTACGAACCTATGGTAGGAATACAAATGCTGTATTAGAAACACTGCTTCAGAACTGTACATCCACTACAGTAACTGTACATGCAGCCGCAGATCATTTGCTGCAGAGCATGAAACCAAAACCAGTGTTTAACATATGATTAAACCAAAAACAGTGTTTAACATATGATCAGCATACTATTTTTTCAGTCTGTTCCCTTCTAGGGAGACTAAGGAAAATTCCTGTCTGTAACTATAGATCAGTTACTTATCTGTTACTGAAGGCCATTGCAGCACTGAATCTGACTTCTCTTATGCAATCCTGCCCCTATTTGCACATAGACACCCAAGCTGAAAGATATGATGCTGCTTTTCCTATCTGTATGAGTCCTTTTCACTTAGTGAAAAGGACTGCAGCTTGCACAGATGTTACTGCCTCTGGCTTATTCCTTGAAAAATCTTGCATTCAGTTGAGGCCTCACTCCTGCAAGAACTCCAAAGTGTGAAATTCCTATTCACGCACAAAGCCTCACTAACTTATTTTCCAAAAGGGAAAAGATTCTTCTGTGGCTGGGCCCTACTTGGAACAGAAGTGTTTTTTTCTTTGTTTTCATTTCTTTTCTCTTTGGCTGTCACTGGTTGCTGAGGTCTAAACCAAGCATAATTCAAACAAGCTGGAATGCTGAAGGAACAAGTGCCAGTACAGAGGTCACAAAGGATTTGTGCAGAACTGAGATCTCTTACTCTTTTTAGGACCACACCCCACCTTCCCTTTTACATGTAATTTTTTCCATTCATGATTTTTATATGTGTAATGTTTTCTTTGAAACACAAGGCAAATGCTATTATTGACACTAATAATATGTGAACTGAAGAAAAGCTTGTAATCTTCTGCAACAATTGAGGTGTGAAAGAAAACTCATTTCCAGACACCTCCCTTCTTGTTAAAAGATTAATCAGGCATCATCAGAGCCCTGAAGTCTTAAATCTCTCACCTGTCCAGGGGTGTTTCCTGTGTGCCAGAGAGCATTTCTCAAGTGTTCACCAGTACCAGTTGTTGAATTCACTACTTTGAGTGACACACCAGAATAGCCATAAGCCCTGGTTGGTTTGTCCTCCCAGTAGGTCTGAGTGACCTGTTTCCACATCAGAACATAAAACCGACTGCTAGACTGGTAGCCGAACACAAAGCCAGCATAGTCATCATCACGGTCTGTGTTAACATAAAACGTGCCACTGAAGTCAACGGAGCTGAACTCATCGTAACCTGGGAGAGGACAAAAGACATAAACCACTGAATTACAGTGTTGGATTCAGCCACCAACACCCAAGAGTCCCAACTTTAATCCTAAGCCTTGCTTTTTCAATTTCTTCACCTCTAAGAACAGAAGTTGCCTACCTAACCTGTCTACCTTGTCTACACTTGCCTACCTAACATATCCTATGGAGGATTCTAGAGAGAAACATGTTATTTACAAGGGGTAAAAGACAACAGGCACTACACATATTTAAGGTTTTTTCTACAGAATATTTAATGTGTGTTACAGCCAGTGACAAACTGAATGGTCAACAATGGCAAACAGCATTGGGCTATTTTTAATTTGGGCATATACAACCAATGTTTCAGTCCCAACCTTGGAGCATCAAAAAGACATGTTTATCTACTTTTTTTTCCTTGATCACTAGATCACCGGTTGTTTATGCAAAGATGCAGGCTAACATTTGATACTTACCTACAGCTATTCCAGGATCAGAGTTGGCAGTCTGCACCAGTTCCTTGCCTTGGTGGCGAATAACCCAGTTGGGGTCAATCTGAGCTGTTCCCTTGGGGTCCAGAGGGACCATCTGGAATTTTCTGAAATCTGTTTCACTTATGGCATTGTTTTCAGGGCATACATCATAAATATCTGGGACATTGTCATTGTCAAAGTCATCTTTGCAAATATCACCTCTGCCATCACCTATAAGCAATAGGAATAAGTGAATACAACTGTTAGCAAATTATCCATGCTACCTAATGGCTCTTGCACTAGTGGAAGAAATTTATGATGCATGTGAGTACGTTATTTCTAGTTCCTCAAAGAATGCTCCAAATAAAGCTTCATTCTGTGAAAGTTCATTTGAAACAAACATTTGAAACATTGCTGGTGATGACTGGAAGAAACCATCAACTTAGATGAGGGCCAAAATTAATGCTAATAAAACTGGCCAGTCAGTGGTTTATGACAGTCATCAATCTGGGCTTTCATCTATATGATTTAGAAACAGTGTTGGGGGACTTGGAAGTTTCCTATGGCGATGTAATTCACTAATGTTTGTATTAAATTTTCAGTATGATTTGTCCCAGATGTGGATATAAGGCCACATTTTAATACATGCAGCGTAAATGAATTCAAGCAGTATTAAAATATTTGCCCTACTGCAAATTACCAAATCCCTATATACTATTGAAGATACTCAATTTTTTTTTTTTTTTATTCTTTTCTTTTAAGACTTATTTGTGTCTCAAGATTCCTTCAGCAACAATCCATGCAGGGTGCTTCAGATTGCAGAAATGTCACCACTATGTCAAAAGAAAGTGGCGACACTATTATTGTAAAATATGTATACATTCTTTGTTACTCTTTCAGTTGTTGGTAAAACAATTTGTCTTAAGATAAAACATAGCACTTCAGAAACATGTAAGAAAATAGAAGGAAGGCTCTGACTTTTACAACAGAAGCAACTGGATATTACACTGGGTACTAATAATGTAAAACCAGACCCACTAGTTAATTTGTTTCTAACTTCACATAACTGAGCATCTCTTTCTTCAAATGTGTTTGTGACTGTTCTAAGAACACGGGAATTAACAAAATGAGAAATAGCAATGATCCACCTAATTAATTACTGAGCTACTACTGCATGCTTCAGACAAATGCAAAGCTACATTACCATGCCTAACTGGCACAGTATTTTTCAGGAATAAAGCTTTCATAAATAGAGCAGAAAAGCAGAATGAGGCTTAGGCAACAGCCAAAAAAGGATAGTTAGAGTAAGCTAAAGCATCTAATAACTCAAAGACTTTTGAAAGTTCAGCTATAGGTTGCCCAGAGAAGCTGTGGAGTCTCCTTCTCTGGAGATGAAAACCCGCTTGCACATGATCATGTGCAACGTGCTCCAGGTGACCCTGCCCAACCAGAGAGGTTGGACTAGATGATCTCTAGAGGTCCCTTCTAACCTGAACCACTCTGACTGTGACTGTAAATTATTCCTATTTTCCAAACTGGCAATTGGCCATGGAAAACTCCAAATCCTGATCAGCTCTGTGTGCACATCAGAAGCACCTGTTTATCTTAGCACTTAGAAGAAGAGAGTGAATTTCAAATTTTGTTCTCCTTGCCAACATTGAAGAGGAAATATTCGAGTCACAGGAGAACTTAGTTATCCACTGAAAGTCTTGATGACGTTCATTTGGTACTGAGCTGTTGCTGACAACGTTGACTGTGTGTCAAGAAAAGTTAGAAAGCATTTGTTTACCCAGCCATGTCCAATAGCTCTCCCAAGGGTCTCATCGTTAAAAGCTATAGCTCACATAGCTCACATCTTCAAGAGCGTGGGAGCATCTTTTGGCTTCATTAAGCATTTTTCCAAGGTAACTCTTGGGCCTGCCGCTGATGACAGTGATGAGCTGTCTATTTTTTTTTTTTTTAATTTACTCTGCTTTCTCCATACATGATGGTACTCTCACTCACAAGATCCAGGTGACAGATGACTATACCTCAGTTTGGGGGCACCCTTATTTTGGAGTATTTCTGAATTTGAGAGGCTGTTCTAGGGATTGACAAGTACAAAGATATTACCATTATATCATTGGGCTGAAAGGTAAAGTACTACTACCAATCAGAAACTTCCTACAGCAGTTGTCTTAACAGGAAACCAGTCAGGTCTCTGGATTTTGTCTTTCTAAAAGTACATAAAACCATATTGTGTAGGTATTAAATTCTGCTTTCAATTTCACCAACATAACCATGGAATGACTCCAGCAAGTTGTATAACTCAGAACAGAAAATGCTCAGGTATTTCTTGCAAGGGCCATTATTGTAGACATATTGTGTTGGTTTTCAAAGGATCAAATGTTTTCTAAATTACATTTATGATTGTGAAACTTTCACTATTTCATTACTGAAATACAGCCAAACACAAAGAAGGATTGTTTGAGAGTGCCCAGCAGTATTTCAGGACAGGAACTGGAAAAAAAACAAGAATTACATATCCATTTCTTAAACTGTGACAGGTGCATCATCAAAATGTATTTCATGTTGCTAACTTATAAAACAAATTTGAGAAAAGCTGCTCAAAAATACTTTTTAGAAAAATAATTTAAAATAAAAAAATGACTTTAGACTTAAGAACTGCATAATCTCCTTTTCAAAATAAAACAGAGCAGTAAGCCAGATTTTTTCCATTTTAATTTTCAGAAGACATCTTGCTTGAAAACAAAGCAAATCATTTCTTCATTTAAGATGTGAAATTCAATCTGAATTATTTTCCGAGGTTTTTTATATTTCAAAATTAAAACCAGAAATATATATGTATATATATATTTAATTTCTGAAAGGTGTTTCTCTGTAAATAATCACGTGTTTGTTTGAGACCCTCTCAGAGGGGTTTCTTAATGCTCCAATTGTGGTCCAAATTGTCTAGAGCACATCCACTGAAGTCCATGCTGCCTCAAATATAAAACGTAGCTCAGTTTGATTTAGAGAGCATTTCTCTTCATCAAGTATTTCTATTCCAAGATCAGAATTGGATACTAAGAACTAAGTTAAATTCATGTCACATTGCTCTTACCATCAGAATCCTCCTGGTCAGGGTTGTATCTGAGGCGGCAATTATCCCTGTCATCTGGAATACCATCATTGTCATCATCTGGATCACAGGCATCCCCTTTACCATCTTTATCATGGTCAGCCTGGTTAGCATTGGGAATGTAAGGGCAGTTATCTTGGTTGTTCTGGTGGCCATCTTCATCTATGTCTTCATTGTTGTCACACTGGTCACCAACAAGGTCATTATCTGCATCAGTCTGCAAAAAAGAATTAAAATTGTTACCAAGCACAAAAATACTGATAGCCTGGTACTTAAATTCCTCACTATTTTTCCTCAGGAACTTCTCTGCAGACAAGTGATACTGTGATGAAAAACATGCTTAATGCAGAAACGTGATTTCAAAATAGGATAGCTACTTATACAAATTGTCAGTGCATCAGACCTGGTCAGAATTTGTTTGGCAACAACTTGTGTCAGGTTCTCTAAGAGCACAGCTACAAACTCTTTTAAGTTATGTCATCCATTGTGTTAGGCGCATACACATGAGATATTGGGTGCACACATGCAGTGCAGTTCCTTCAGTGTACCTGTATTATGCAATTACAAGAGAAATAGTAACAGCTTCAGCTATATCCTCAGATGTTTTCCTGCTTTTCTCTTCCCTTGTCATTAACAACTGTACCTAACATTTACCTGGTCTGGATTATGCATCAATGGACAATTATCGCACTGATCACCAACTCCATCACCATCTGTATCACTCTGGTCTGTGTTATAGACATAAGGACAATTATCTCGTTCATTAAAAATGTCTAGGAGGAAAGAAGAAAAAAAGAATGAAGAAATCAAAATGGTATGTCATCCAGCACAGACATTCATAGACTGTAAGAGTTACCAGTAAAGAAGCAACACTCATAAGGTGTTCATAGGCTGATTGATATATCATGAAACAGTGGCTAGTATTAGAAAAAAAATAATAATACAGTAACAATCCCACTTTTCTTGCTATGATAAACACTTCTATATGTACTTTCCTAAGAGATTTTGCTAAAGTAAGGCTTGATTAAGTCTTATGTTTCTACCCTTTCTGCACAGATTCAACGTTTCTTTAAAAAAATAGATGAAGAGGTGGGGTATTTTTAAATAATTTGATTTGTACTTTCTTCACAGATGCTATATGGAATGGCATAGAATGCATAGCTATATCATGGTGGAATGTCTGAATAGTTTTGTATAGAAACAACTGCATTAATGTTCAGCTGCCTCAGCACTAAATGATTTCATTTTACCAGAACATATGTCATTTATTGTATAGCATGCCAAATGTTAAATAGAAACTGCTCCCCCTCAGGAAAGTTCATTATACAATGGACAACCTCCTTCAAAATTATAATATGTAGAAAAGAAACATAATCAATACATGTTGGCATAACTGTCTGGAAAGGACAAAAGGACCATTTCCTACGCTATATGGTCCCTGGATAAGCATTCTAAAGTTTCTACATTTGCTGAAGGAAATCCAAAAACAGATTTCTTTAACTAATAGCACTTCTGGATTCACATAAATTTGAAATACTACAAAAGTAGATTTTTGAGAGACATTTAACTGATTTTTCCCTCCTTACTCTGATTAAATCTAGGTCATATAGACATGAACAGGTAGATTAAATAAACACCTTTAATAAAACTGTAAGACAAAAAAAAGTACATTTGGATTGTTATGGGCATTGCAGTGCTTTCATAAAAAAGCAGATTAATTTACTGCAGATATTGTCTTAACTGCATGGATGTTCTGATGTTCTTTTCCCTCCCTAAACATTAAAAAGGAGAAAAAAAAGTAAAAAAAAAAAAAAAAAAAGAAAAAAAAAAGCTATATTAGACACTGATTACTTTGGAACACAGAGGAAAGAAAGATTTTTTTTTCTAATATCACAATAACAAAAGATCTGCTGTGATTTATTCTCCAACAGTATCCACTGTATTTACTTAGGGACATTATGGACAAGTATACTACAAAGGACAGATGGGCCTCAGTCTTCTCTTTCTTCTGTTGCATTTTTGAGCAGCTAAACTTGATTTTATTCCATGTATAAAAGTAGGTATTCCATCTTACTGGCCATAACTCACAGAGTACTTACAGCACAGCACTTAATTCTCAAGACTGAAAACATACCGTCTCCATCAATATCCACAGCACATGAGTCACCCTCCCCGTTATTATCTGTGTCAATCTGAGCAGGGTTGTGCACATAGGGACAATTATCACAGCGGTCACCAACTTCATCCTTGTCATAATCAAACTGACGAGGGTTGAACAAAAGAGGGCAATTGTCCTAGTGAGAAGAAATAAAGAGATTTACGAATATAAATCAAAGCTTGAACTGAGGTCATGAGCACATACTATGAAGTGGTCACTCTTCCTATTCATCTTGGACAGAGGCCAAAATCAAGACATGAATACATTATTTTTCAGTGGACAAACTGTGCCTAAACTGAAGATCTGAAGAAGCACTGAAGAACTGAAGAACCACTGCCTAGCTCACTGTGTATTTTCCGTTTTTGTACAAGATATGTGAGGCACATAACATATCTCACTATGACAGCAACAGACATTTTAAATTGGATCTATATTCAGAAATTTCAACAGAACTGCAACTCACTGGTACCTGTGTTTTGTCAAAACCAGAATATGCTGCAAAATCAATCCAATTTCAGCACATATTATTTTTGTTGGAAGAAACTGGAATCGATACTCATTTCTTTGGAACAAATTAGTATCAGTATTCTCACTTTTAAACCAAATATTTTCATTTTTCATTTTAAACAAGGACTGACTTTTTATGGGTTGTGTATTGCACATGATAATAAAGCACAAAAGATTTTAAAACGCAAAATTAATATGAAATACTCTCATTGACCCAACATATTTTTCCCCAAAACTGTTACCTTTACTGGAACTTTTAGAAATTCATCTAATTCAATCCCTAATCTGGAAGACTGTCAAAATAAAATTTCTTACGCTTTACACACCCCCAAATTACACAGGGACTTTTGCACAGGCATGAGGAAGTACTCTGTGTGGAAAGCAAAGAACCACCAAACCAAATCAAAGCAGAGGGAGTGAGGGGCAGATCAGCATTGTGGAATCTGAAGGAAGTAACTTGAAAATATTTTTAAATTACTTTTCCTCTGCAAATGCAAAAAAACATTATTTACTAGGAAATCATTTTTAGCTTCACATTTTAGATTCCTCACATACACGTTTTATATACTTAAAGACATGATATAGAGGCAAGTCAAAATTTTATACTGTACATAAAACTGAATAATTAGCTACAATTTTTCCATATATATGTAGTAAGCCATACGTTATCAAATGATTCTTTGACTTTTTAAATATGCCATACAGAGGCTTCATGAATACAGTTCTAACTCAGATTTAACCATCTAAAGCTCTAGAGAATCTAGGCTCCCTGTGAAGGGAACAAAGAGGAACAGTAATCTTAAACTCATGCATTCTAAATATGTTCAGAAAAGGCAGAATGAATCCCACTCTTGATGTATTTCTGACCTTTTGCTGATTGCAAAGGGGTAACATGTTTAGACTAACTGCCTATCTTAAGTTCTTCCAGTTTATGAATCTCATTCTTTTGGGCAAATCTAAAAGAGCAAAGCATGAAACAAGCTAGTAACTTTCCTCCTGTCATTTCCCCTTGATGCGCTCTACATTTACAGTTACTATCACAATTTGCTTCTACCATACCTCAGATATAATGTCTATCGGATTTTAAAATGCAATGGAACAATCATTCTCCTGTTGCAAAATACAAAACTCAGTTGAGCTGTTTTCATGCACTCAACAGAACCCGGAGCTGATATGGAGAACTTAGTTTAGCCCTGGGCTCCCCAGGTTGTTTTGCTCTTTCCAGTGCTACTCTCATTTGACCCAACACAACTTTACTCAGCAGCAGTCATCACTCAGGGTAAGTAATGCAGAGTAACTCAGCTGAAGTTTTGAACAATAAAGTTCTCATCTGTTGTAATGGTTTCCTTAAAAACAAACGTTTAGGTCAAATGTACTGATAACAGAGAAATGCATCTTACTTTGTCATCTTCAACACCATCATTGTCATCATCCTCATCACAGGCATCTCCTTTGCCATCTTTATCAAAGTCCTCTTGGCCAGAGTTAGGTAAAAGGGGGCAGTTATCCTGGTGAAAAGAAAGAATTGAGGCATTAGGTTTACATCATGTCACAATGACTTGCCTGGGTAGAAGAGCAGATAAGTTACACTGGAGACTATAAAACAAGAAAATCATCCACAAATACTTTTTAAAGAGTCTGTGTTTGTTGCCAAAGATAGTAGTTCATTTGCTGATTACATGTTGTACAGTAAGTGAAATGCATCTGTAAATCATTCTATTTCTCAGCTTTTCTTCTGGTAAAGGGATGTTTCCAGTAAATTTTAGATGAAACTATCTAGCAAGGAACAAACACACCACACGCACACACCCTTGCTTACATCAACTTCTTATAGACAGCTCATTGAAGTATGTTTGAAGATTACATATAAAATGTCCAAGCTTTGTTGCCACAAACAATTGTTCATAGTGGAAAGTTATTGCAATGAGATAGTACACAGCGGTAAGGGGAACCTTGTATGCATGGGTTTTGAAAAATGGGCCTTCATACTGTTCTGCTGCACTTTTGCTCTCTCATAGCTCTGAAAATGAAAGGTGAATTGATCTCTTTATTATGTTAACAGAGCTTTGTAAAGAATTATTATTATAAAAGAATAAAGCTTAGATTAGACTGAAAAAGTAAAAAAAAAAAAAAAGTTTTAACATGTATTTCCTTTTAAAGAAGTACTAAAATCAGCTGAAAAAAATGGATTGTAATTCTACCACTAGCTAGGAATAAATATACCTACAAAAAAACACTTTGTTATTCTCACTTTTTCTCTCATGCCATATCTACCTCAGACAAAAACTGAATCTGCCAATGGACTGCAGAAATATGTTTTGTTTTTTTTTTTGGTAACATCTCCCCTAAAAAAAAATGAATATTCTAGTAATATTCCCAGCCCTGTTTTTAACCTCAGCAGTTCCAATAGTACCAACAATTTAAGAAAGAGAGAACTGGAAAATTTGTGATAAATATCAAAACCATAATGTAACTGCAAACTTTTTATGGCACACTTTTACAAAATACTTGTGAACAGCCTTTATTCTCCAACTCTGTAGTGCCTATCAGTGACACTAAATGATTGGTTTTTTGTTTGTTTGTTTTTTAACAGTGAAAAAAATAGTCAAAGCTTGCTCAATCACTTTGTATTTTTGTCTGTCTGTATTCTCTACAGATTTCAGTCCAATTTCATACAAACACAGTAGTGAGGCAGCCATTTCCCATAAGCTCCCTCAAGGGCAGCTGGTTCCCATAAGCTTTACAAAAAGAAGTAAAGGATGAACAGGAGATAGATCTAACCAGTGCACTCAAAAAACATTAGGTATTAGAAAGAAGACAGACATAGAATCACAGAGCAATTTAGGATGGATAATAACTCTAAGATCATGAACTCCAAACATTAACCTAGCACTGCCAAGTCTACCACTCAGACGCATCCCTGAGCACCAGCTATACGTTTTTTAAATACCTCCATGGATGATGACTCAACCACTTCCCTGAGCAGCCAGTTCCAAGGCCGAAATTCCGGAAATCTTTCCTGATAGCCAACTTAACGCTCCCTCTCCCTCCCCACCCCCTGCAACTTGAGGCCATTTCCTCATCCTATCTTTAGCTGCTTGGGAAAAAGAGACTGATCCCCACCTCACCACAATCTCCATGGAGGAAACTGTAGAGAAAGTACACTTTCAACACACCTTCCAATAACAATGAATATATAAACTGCAGTTGCTGAACTGGCTGGAACCACAATGAACACACATCAGCTAGGGTGAAGAAATCAGTATTTAAGAGGCTCATATTTCCAACAAAGTCTGAAACTCTCTTGTGCCGATAAGGCCTAGATTCTTAACTTCAACTGGATTACACCTGGGTAGCTTCTGATTCTCTCAAACTGCCTGGTTTCAAACTTTCCTAGCTTCTTTATCTGTATTCTTATTTTTAACATAGAAACAGGTCCCAGGGAACATACCATGGCAAGCAGTCACGGGTAAACCTATATACAGCCATTTTTAGGCTCCCTGATGCTTACTTCCTCCTTTGAGTAGTAATCTTTCATTTTTCACTACAATGGCTCAGCCACAGGAGCAAGAGTGAACATCCCCATGCCAGGTCTAGAGACAATGTGACAGGCAGGTCATTCCATCTGGGAGAGGGGGTAGGAGCTGTGACCCCACATTCTGAAAGGTAAGATAAACTGAACCTCCCACCTTCTCCCACCAAGTGTAATAAGGAGAACTCTGTCTAGTTACTCATATTAATCTCTGTTTCCTATTGCTATTTTTTTTCTCAGGCTCTGAATCCAGTTTCACAGTGTAACTCTTTAAAAGAAAGGGATACTCCACAAAGGATTCAGAACCATAGACCTTATTTGACCATCAGTGTCTTGTTACAAGCCTTGCAGGTGAGATTTCCTACTCATCTATACCCAGAGATGCTGTTTAGTTCTAAATAGCTGTGAACTCCACACATGCTTTAGGCAGCTCCTATTCAGTATGCTAACTCCACTCACAGGCACCCCTGTCTTCAACATATACTGAGCAGAAAGAAATCCAAAGCAGAGGACTCTGGATTTAATTTTGAGAATGCTTACTGAATCTAGTGTTAAGAGAATACACGTTCAACAGAATCTCCCAGAAAATAAGAATGCTATAAACATTTAAAGCTTAAATGAAAGCAACCACCACCTTGATGCTGAAAAGCCTTACTTAAGACTGTTTAGGAAAAAAAAAAAAAAAAAAGAGAGAGAAAATCTGGTTATGGTGTAACTTTTTATCAACAGTATTTTACCTACCTTCACACAGTGGTATGTAGCATTAGCAGCACAGACCAAGTTGTTATTTGGCCAGCCATCCAAATCAGAATCCTCACCACAGATGCGTCCATCACCAGCATAACCTGTCCTACATTCACATTTGTACATAGGATCACTGAAATGGCCTAGATAGATGCACTCCGCAGACTTATGGCAGCTGTGTGTTTTGTCCTTGCATGGATTCTCAGGTTCACAGACCTGTAACAAATAAAGCATACTCAATGAAGCATGATAATAATCACAGCTGTGTGTGCCCAACTTTGTCAAAAGCAGGCCAGTCAGTTATTTAGATGCCTAAAGACAGGAACTTTGTTTTAATTGTAGTTATTAAACCATATTGCTCTGTCAGTTCCCATCTATAGACAATGTGTACAATGAAAATAATTAAAACAAGCCACAAGAAAAACTGTATTATTCAAAAGAAATTAAAGTGGTTAATGTTTTCAGGACTCTATCTGCTTTCTTCCATATGTCATTAATGCCCAGAAATTTACTGCAATGGAAAGTAGACGGTACTTACCTGTTTGCTTTAGTGTTCCACCTGCCTGTATGCAAAGACTACCTTTATTTTCTTAAAACAAAGACAGCCTAATGCATCTTCACATTCCCCTCAAGTAATCTTTTGTTACCTCTTTGTATCCCTTTGCTTAATTTCTTTGACAGTATCTGAGAATCTTATGCTTTGTTTAGACTTCACGTGTTGAACCAAGCAGAGGTTGATTCAACAACAACCAAGAGAAGGCATTCCAAGGCATCTATTTTAATATTTTTGCCCTGCCTTCCAAACCATAGCCTTCAATATCACTTTCACTTCCTTATATCCTACCCCAGTTAGTTGGCCCAACAGAATTTAAGAAGAACTTCAGACATTTATCTGATGATATCCACATTAACAGCAATATACAATTAACTATCCTAATTCTTCAGTTTCCAATCCCCCGAGTTGGTTTATACACCCAAAAGAAATCATTGCAAACTAGGAGAATGCCTACTTCTTGCATGTTACATTCATTTGGTCCTAGGCAGATGCCTAGAGAAAATAAAAACCTTTAAAAGAAACCAATAAATTCATGTTTTGTCACTCAAACCAAAAAACACCCCGGAGCAGCAGTCATCTATTTCAAGTTATCTTTGTTTTGCACCCAAGTTTATCATGTTTTCATTCACAGACACTTTCAGTGAGAATTATTCACTTTCTGAGACATCAAATTCTCTTCAACATCACTTACTTGCTTCTCTGTCTTGGCAACTTCCAGTCCTACCCCATAGGGCTGACTTCCTTTATAGCGTGGAGGACATGGTAAGCAGTGGAAACCCGGGTTCGTGTTCACACAGCGATGAACCTGATTCACCTTAAAGCAAACATCTGACACAGCTATACACTGTAGGAAAGGAAAGAAAGAAACCAATTAGATGACCACATAATTCCCAAATAATGAAAACTTCACAGTAATTTCCTGATGTTAATGGAAATGAAGTCATTACCTCATCAAGATCCTCACAGACTGTACCATTGCCAAGGAAACCTGCTGGACATGGCCCACATGACCAAGACCCATCTGGGTAGCTGTTGCATTCTGCTCCAGGAAAGCAGGGATTTGACAAACACCCATCTGGAAAAGACACATAAAAGTGTCTGTTAAGTTATGAGCACAAAAGGCACATAAGATCATTTAAAAAACAGCTATTTTCTGCTCATAAGCATAGATCACATCTGATACAGCCAAGTCTCATAAAAACCTTCAAAATTAGGGTTATTAAGCATATTTAACATTGATTAACTATTGTTTTAATATGAAACTATTACAGGTTGCTAAATTCAGTTGAATACCTTACAGTATTTTAGACCCTGATTGAGAAAGGCATCCCTTTTCAGGAAGAGTCAGTATCAAGAAAATATATAAAATCCCAGTGATCTAATCAGCACACACAAAAAAAAGTTGAAAGTGCTTTCCTGTAACCAAGGTGTCATTAGAAGATTTCTGTAGTGTCAATTCAAATTTTTTTCCATTAAAGAAACAAAAGCAAAAATAACTACACAAACAGAATAATGAATGATTAAATACCAACCAATCGGGCAATCCTTCTTATTGCACATATCATGTTGCTTGGTATCTCCCACACATGGCTTTCCTCCATACTGGGGCTCCGGACTGTTACAGAGGCGAGACCTCTCACGGATTCCTCCTCCACAGGTAACAGTACAAGCAGACCATGGAGACCAAGGACCCCACTGGCCATTCACTAAAATATGCAGAAGAGAAGGGAAAAGAAATGTACTGGGGACAACATTTTGTGCCAGTTACAACAATCATTTGCTCGGATCGCTGACAGTTTCTCACTGTACACAGAGGAAGAAAGATGCTGGCAAAGCCTTCTACTGAGATAGCAATATTTCAGAAACAAACAAGCAAATAAAAAATACCCAACTGCTTTATGGGCATTTTTGGCCAATAATTCAAAATAACATTCAGTGCCCACTGGCTTGGTGCGTTTCCACTTAAGCTGACCAGAGCAAGTACGGCAGCTTCAAAGCTCCCTGCTAAGATTCCATTTCATACAGAGAGCAGCAGGTAACTACAGGATACAAACTTCTGCTGAGCTAGACCTGTGCTCTGGGACTTTGAGGTTAACAGTGTGTTCAGCATTTATATTTTGTTGAAGCTATTACTCTTGTTTGTTAATCTATTCACCAGTTTATTTTCAATGGCATTGCTTAACTCAGTATAAATGACTTATTTGAATGATTCTTCTGCACAATTTATACTGGTACAATCCCACCAATTCTGTTGTCATCACTCCTCATTTTTTGTGAAATATAAACATCCTTGAACCAAACTGTTCGTTCTTAGTGCTGTAAAAAAAACAGAAGGGCAATAGTGTGTGTCCATAAATAAATCATCTTTGTCAATGTTGCTAACTTTGCGTGCACAAGCAGTTAAAAAATATTGGGTTAACATTAGCATGAAATTCAAGCTCATATCCCATAAGGAGAATGGAAAGCATGGAAAAAGGAGGGAGTGAAGAAATGCATTTAAAGAGAAAAAGGAGGAAAAATCATATGAAAGGAAATAAAAAGATAGGTGTGAAAAGCAATCTCTAAAGAGGTTAGATCATGTAGATGAGGAACAAAGAATTGTAATATGAAATAAATGTGTTGCATATATATAAAACATATATGCATGCATTCAAAGAAGCCTGGCTATTGGGTGTGTCTATTTGTAAGATGTACGGTACCAGCTTCCTTTTAGATAGAAAATATTTATACATTTGATATGCATCAATAAATTAATAAACTACAAAAAGAACTTCTCAAACTGTTGATGTTTAAGCCAAATAATAACTTGGGAGGCTTATAAAACCTTAGACTACATTGTTATGTTCTAAAAACATTGTGAGGCAGATCAGCAAGATGGTAACTACAGCCATACAGAACTGTTGCGAATATCAAGAGGTTACACAGCAAGTCAGTGGCAAGCCTGTAACAGACATCCCCACTTCCCGACTCCTGATTCCTCCACAACCTCTGTGACTACTACTTGCTGAAAATGATGCTACAACTCAGAATCTCAGAGCAAATAAGAGTTATTTCACTCTTAAACTACAAATTATGTTCTCTGTCATAGAAATTCACTATAATCTGGACTTGTATAAAGAGAAGTTCAACTTCTTGAACAACACTATTGAGTCATCTTTTATTTAAGGCCACAGACTTACCTGGGCATGGAACCTTTTCACATTTCTCTGTTTCACGCCCATTTCCCACACAGTTTTTCCCACCCATCTGGGGGATTGGGGAATTGCAGAGGCGGATGCGGGTGATATTTCCTACTCCACAGGTAACTGAACAGGAAGACCAGGGAGACCAGTGACTCCAGCCACCATCTTGACGTACTGCCAGAGAAAAGAACAAAATTCAAGGAAATTGCCTACCTGCAGCAGTAATACAAACTCACTTGTAAACTTAACCTTCTAATAAGTCCCTCACCACAGCTGATGCACATCCTATCTCTTTCCTACCACTGTCACTTACAAAGTCCAGCATTTCAGATTGGTCATTCAAGTACAGCTTTCTTAAGTATAGCATTAAAGTGAATGTCAAACATTTTACTTAAAAAAAAATTTGTTCTAATGGAACAAATATTTAAAATGCATATTTGAACAATTAGCAGCTTCAGCAACAGCCTAAGGTACTCCAGTAGCTTGGATATAGAGGCTATCTGCAACAATATGAACTACAGTTCTGACGGAAGAGTATGATCCTTTTAATACCCAATTCCTAAACACTACAAACCTACTGAAATGGGCCAATAATCATGAAGGAATGGCAGATCAAACCTAGGACCCCAGGTATTGCAAATATGAACTGAGTGCTATCTCCATGCTGACTTCAAAGAAGAGACTCCAGTTTGTAATGTATAAGAAAAGATGACGTACTATCTTTTTATTTAACAGGGTGCCCAGAATGTACATAGATACTACATTGATAGTAAAAGGACGAATATTTAAAAGGGGAGACATCAAGAATGTAACGATAGCTACTTTATTTATACATGAGTGTTCACATGCCAAGTGTTATAATAACAAGTGTTCACAGAAAATCCAGGCTAAGCTTATTTTTCCTTAGAGAAGTCAAAAGAAGCTTTAAAACAGGGGAGAAATTTTATTACTTACTGCGATGGTCACATTTCTTGAAGCTACACATTCTTGTTTGGATGTGTGGGCCTGTACAAGCACTCCTAGTGACATCACATGATCTTCCTCGCATCTGAGTCCCAGAGCCACAGGTAACTGAGCACTTTGTCCAGTCTGACCAGGGTGACCAGCCTTCTTCACTGTCATCAGCTGGAAAGCAGAAGATACAAAAAAGTGCTGAGCATTAAAAGTTGTTTCTATTACCCTACTTGGAAAATTTTCACTTCCCTTTCTCTGCATAATACATGCTTTCTCCTTTACATGTCTCTTTCTAATTTAAGCTACCCCTGAAGTTACGGAGATGTGGTTTAAGAAAATGAGATTAGCCCAGATTAGATTTTGAACCTCCTGGTGTGCAGTGCACTTGCACAAGGCACTGATCCCTGAAGGAAAAAGGATATCTTACCTCTAGAATGCACTGAGACAAACACTCAATTCCTATATACCTTTGACTTCAGCATGTATGTCGGTATGATGAGATATGGCCCCACCTCTGAACACAACATCACCATGAACGTTATCAAGAGCACATTGCAAGAATGTGCTCTATGCTCTGCATAGGTAAAAAAACTCTGAGTTCATTCCAGTGCATTTTTATTTAGAACATCTAAGCAACTGAAGTAGCGTTGTTTTCTTCTGTAATAGAACTGATCCGTACACAGTGAAGAGTACTGAATTCACTTTGAAATCCTTAGCAAAAGACTTAGTAAAGACTTAGTAAGTAAAGAAGACTTAGTAAAATTACTAGAACTATCACTCTAAAGCCCAGGCCACAGCCTGCAATTCTGTCTTAAATTAACCTTGTCAACCTGTTCCATATAAGAAAAGCAGGCAAAAAAATATCCTAACTTATGCTAGTCTGTTTTAATTAAGCAGTATGGAATAGGAACAACGGTGCATAGTGTTGCAAACAAATAAAAAACAGAATGTCTAGCCTTTGAAAATATGACTGGGGAGGGGTATGCATCTAACCTTTAGTGTCCAACTTAGCTATGCAAGTTACCAGCTTACTTTTAAGCAACCAATATAATTAGTGAAGAAAGCACAACTCCTCCAGAAGGTAACTTTGAGCAGCAAAGTTATTTCATATGATCCTTTCATACAAATAAGTTTTTTTATTTCTTCTTACTTGCTTTACCTCTTGTTTTGAGCTCTCCAACCACCAGTAGTGGTTTTAAAATCTGACAAAAACTATCTTTTTCTTTCACTAAATACTTACAGTGTGAGCAGACCGGGCAGCATTCACCTTCAATAAAAGATGGATCAGCACATGAGACTGCTGGGCAGGTTATTTGATGGCATACAATTTTAGAATCCTACAGGCAAAGAAAACAACATACTGACTTATGATCACATAGAGAAGCAAATAAAGTTTTTTCTGGGGAACGTTTCATGTATAGAAATTCTTTGATATGTTCTAATTGCCACAGACATGAGGACTTTTTTTCTCCAAAAAGTTTCATAAGTCTAGGCCAAGCTCTCAGTAAATGTGACCACATCTGGACAGTCGAGCTGGATTAAACCTGCTGTTTGTTTCTGCAGAGAAGAGTATCTCCAAAACCGTACCTGGCAGGTGCACTTCGTGCAGCTATCTACAATCCAGCTTTCATTATCTGCAAAGACACGGCCATCCTGCCAGCAAACAGACTGGTTCTTGAGTGTTTTGTTAGGCCCAATCAATTCCCACATAATTTGGTTCTCTTCAGACTAGAAGATGAAGCAAATGGAAAAGTTAGTGCCACTTTGTAAGCAAATAATTTTAAACAAAGCAAAACTGAGTAACACTACTGGATTTAATTTTTTACATGAAAAAAATCTGTACTTTTACACACACACATAAAGACGATGATCTCAGGAACTGCAATACTGTGCATTAATTATTTATCTAATAGCACAACTACTCTCACTCAATACCAAGGGAAATGTGTTCTCAGGTGTTTTTCTTCCTTTACATGGGAAGATTTTACTCTTGAGACATATGGAATATTAATAAATTTCCTTCAGGAAAGCTCAACTTATCCAGAATATAATTGGCACACTTCAGTAAAACATTACCATCTCACTTACTACAAATATCTCATATACTGACAGTTTTGGTACCTTGTCCATACTTGCTGATGTATTCAGAAATGTATACGCATGGTAACATTGCTTTAACGGTATACAGGTAAGGTATAGTTTGTTAGCTTTCAATTTCCAAACTTGCAGTATCTTTTAATGGTTTGATTTCTTCTGTGTGTGGGTGAATGTGTATGTGTTCTTTTAAAGCCAGTCTGTGAAAAGCAAGCCTTCATTAAAGAGCCATACTCAAGAACTACCCTATTAGTCACTTTGAAAATGTGGGTCATAGAAACCTCTATTAGCCTCGTCATCTATGAATCAAAGCACCAGGGGGAAGAGAAAGGAAAGAGCCCCAAACAAGAGCCCTCTTTCAGTTCTTCAGCCTTGCAGGTACTTACCACTTTTTGGAGGTTATCAGCTAAGTTATTCACCACAATGCGCAGGCCAGTGAGCTCTGTGAACATTGTTCCCAGCTCTTCACAGGAGCGGTCACAGAACTCAGCCTTCTTCTCTGGTTTTTCACCCACATACTCAGTTGTGACAGCAGGGCTCAAGTGAAGTATTTCAGTGCTCTCGTTGATGGTGTTCACTTCAGCTGGTAGCAAGAGAGGGAAAAAGAAGAGTTGCATATAAAAGGTTCTTCCACAGATTACAGATTCCTGCTGAAATCACAGATTGGCACCCATGGGTAGAGTTTAATCACAGCTTTTTTTGGAACAGCTTCATGTCATATTATACCCTGAATAAAAGAGAAGGGTGAGATGTCAGCTGGTTCCAATAATGTTCTTTCCCTTTTCAAAATTAAAAGCCAAGCTCTGTCTCACACAGTGCTCACTTTAAAACACTGTTGGCACTGCAACACATTCATTTATGAAGAAAGCGAAAAGGACGTAGTAACAGAAAATAAAACCTATTTCATCCACTCAGAGCCATGAAAGATTTCTTATTTTTTCATGACCTATCATGTTTTCTCAATGAGAGAAAAGACACAAGAAAAGTCTCCTCGCAGAAAGTCGTTGGCATTGTTCTGCCCATATATCCCATGTTTATTTGGACCAATATGCAATATATAACCAACCTCTGGGCTGCTCTACGTTGCACTGCCTGGTGTCAAACTTAGAGGAGCTAACTAAATATTGTTATTTTAATTCTGAACTGTCATGGAGATCAAGCTAAGATCAGGCTGATTTGTAACTCCAACCATTCCTCCATCAGGCAAACCTTAATTAAAATGGATCTTCTCGTGCATTACAGAGGGAGAACTGAACATGTTCTAGAGTTAAAAAGACCTCCCTGTCTACAGCAAACCCTTGAAAAAGAATGTAACAGAAAGCATCAGCAGTAATTAAATATAAAAGAAATAAAACACTCGTAACTAAATAAAACAATCTGCCTTGTATTAAGCATTTAAATCTTCACTGGTAAATATTCTGTGGCTTCCATTACAACTTTCTGTAAGGACTCAATGGCACGTTCAACTTTATTACCAGCTATATGGAAATCCGTACTGTCCCATCACTCAGTAAAGATTTGTTTACCAGATTTAGAAATGCTGTAATAACTTGAGGTTACCAAGCAAAAGAGAGGAGCAAAGCATATAGCAATGTAAAAAGAAGAAATCAGCAGAGGAACCTAAGTCGTAAAACATATCCTTCTGAACACCCCAATACCATTCACTGTTGACAAGCCACAGAAGGTGGCAATGCTAAAAAAAATTTTATGGCTTGATTTCATGTTTGATCATACATGAAGTTTTAGAGTTAAATGTACAGGCAATGAAAATGGGAGAATTATTCTCTATTCATTTAAAAGTTTTTTAAA
This sequence comes from Heteronetta atricapilla, assembly GCA_011075105.1. Classification (NCBI taxonomy): domain Eukaryota; kingdom Metazoa; phylum Chordata; class Aves; order Anseriformes; family Anatidae; genus Heteronetta; species Heteronetta atricapilla. Next base: position 43,368,502 of record CM021733.1, on the reverse strand, counting down.
AAAAGAACAAAGAATCAACCCATAAGATGACATTAAATAATTGCTTCTCAACCGTATTAAAGATGTTTGGTTTGATGGGATTTTCTATTACTAGCTATGGAGTATCTGCTGCTAGCCACCATCTACAATAAATTGTTTGCAGTGTTCTAGCGTTTATATAATTGTCTATCTTCACTTACAGGATGGAAGAAAACTGATATACCACATAACGGATCAGACTTCTCTATGTCATAACTGTTTACTTCAACTGCTTTTTGATTCCCTGGAAAGAATGCAATTTTCCTACCACACTGAAACACCAGGTTTCTCAGATTCCCCCATAGAACTTCTCAGGTCATTAATTTCATATTTTTCAAGCCAACATGGAGTGTGCCTTGACCGGAACATTCTAAGGACATTAATAAAGCTGCAATCTCAGCAGGAAACATAAACCAAAACTATGTTAGAAGAGCTAAATCCACACTTCCTACTGGTACTTGGCAGCGACTGAAAGAAGATGCCTGGGGATCACTGCAAAATCAGTTCTCTGCTGCTGGCTTCCTGCTAATTTCCTAAGGAGCACATGATTACCTTAAAATGAGAAACCAGAACAGCAGAATGTGCATCCCTTCACATATGCAAATCTCATTCTGTTGATCTAGCTGGAGAAGGGATTCTACTGATGTGTCTATTTAGGCATGTTTTTGTCATCTCTCCTACTCAGCGCTGTGTGTAAGACCTGCTTAAAATATTTGCAGCCACCACACTGCAGAGATACTTTACTACTCTCAACTGCAATCTCAAGCTACCATTTCATTATACCTCACCTTCTCATACTGCAATAAAATACAGAAGGGAAACACAGTCCTGGTTCTGAAAAACCAGCAGGATTTTTGTGCCCTTGTTGCTGAAGGCAATTCACTGATAATGTCTGCCATGTGGGACACTCTCACTGGCACCTTAGGACCTGCACCTCAGCTCAATGGGCGGACAATGGAAATGGGAAAGTATTTATATATTTTGTGCTCAGTAGCATATCACCCATGGCTTTTCACCTGTGGTAATTAAGGCTGGCCAGAAAATCCCAGTCATGCATGTAAGAAACTTCTCAGGTCATTCTGATGGCCTCGAACCACAGCATGCCATTACAGCTCTTCTGCCCTTAGACAAGTAATCTCCATCTTGTAGTGTTCTCTTGGCATTGTAAAATAAAAGTAAAAATATTGTGTGTGAAATTATTTGCTAAGTATTTCGCAGGAAGGATAAAACCAAAATCTGTGTAATTTATCAGACCTGAGAATTTGGTAGGTGACAAACATGATAAAATATGCATTAAAAACAATGCTGCTGGTTATGGTGGCTAAGGTAGGTATGTAACAGTATGCAAAACTCAATTATCCTGTTAGGCTCCCATTGGCTTCCTCTTTATAGTAGAAATACTTTACTAAAATACTCCATTTTTACTTGGTGATATTTCAAAACAATTGGTCCTACTATTTTTCCTTGTGGTAATCAACAAATAGTAATATAAATGATTTGAAGACACCCTCTTTCATTTGTTTTGCTGGTTAAATCTATTTACATCTAGGGAGCTCAGCATCTTGAATAATGACACAGTTCTGTCACTGACCGCTGAATATGCCCTCTACATTCTACCTCAGTTTCTGGGAATATTGCTTCCCCTGGCAAATGAAGCAGGGTAGCTGAACTGAATCCTTCCTGAAACCATCTCTTATTTAGATTATAGTTGGAACTAAATAAATGTTCTATTCTCCCACAGCAGATCTGATCTCAAGCATTTTCTTCCACCAACAAGGCTGAAAACCAGTAATCAGTAGTTCTGTGCAGTTTGTAGTTTCTGAGTATAGAAAACAGTGAGGCTGGGATAGATGATAACCAACAAATGAGGGCTTGTTTTCTTACTAGTGCCATATAAGGCCACTTCCATTCTAGCCCACAAGACACATTTCTAACACATCATCACACTTGTGCCTGAGATCCTGCAGAAAGGCACACCTCTGGAATGTACAGAATAACCAACCAATACCCTTAACAAGATTTAAAAACCAACTAGCAAGCTCAGCTGATTTTTTGTACTTATACATACATATATATACACACATGCATATTTATGTATCTTTGAGACTTCTCATTGTAAAATCTCAGAACTCTTTCTCCCTTTGAAGTTAAGACCTGCTACTGCTTCTTTTGGGGTATGTAAAAGCAAGGAAAAAAGTAGAGCATAGTCTGCTTAACTGACTTTCTCAATGTCGTAGCAAAATGACAGAAATAATGGCATTTCGGATGATAAGAGTTTCAAATAAAATCCCCAAGTCTTGACTGCCTTGCGCAAACACCATGTTCTTATGGAATCAATTGTCTTTGAGTCTTGACTGAGCTCCTGCCAGTTACAAATGCTGGAAAGTAAAATAGCACCTCCCATGAGCTCTACTGCAAAACCTTAGTGCATACTTGACAAATTTTCATTATTCTGTCATGAGGAATCCAATCTACTCCCACGCACAGAGGGCTCCCCTCCTGGTGAGGTCAGCATGTACAGGACTAACAAGAATACATGGCAGCCTGTCACACACATGCCTTCCATAACTTCTTATTTTGCTTTCATTGTTTTGGTTAGCACCCTTCTGGGATTCAAACCCAAGGCCTATTTCATTTGAGAAACTCATTGTTGAGTAACCCGGTGTCTCTAAGAGGCATCCCTCAGACTTGCTCATGGACCCATTGAGAATCAGGAGCAGACTTGAGAATATGCTCTTAGTCTTGTGCTCAAAGCATCACAGAGTTTTCCTCATGGAAGAAGATAGATGTTTTCATACATATGCATTTTTCCTTCTATTTCTATTATTTTTTCTTGACAGCCTTTCTCCCAACTTCAAAACAGAGACTCAGAGTTATAAACCAAAGCAGCATGAACTAAAGATGTAGGCTGGAGAGAAGGAATTATATCTCAAGATAGCTAACAAGCATGATCCTTTTAAGCACCAAAAAGCAACCTTTTTCATCGTCAAATAAGAATCCTCTACAGTTTCAAAGGGATCTGTTGCATGCATATAATAAGTCAATATTGGCAATTCTCATTTTCAAAGTCAATTGCACAATATTAATGGGGAAAAAAAGCGCCTTACTTGACTGACTCCTCTGGCATCCTTTTTTACGCAGAACATCCTCTATTGAAGTATCAAAGATTAACTGAATATTTTGCAAAAGACCCTGTAGTAATAATAAAAAATAAAAATAAAAAAATCAGTTAGATCATTTTGGGGTTAACCAATAACTACTCTGTCTCAACTCCATGCTACTGACTGGATTTAGTTGACTGTTAAATATGATATAAAACAATCTACAAGGCATTAAAAAATGTATTGATGGTTCTGTTATATACAATTTCAATACTTTAAGCAATAAAATTAGATATTTTCTGAAATAGGTCATAATAAAACCGTAATAGATTGTAGTTCTATGACGCATTGGCCATGAGGTCAAAGTCAACTTTAGAAGCTCCTGCCCCATCGCACCTCCATCCTTAGCCAGTCATTCCCATGCACTCTCTTCAATTGTGCTGACACTACCCTAAGACAACACTATAAAAACAGACCAGTATGTTTCACTTAATCTGTTTTTAAACTAATTCCTTTCTTTTTTGAGACTATTTCTTAATTCCATGGCTCACTGAACTGTACAGTTCAAAAACTAGTTCCATCAGCACAACTTAGTCATGGAGGCAGCAATGGAGAGGCTGTGGGCAACAACTTCTGACCCTCCTGCCAAAACTATTCAACATATGCAACCACTCTCCAGCATGTCATGCTCTAACTGACAACTAGATGGCATTATAGGACGGGAAAATAAAGGGCTTTACAAATTTTTGAAGCCAGAGTTCAAGTTTGATTTCAACTGTAAGTGAAAAGAAGCTATCCTTAGAGTACATGGACCAGATCACATCATTTTATGAACAGGAAGTCATTTTCATTTCATAGGAAAATTAGGAAGTTTGCAATTGCTTTGTTTTAAAACAAAAGAGAAGCAAAATGCTTTCCACAAGAGATTAAAAAATATATATTTAACAGGACTGATCAAAACATTTTGTTCTGATTTTTTTTTTTTTAGCCAAAATTAAAGGTTATTTATTGGAGTTGGCAAATCAAGATATTCTGATAGGGTATGGTCCAACACCACACCCTTCAACTCCATTAAAAATTCTTTTCTTCCTCTAATCTTTTTCAAATAAAATTGAACAAATATCAACAGGTTCTGTGAACTGAACAGAAATACTTCAACCAAAAAATAATAGTTCTTCAAGCTATTTCCAAAGAATTCTGCAAAATCACCACACACAAAAAAAAAAAAAAAAAAAAAAAGTGACATTCAGAAGTCTTACAACTGAAAAACAAAGTGGATGGCTGTATAGGAACACCCATAAACTGTGTGCGCTTCTCCTGGCCTTAGACTTTATCAGTCCTTTACCAGTCCTTTTGCTTTCAAGAACTCCCAAATTCATGCAATATGGATCCAGCAATGAATAAAAACACATTCTGGAGAAACGCTTGGGAACACCTGTGACCTTGTCAAATCCAACAGTCATTGTGAGAAAAAAAAAATGCACCTATTACATCTTCAGAAACTACTTGCAGTTACGTTACCTCACCAGAGACCCCCAGGTTACCTACCCTGAAATGATTCTCCCGAATGGACCCTTTTGCCACATACATTCTGCTGTTCTCTGCTTTCAGCTGTTCATAGAAAGGCTCCTCCAGAATGAAGCTGTCAATAAGGTCACAGCCAACATAGAGGTTGTAGTTCTCCCCTGTTACTTGCACAGTGAGGTTCTTCCACTGTGAGTCAGCAAGGTCCACATCTTCCAGGGAAACCACGTTCTGGAAGCCATCCACCCAATAGATGAGGTCCAGGGTGTTGGCTCGGCCATTGGAAATTATCTCAAACTGCCTCTCACTGATGCCAGGACCCTCTAAGGCAAGGATGGTGCCTCTAGATTGCCTGTCCTGTCTCAGGGTGGCTGAAAGGATAAAGCCCTCATTTTGCCGTATGAGTTTGACAATCTTTTTTAACTTCTCTGGTTTAAATGGAGGTATATGGTCAAACCGAATGAAACGGTATGCTGGGATAGTGGGATCTGGACCCCGAAACAATTTTGCTCCAACTGTCTTTCGGTTTATGTTACTGATTTGAAGTAAATCAAAGGTATTCTCCTCTTCCTTGTCACCATCTGAAAAAATTAACAGTGTGTGACAATGTGACTACAAAAAGTGTCTTAAGAAACAATTCTGCACACTATACTTAGTAACTGCAATTATACGATGCACATGAAGATCAGCAGAGCAAACTTGGTACTCTCCTACCTCCACAAACATAATTGCTTTACTAGCATGCAAGTGAATAGTATTTTCCATCTGTCATTTTCATTTACATAAAACCTCTCTTCTTTTATGTCTGTAGGTATCAGTATTTCATCACATAACTAAACATATGACTATATAATTTATAGCACTATATAATACATAATTGTACATAATGTTCATGAACTGTATGTTCACATATATGTCTATGCAAAGATGCATGTAACAATGTAATCAATAGATATTTTTACATATATGAATGGATAAGGAAGCTGAGCCAATTTCTGTATTTTGACTATTGGCTAACAAAAATCAAATTATGAGAAGCCATGTGGCTATGTGACAAGAGGAAGCTAGAGATGTGCATTTTAAAGGTTCAGGACAAGAAATCAGATGTAAATGAGGGCCTGGCACTGTGCCAAATTACATTCTACTTATATTTGGTCTGTAGAGGTTTATTTCTTTAATTCAATCGTTTAAAAAAGTTAATCCCAAGTGATTCTGTTTATTGCACAATACATTTATACTGCAGAGAAACATTTAATAGCAATTACTTCTGAGATTATATACATTTCAATCAGTGATTTCTAAAGAAAAAAAAAAAAAATATTTATTAGAGAATGTTCATTTAGCATTAGCTAGATGCACCTACCAAAAAAAAAAAAAAAGCCCCAGCAACTACAATTCCAAACACTTTTAAAAAGTCATATATGTTTACCGTGCCTACTGTATGGCAGGTAAGGCTATTTCTACACCAAGTTTTAGCTTTGTGAGTTAACTACATCTAGCTAAGAACTTACCCTGAGCATCTGAGGAAACCCACAGGGTTATCAAGACAGCAAGCCACAACAGCCCACTCCTCTGCACCATAACTCCTATGAATAAACCAAAAAGAAGTATTAGGGAAATGACCTTTATCAACTACAAATATTTTATTTTGCCTTAGGACATAAGCAGAATTCTCATTATACACCCCAACTACACATAGGAAATCAAATTCCTATCTTTTTTTATTATTGTCATGCTTATTCATTACTGATGCCAGAAGAGAAGTGGCATCAAATGAAAGGATGAAGAACTCTTGACAGTAAGGCTCCTTTTCATGTAAACGACCCTTCTAGAAAAAAAAAAAAAAAAAAGGCACATTTTTTCTGCACAATCTTTTTATCAGGTGGCATAGGGACCAGATGATACTGCATGACACACAGCATATTAGTAGCTGCAACTTTACTTTAGATCACAAGGCTGAAATTTCTCATTCAGATGAAAACCCTTGCAGGACAATGGGACCCCACTAAATGCTAGTTTTAATCACTAGGGATAGTTTTCATTCAGTGTCTTTTCCAGTGTCTTCACACAAACGCCTCTCTCTTTCTCAGGCACAGATCGCTACCCATTCCTATAACCCTCTGTACCCAATCATAGCTGGAGAAAGTGACTTCCAACGCGATGCTATTTTCGCCCCGCGGCGCCGTACGGCGAACAGCCATGTAACTGCATCTCCACACGCGTGTGCCCTCACAGAGCAAGCGGCACTCGCTTGGACGTGCATGCACTCACTTCACACACCCCTCCAGCTCCAGCACTCCCAGCTCTTCTTTTTTCCCACAGCTCCTCTGATTTCTCGCGTCTCTTACTACGGACAGGGCTGCGCTCAACGGGGATGCGCTTTACCTGCAGCACCCCTCACATCCAGCACCTCCCCGTGGGATGCCCACATAATGCCCATATAACCCCTGTCCCTGTCCCTGTCCCAGGTCGGGTCGCCTCATCGCCAGCCTCCGGGTTCCGTATCCCAGGGCGAAGCCCACCGGAGCAGCCCCCGGGGGTGCTCCTCGGAGGGGCACGGCGCCCAACGCCTCACCTGGCATGGGGGGAGCCGACGGGGCGAGGAGGCTCTGCCTGCTCCGGTGGCGACGCCGGCGGAGCTGGGTGCGGAGCGGGGCGCAGAGCGGATCACGAAGCCCAGCCGCCGTCGCACGTCCCTCCGCGGCCCCGCGCCCCGCGCCGCCGCCTTTATGGGCTGCGGGCCGGGCCCCGCTGTCAATCAGCGGCGCCGGGGCGCGCCCCCGGCTCGCTGCTCGGCGGCGGTGACACGGCCCCCCCTCGCCCCCTATCCGCCCCCCGCCGCCCCCTCCCCGCCGGGCCGCCCGCTCTCGCCTACCTGCGAGGCGGCGGCGGGCCCGGCCCCCTGCCCCGCACCGCCCCGCGACCGCCCTGCGCAGGGGCGGTGTGGGAGGCGGGACGGGCATCCCGGGGCGCCGGGGAAGGGGAGTAAAGGAGAGGCGGTGGTGCTGCTGCGGAGCCCCCGGGAGCCCCCGCCGGGCCTCGAGAGTGGCCCGGAGCCGTCGGCGGGACCTCCCGAGCCCCGTCCCCGCGGGCGGCAGGCGGGGAGAGTGGCTGCGGCCCCTCCGGCCCGGCCCGGCGCGGCCGGGGCTCCCCGGCACCTCGGCAGCTCAGAGCTCGGCTCGTCGCCAGCTCCGAATCCTCTCGTTTTCATCTCATTTTTTAAAAATATTTTTACGTTACGGCGGCAGCGCAAAGGCTGCCTTGGGCACCGTCCCGCTGCCTTTGGTCAGGCAGTAGTTTCTCAAGTGAGCCCCAGCACCCCGGCCCCTCTTGACTTCCCATGGAGCACTGCTGACCTCCAGGAATTTAGGCTTTCTTCTCCATGCTTCTTGCGGAGGGAGCCATCCCTCAGGTTAACGTGAGCACACGAGAAGTCTCATAGGTGTTGCGCCCAGTGAGGAAAACTGGAAAGTGCCTCCACAAGCAAGGTCTCTTGGCCAAGCAGGTCGCCCTGCTGAGGAGCAGCCATTGTGCTGCAGGCACCACGCTCAGTGTGGAGCAGGGGAAGGAATCCCCGCGGTATGTCCACAGAACCTGCCCTGAAGCATGGAAAAGTTTCAGAAGGCCAACAAGAAGACTAGGACCCCTGTTGCAGAGGCCCGATCTGGGTTTGCACAATATTTGTGGAAGGATCTTGTAGCTGATGAGAAGAGGCATGGATTTGGGCTCTGAGAGGTGTGACGAATCCGGAGAGTGGAGCCCCATCAAGTGTTTAGGTGGATAAATACCACAAATATTAAATAATAATAATAATAAATAATAATAATAATAAAAAGATACAGGGGAAAAAAAGCATAGAAAGTCATCAACTTTCTCATCACAATTTGAAATTCCAGTAGAAAAACATGTTGCTCTTTCAAACTCAGAAGACTTCAAAAGGCTCAATCTGTCACTAGAGCAGAAAACGCCAATGCAAGCATCACTGTCTTGCATTTTGCCATGGAAGCTCCTTCCAACTTGGCTGGCCTGGGCCTTGCAGGGTAGTGGGAGCCAAGGAACTTTCCCCTTTCTCACAGGGTCCAGGGGACTGAGCCAAGCTAGGAGGGAGAGGGCTTTTTTGTCTTCCTAAGACATTTGGTTTTCAGTTTTGCGAAACCTCAAGAATTTAAAAAACTAGCTAATGAAGTTCACAAAACCTCAAATTCTACTGCGTTTACTCATTCCCCCCACTATATTAAGAGTTAGTCTTTATATATGTAGCTGTGCAATGTGTTTTCCACAGGACTTTGAACAGCACTGGCACAACTGTAGTCTGGGTTCACAGCTGGATAAGAGAGGGAAGCAAAAACTTTAAGAGACTAGAAGGTATCTGAGATAATTTGGTTTACTATTGGTACATTCATATAAGAATGCTTTTTACAGTGGAAATTTTCAAGTCAGTAAAAAAGTGCAAAGTTAAGAGATAAATTTTATCATGATTGCTTTTAACCAGCTACAACATAATAAAACTCTTCTTTCCATCTTTGTGGGCGTTGAAGGAATGAAAGATTGATAGCATATTGTTTCAAGCTGAGTGATTTATGTATAGGATGATGACCTTTGAGATGACAGATTTGCTTCTGTTCTTTCCACGACTGTGAAAATGCTCATTGCTTACTTTTCCCTGGCCACCTTTAAAGACGTAAACATCATCATCAGTCTAGGATTCCTGACAGAAAGACTCACAGCAATGAATGTGCATGCTTCTTTCCCCAGCTAGACAATGTATACATGCAAACGTTGTAATGTTCATGTTTCTCAATCTACCTGCTCTTTAAGTAGAGTCTGAAAATGAGCAATGATAATTACAGAGATCATAAAGTCAGATTTGCTCACAGTTAGGAACGCTAGTGAAGTAACATTCTCATATGAATGGTTTCCTTCAGTGTTTAACCTTTCTTGCGTTTTGCTTCAGACTGGCCCATCATACATAAGCACAGGTACTTAAATTCTCACTTCTTTATGACACCTCCTTTTCCCTCTTTCTGTCTTCTGTTTGGGCTTTTTTTTTTTTCTTTTATTTTTTTTTCTTGTCTTTGTTTTTTCTTCTTCTTTTCTTTTTTTTATTATTTTTTCCTTCTTCACCAGTCTTAGGGACTACCATTTTGGATCATGTGAGCATCATGTAAGCATGCATTACTGAAAATCACTGGGGAATAGCAGGACCCCAGTCAGTCTGGTTCTCCACTGTCTCAGAAAGAACTGTGATGGATCTCTATCAAATAATTCTAGTTTTTGCCAAAGAGTTTATTGCTGACATTCTGTCTTAGCTTACACTAGCGCAAGACTTGTGCTTTCATGCATTAGAAGAAATCCCACTGAAGAAAGTGGAATATGCTGTACATACTAGAAATTGTTGGACTACTTTTCTGACAACATTGAAGATGTTGTGGAACAGTGCCAGAAGATGAATTCCATGACTTTTGCTGGGTGAAGTCCTGATCAACATTTCACCCCCCACACAAAAGCAATCCCACTCATTGAAATGAAGCTAATTGCACAAATATGTTGAAAGAGTCCTTCAAGTCTTATCCTGCAGTCCTGGATTTTCATCTGATGCTGATAAAAATTCTGGAACACTGTCTGACTGGCATGATGAATTTTTCCCAGTAGCTTCAGCAGAGTCAAACATCTGAAGAGAGAGATTACTTTGATGAATGCCACAAGAGCTTCTAAATTACATCACTGATTGTGAATAAACTTTAACTTATTTTTACCGTAGACTACACATATGTAAAATAGTGGATTTTATGTTTTTAAGTTTATGATGAAGATAAATTAATAATTCCTAATTTTAGCTTTTGAAAGCTTTAGATAGAGGTTTCATGTTTCATGGGAAGTACTTTAGCTTAGATGAGTGCACTTACTTTTTTCATGGGAAGTACTTGAAGTTAGATGGTCACACTTACTTTATTTCCATTATCCTGCTCAATTCATAGAAATAACAAAAAATTAATAAGATCATGCAAAGATAAATTGCCATCATTATCATGAGTAATGGCATGGATTAGCTCTTTTAGTGCCTTTTTTAATCTGTTGTACATATTTACACCAGTCAGAGAAGCAGAAAGGAAGAAGGTTATAAGGCTCACCCAACAAACTAACGATAAACTTAGGACTGTTACTTCTGTGTCTGCACATAGTCTTTTGTTCATTGAGGCAGCGTCTACCCATGTCTTACACTCTACAACATCAGTGAATATCAGATGCCATATGATAGTCTATTAAGCCTTTGTATAACAGCTATGATATTCCCACAAAGGTAATTTCAAAGACCCTATATGTCTAAGATCATCGTTTTGGTGGAAATCACATAATACTGCAGTTCCATTGAGAACAGTAATACTACTGGCCATTGATTTAGGCTGTACAGAATATTTCTTCACCGCTGTATATAGTGTCATATAGACATACCAGAACAAAAAGACAGCAATATGAGCAGTCAGATAGATGATTGTCAGCACTGGTTTTCTAGTGTTGGTTGTACAGGAAATTAGCTACCTTTTATAGAAAACATCAACATTCTGTACTCCAGATTAAAAATAATAACAGTAATTGCAGGATAATTTATTGATTTATTGTGTCATTTCCACACAAGTGAATTAATCTCATAAATGCAATCATTTTCACAAGCTCAAAGGTGAAGTATTGCCCCTGGAACAGCTGGCCATTTCTGAACAGCTTGTTAGTGATACCAATACAAGAGTAGTGGGGTAAGACTCCATGCCTCTGCTGTGTAGGTTAGATTGAATGCTTCAACAGTCCTTAAAATCTGTGAATCCCTGGGCTTCCTTTGCCAGTACTGCTGGAGCAGCTGTGGTTTAAAGTTCTGTATTTCTATTAACGTAAGATCCATGAAATTCAGCATGAAAATGGAGATTGCATTTTTTCTTTCTTTCTTTCTGTGGTAAGGCTTGATTTTCATAATTCACTTATAACGGGGTTACAAAATGAAAACAGACGACTTCAGATTAGCATGTGACTCAGGCATTCAGTTTTTTTGAATGAGCTATTACTGATAGGAAGAAGGACTTGGGTGGTTCCTCAGACAACACGCTGGAAGTGCTCCAGATAAATGAAGATATTTAACACTGGAATAAATTACACAGGGGACAGTGAATTCATCTAGGATGAGGAAGAAAGTTATTCTTGACAAAGCTTTATGTATGGTTTAGTTTAAGTTCTGGTGCAAAAGTGCTCAGAATAAATGGACATCATCACCAGATACTTCATTTTCTTTTCTATATATATGTGTGTGTTTGTGTGTGTGTGTATAAATTTTTATTCAGAGGGAGAAGTATTCAATTTCCAACCTTCTTTAAATAATTTCCAGGTATAAAATGCATCCAGTTAGAAGTGATAACACCTTCTGTCAGGTGAAATGGCCTTGGGCTTTACAAGTACCAGCTAGTATACTTTTTGCAATAATCTTGTCAAAGAGGGAAATCTTACTACCACCCATTTATTTACAAATCTACTCTCTATTCAATGAAGGGCTTATACATAAAAGAACACTCAGTGGTGTTAGCCAGACAACTTTGAGTTTAAAACTAAACACATGTATGAGCATTTTGCTCAATTGGACCCTATATTATTTAACTAATATCCCACAATAACTTATGGAATAAGCAGGAAGTGGAGCCCTAGACTTCTATCTCACAGTCAGGAACTTAAAACAGGAAACTTTTTTTTTTTTCTTCTTTTTTTTTTTCTTTTTTTCCCTATCCTTACAGTACATAAGACAAATGTTCTACTACAAAGAGTTAAATGTGTCCTTAACCTTTTTCACAGAATGTTGGTATTCTTTCCCCTAGTATGAGCTGCTGGACATGGTAGGGTTGCCAAATATTTCAGTCTCCAAAGCGGAACATTCCCCTACCAAGTGCAATGCAAAAGAGCCCTGAGAAAATGCTTAGTAAATCCCACTCTGTTGCTCTAGGTTCTAAATAAATAAATAAATATTTTTACTGGTTTCAGAACAAATTTGTTACCCAAAGATCTGTTTTTAATACAACTTTGTTACACAGCAAAGGTATCTCTATTTTCAGTTATAACAGGAATAGAATACATCACTGCAGCATTGACTTTTAAATAACTATGACTGATTAGCCTTATTATCTGGGCTGTAATATTATCATTCTTATTTTATTTGCTGTCTTGTGCTTTCTGTATATCAAGTAGAATTCATTTTGACATATTTACTTATGTTTAAAGATAGCCCAAATCTCAAAGCTTTTAGCCAGTGATTTAATCCATATTTAGAAGTAAAACACACTGAAGTTAGTTGTAGTTTTAGCTTTGAAGCAAATGAATATAAGTAAAACAATAACTTCAGTGGTTCAGCCCAGATATAAGAATTGTCCAGGTAACCAGATGCCATTAATTTCAGTAGGTGAGAGAGGGGGAGTCTTTGAAGGCCAAGTGCCTTTTCACCTATTCAAGTGAAATAAAATACTAAATACTTCCTGAGGTCTTCACAGGTTATAGGGAATATTTGTATGATCTCACTCTGAAAAGGATTTTTATTGGAGACTCATGTTTGTGTTTCATCAGAATCATGTCAGCTCCTTGCTTACCCGTACAACTGTCCCATGATGTTCAGTTTATTCCAACTGTTATATGTGGTGACTGTTGTGGGGAACCATTCTGTAGGAACTGTAGGTAGGAACACGGGACAGGAGCCCCTCTCCTGGGCAGACCTGAAGCCCCCATGCCCAAGGTTGCTGCCTCTGTCACATTCCCTCCCTCCACCTGGCAAGGCCCCTGGCATCTGCATCCTTCCCCTTGCCCTCCATTTTTCTATAGGTGCTGCAGCTTGGCCAACATAAAAGTGTGGTCTGAGCAGGTATAGTGCATTCCTGAAACCAGGGGCTCACAGATTCTGAAAAGACCAAGAGGCAAAACAGGGAAGACAAACTGAATGGATGAAAGCCCCAACAGAGCAAGAAAAAACATACTTAAAGAATTGTAATTGATTACAAAAATAATTTGAAAGGCCACAGAGAACAGTCTGGAGGTTTGATATCTCTCCATATGTGCAAAACTCCCACAGACGGAGCCATGGGTCCCACAGGATGAAGTGAAGAGATGAAAGAAAGCAATTCATGAAACTACTACAGCTGGACTCTAACTGGGAGAAAGAGCTTCATTCAGCTGTGGCATGATAATGATTATGATGATTAAGGCTGAGCAATTAATTCCCATATATATATATATTTATTATGAGTTTTGCCTCTCTTAAGAACATCTCCACACAGACCACAGCTTCCCCTAAACACATTAATTATTTGGGTGTGCTTGTATAGACCTTTCTTGCATTGCTGGTGAATATCTAAAATACAAATTATCTTGCTTAGCTGTGAATGGTCTGAGGAGTCAAATGGCAGCATTTCATCTCCCCAGGAAGCACACCATCACTTCCCTAACAAATACGTTGGCATACATTTTTAAAGTGTGGATTCTCAGAGTACTTATGCTTATAAGCATCCAGTTTGCTTTGCAGTGGCTCCAAAAGCCATTGTCTAAATAGAATTAAGTCAGTTCAAAAAACCTTTGAAGTAGTTCAAAGGAGAAGAAAATCAGTTTTGCTGTTATGTATGTTCCTTGTTCCACTGTGTCTGTCTCCGGTACTCTTAAAAAGTGAACAGGGAGAAATTTGCTCTGATTATAAACATAGCCTACTCAATCTGACATGGTTGTATAATGACATGTTGGAGAAACTGGAGCAATGGGAAAAATATCTATTACAGCATACACCAGAAACAAAACAATGTATCTCCACACACAATAATCCAAATATTTGTTGCAGACTGATCTTTTGGTATACACTGGTATATTTTTCTACACTCTTAGGATAGACTTTCACAACTAGAACTTTGCCGGTTCTTGCAAGTTATCCACTATTTTTTTTTATTAATTGCTTTTTAGTTGTAATTAGTTCTTTTTCACTCTATTGAGTAATTAAATGGCTTCATATTAGTCAAAAGACCATAAGGAAACTCAAATTTCCACTAGTGAAGTTCACATGATGTTCTGATAATGCATTTGTATAAGAATAAGTGTGCACTTGTACAAAGATGTGTCCATCAATGCAGTATCCCCGGAAGCTAGCTGTGTTAGCTAGCTTAGAGATGATGAAATTCAGACCCAGCTTGGGTAAAAATGTGTTGCTTTACTTTTATTTGCTTTGATTAATCATGTACTGCATGTTCACAAATTACACCATGAGTTTCCTTTGGAACACTTATCTTGCTTTTGTCCAGTTTTCTCCCCATCGTTCCTTATTCTTGGTTTTGGTGTTTACTCTAACCTCTGTGTATTACTGAAATCTTATTTGCTCTCTCTTCTCCTGTATGAAACATATTTACATTAATTTTCCCCATTTCCTCAGAGACTGTCCCAGATGAGACAGGTTCATTCAAATTCTTTGCTACTGGGTTTGGAAGCTCCTATGCCAGTTTCTTCAGAGTCCTGGTACAAAGTTTATTAGATGATGTCAATTTAATCAGGTCATGCTCTGAGCTTTTCTGTCACCTCAAATGTTTTCATTCTGCTTCTATACTTTTTTTTTTTCCTTTTCCCTTTTCCTTTTTTTTCCCCTTGTGTTTAAAATTGCTACATATATATATTTAATATTAACACAAGAAATTTATATAGTTTTCCAGTCAAATGAATGATATAAATACATGCACTGCCTTACTTGGTATTTGCCAATGCATGTGTATCCAATACCCTTTCATAATCCTAACATAGTGCTGGATGTGTTGTTCACTTAATTATCACATCATCACCCTTTAAAAATCTTTGTTAAAGTCATTGTTTCCTTTGGTGTCACATTTCATTGCATTAAGATATGTGTTCTTAAGGGAGACCACCTCAAAATTTTGTGTAATCTGAAATTCTCAGCACTTTTAGTGTATAGTTTCTGGTACATACACATACTGAACTAAATTGTGTCAAGAAGAGACCCTTATAGGACCTCTCTACATTACTGGCTCCTCAGTCACACACAGTTTCTTTTTCAGCTATTACTGAATACAGTAATACACAATGATTAGTATGATCTATTTAGAACTTATATGATCTATTACAACTTATATGTGATGGATCTACACTGAAAAGATTCTACAGAAAATAACTGACAAGCACTTAATATACATGATAACAGAAGACTATATTTTTATCAGAAAAACATTTCATGTTTTTCTTGGTTCTGCTCTCAAAGAAAATGATTTTTTTTTGTCCACAAGCTATTAAAAATTCTAAAATTCTAATACATACAACGTTGTTGAATTTGTATGTTGTGATCAAGAAAAAAGAAAATATTTCTATTAAAATATTTTTGGTATTTGGCCAGATCTACTTCTTTCGATATGGTATGTAATATTTCTTACTTTCCTCATGAAAATATTAATCTGATAGATTAGTCATGCCTGAGAGTGTTTCTATATTTTGAGGTGGAAAATACCCTGAAAATCTAAATCATTACAATTAATTACTATTTCTCCTGTTACATTTATTTTCAAAAGGAGATGTTGATGGTTTTGTAAACACAGATATTCTTGTCTCTTACTAAAAGAGAACTTGCTGTATTAATAAGACTATGGACTTATGGAGTAAGAACTGCACATATAGAAAATAACAAGAGACCGTATTTTTTTACTAACTTTCCTACTAATTGCTCTCTTGGTATTAAGATAGAAAAACTCAACCATATTTTTCCTGCAAAGCAAATAGTGTAACTTTGAGAAATACTTCTGTTAAATTATACAAATACCATATTGTGTTAGTCATTGTTCAGCTTCTTGCTTCTTTTGGGCCCCAGAATGTCTGTGGCCATTTGGTATTTAAGGATGGCAGAGTGAGTTGCCAAGCTATCACTTTGGGAGTCCCGAATGAATTGAGGATATTTTTACACATAAATGGCTATATATCTTCCCTTATTCTTTCAGACATCCACAATGATAATAAAATACAATTGGCTCCCACATTCAAATGTAACTAGTAATTGTGCCTCTTTTTTTTTTTTTTTCTTTTTTTTTTCTTTTTTTTTTTTAGTTATCCAACACACCTTCTGAGTGCCTTGTTCATAGAGAACAAGTCTATGGAGATTCTGTAATTCATAGGAAATAGGCTTCTGTGTGTGGTTAGTTTTTCGATGTCTTTATAGAGTACAGGAGGGGAAGTGATATTCCTACCACTAAATTTTGTATAGTAGATGAAATATAACAGAGTTGTTCCTTTTAAAGTCTTTTAGACAGAGCTAAAAAAAAAAAAAAAATTCCATATGGCTTGCAGAACACTACTCTGATAAGATTTTAATAGGCAATCTATAGCCCTGTTCAGGTTTGATCTTGAAGAAACATTTTGATCAACTACAAAACAGTTCTCTTCAGACAGGAAGTAAGCAGCAAGATACATCCCTTGAATCAGCCTCTTTGACTGAGGACTTTAGCTATGCATCAGTTACATTCGTGTGAGTTCTCACGAGGCCACAGAAAGCAAAAAAATATATAAAAGTTAGATATTTAAAAGTTATTTATTCTTTGCATCATCACAGATAGATAACTAAATCCTGATTTGATTCCTTTTTTTAATTACTTAGTTCTCTCTTGTTGCTATGATTTTCTCAGATTCATTTCCAGTATATGTAAATCAGCAGAATATTTGGAGCATGAATAGTTGCATGTACATTTTGTGTGCCAAAATTAGATTGGAGTTCATTTTTTTTTTTGTAGGAAAACATATTTTTAGTATAATCAAACTGCCTGGCCTGTGATTAGAATTAGTATTTCAGCCTCCTGGACTATAAAGTGAACTTAGACACCATCTCTACAAGAGTGGATTTCACTCTGTAAATGGAAAAGATGCAATCTCTTTACCCAGACTGAGGTTACTTCTATACAGTATCAATAACAAGGGATATATGGACAATGAAGTAGGATACATGCAGCCAACTACTGCTACCAACTACTGGTCTCTTAAACCACCTGCTGAAGAGAGCTGATGCACACAATCAGAAGACAAGGCTATTTATGCCATGTGGCCAAAGTACCCCTTACAAAGTTTTTTTCTCAATGCTGGAGGATAAGCTCACCTTTTCATCCTATCTTCCTGATGTGCATCAGTCCATCATGAACAGGATGTGGATTTGGGTCATATATCTCTCTCTGTTGTTGTGTTGCTTAAAAGACTGCTATGAAATGATCAGAAGATTGACAGCTTTAACACGTCAGAGAGAAACAGTAATAATTAACTGTGCAGTCATTGCAGTTCAAAGACTGTCCACAAGCTTGAAAGATATTTTGGCTGATGATAGTGTTGTAGCTATAGGTACTCAAGTTGTTCATTGCTACTATCTCAGTTAAGAGGATGTCTTTCATCTTTCTTTTAAACACACAATAGTGATTTCTGCTCCTGTTAGGAAACAGTCTGACCTTATAATATAAATCTGCAGTGATTAGTTCTGCCAGGAATATCAGTAGCTTCCAACTGTATTAGACATATGGCCTGCAAAAGTCAGATCCATGGAAGAATGTCTGTGTTGCCACAAAACAAAATGATCTCAGATTATTTGTTGGAAAAAAAGACAATGAATACTCTTTTCTGAGGTTTGGACTGGTTAGAGTGCTGATTTTCTTAGAAATTCAGTCCCAGATATAATTAAAAAGCCATCAGACTTCTGCATCACAGAAGTCTGTGTAAGGATTAACACACAGCCAAAAGGAAATGTGTTTAAGAATTTTCATAACATGAGGCCAGTGTGAGATCTTCTTTGATATTTACTGGATTGCTTTATAGACAACCTATTTCACAACTGTGTTTAATCATCTGCCTTCATGATAGAAAGCAGATTTGGTGTATGTTTGTACATTGTAAAAGAGGTAACCAGGTCATGGCATAGGTCCATGTCAACCAGAACAGTATTGTCTTATGGACATTCCCTGATTAGGCCCATTCTACAACTTCACATAAATTTACAAAGATGTTAAAAAGGACTCTATTCCAGGTTGGGAAAAAAATATATATTAAAAAAAATAAAAATAAAAAAAAAGTCCACACCCCCCTACACACCGTATCACAATGAGGAAAAGGAGATCTACAAGAATTTTAAAACTTACATTACTAAGGAAGGAAAGATGTCAAGTAGGATACCATATTCCAATTATGGTGGGTCATGAGCTGCTGTAAGTATAAAAACTTTTCTCACTTAACTTAGAAGTTGGTTTTACAAGACTTAGATAGTCTTACATTGACTCCATCTATGGTTAACACAGAGATACGGACATTTCCAGAGGGTGACTTCTCCTCTCCTAAAAGGAAGACTAAAGTAAACAAGATCTGGATGTTCTTACCAAAGACAAAAATTAACAAAACATGAACAAATGTTGCAGGTTATAATGACAATAAATGTCACACACTGTTCACACACTGAGTTCACACACTGTTTTGATAAGCCTGAAGCAGATCTATCTATCTATCTATCTATCTATCTATCTATCTATCTATATATTTCCATGTGTTACTGTCTATCTAACTTTTCCAAGGTCCTTTCAGCCTTTTCTGCTTGAAGCCTTGTTGTGGTTTAACCCGGCCGGCAGCTGAACACCACACAGCCGTTCGCTCACCCTCCCCCCTCCCTCTCTGGGATGGGGGAGAGAAACGGGAAAGTGAAGCCTGTGGGTTGAGATAAAGACAGTTTATTTAAGAGAGAAAATAATAATAATAATAATAATAATAATAATAATAATATGTACAAACAAGTGATGCACAATGCAATTGCTCACCACCCGCTGACCGATGCCCAGCCCAACCCCGAGCAGCCGGCCCCCCACCCTGGCTAGCCACCCCTATATATTGTTCAGCATGACGTCAGATGGTATGGAATACCCCTTTGGCCAGTTTGGGTCAGCTGTCCTGGGTCTGTCCCCTCCCAGCTCTTGCTGCCCCCCCAGCCTGCCCGCTGGCAGGACAGAGCGAGGAGCTGAAAAGTCCTTGGCTTAGTGTAAGCACTGCTCTGCAGCAATTAAAACACCAGCATGTTATCAGCACTCTTCTCATCCTAATCCAAAACATAGCACTCTACCAGCTACTAGGAGGAAAAAATAACTCTGTCCTAACTGAAACCAGGACAAGCCTTTATGAAATCATAATCTATTCTTTGATTAGCAAGTTGCTACCTGTCCTCCCAAGCTGCAAACACAAATGTGGAAAATAGAGCTACATAAAATAACAGTGAAGACAAAAACAAAGCATCCTTAAACTCCAAGAGCAAATAAATGAATAAGGACCTTGAGTCCATCACACAGAGTCACAGGAAGATAGAATGTGCTAAATTCAGGTATAGATCTTGACGTTTAAATCAGTGCTGGACTCATAAAAGGAAGATCTGGCAGAGGAGATGATTTTTCATTGACCTTCTGAGCTCTATAACAGCAAGACAGGCCTTCAAGACAGTCAGGCTGGTAGTATAAAAAGCACAAGTTATTCCACGTCTTGTACTCACACCTCATTATGCAGAGGTTCACAGAATATTATAAAACCCATTGAAAAAGGCACAGAGATTCCCTCATATCAAACCACATTTATCCAAAGGTTGGATTATCATACAGACATTCCACTTTTTGCAGAGACAGTGTGAGAAGCAGTAGCTGAGTAGTGACTCAGGTTTTGGATAAGAACAGGCCTACACTTCCCTGTGGATTTCACAGTTACTTCTGGGAGCCACAGACCCTGACACCAAGAAGTTTAAATCTCCAGTGAGGGTGCTAAAGCTATCTATGTGTTCTCTGCCAAGCTGGCTTCTTTCCTGGGCATCCTTTCTTTCTCTTTTGCTGCTCTACTCTCACCTTCTCTCTCTCATCTAACCCTCTGTCCCCTATATGTGACACCAGTCACAAGATCTCTTCCCTGCCTTCTCTTGTCTAGTCCCCAAATCTGCTGTCCTTCTCCTTACTAACATTACTTTTCCCACTGATTCCCCTGGTCTCTGCTCTTCAAAATAACTCTTAACCTGTGTTCTTGCTGGTCACAAGTCACTGAGAAAAATAAGGAATGATCTGAAAAATTTTAAGTAATATCAATGAATCTTCAACAGCCCAAGTACAGTTGCTGAGTACAGTTGTTTGTTCACAAAATGGGAAGACTTCTGATTGAATTTTGATATATTATTCAAAAAATGAGGGTACAAAATCTTCTTTAGAACAACTTTTGAGTTGAAGAAATCAGATGTAATCTGATGTAATCAGATGTAATCAGATGGGCCCATTCCAACCTCAGAAATTCATAAACAACCTTTCCAACTTTTTTTTTTTTTCTTTTCTAAAACTTCCTAAAAAAATAAGACTCATGACTGCCTTAAAACCAGAAACTTTTAGTTCGCAGTATCAGCAAGGGAAAAACTTAAAAGCCAATAAGAGAATCAGGTAGCCTTAACCTAGCAACGTTGTTATCTGCACTGCCTGTAACAACATTCCTATCATATGTATAGCAGTTGTTACTGGATACCGTGGTATAATTTCTAAGTATCAGATTCACTACATTGTCAAATATTAAGCAAACATAAGAGATTTATGTCAATAGGAAATAGTATTTGACCCTCACAGTGTAGGAATGTTCTAAGGAAGGGAGGATCAAGGATATTTTCCTAGTCAGGCCATAGTCTGTTTAGTGATTATTCTAACAGGAATTTTATATCTACATCTCTGACAAGTCCAAATGGTTGAAGATAAGTAATGTTGAACAAAGAAACCTTTAATCTACTGATAATATTAATTTGGACTTTATGGACACATGCAAATTGAACTGGAATCAGTACAGTTTTCTAAAGCTGAAAGAACAAAGCAGAAACCTCAGAAAACACACAGTTCATGCTTTGAGCAGGCATTATGAAGATAAAATGTGATGCTCATTTTATAAGCCTCTGACAGTAGAAAGAACTCCTGCAGGAAAACTTCAGTGCTCCAGTAAAGTGGCATGCATAAATAAAATAAATTAATAAAATAAAATAAAGTAAAATAAAATAAAATAAAATAAAATCTCACTAGATAAAGCATAGCTGATCTTTTGTATGTTTTTTTCTGGAAAATTTTACATGTCTGTTTGATATATTTTCATGTCAGTTCTATGTATCCATTTTATAGTACTCTGCTAAGAGTAAAATTTTGGGGGAAAATGACTTATGGTTCTTACACCATAAATATTAAGATTTTTTGTTAGTTCTCTCATCCACAAAACTTAAGAGATTTCAAATGACAACTGTTAAACTGTATCCTAGACACAGCCATGAAAAGAACTCAACTTAAAGTGGCGGCCATAAGTAGCTCCTCATTAGAGTTGTGTTTAGAAGGGAATGTGAAGAGGTCACTAAAACTATACATCAGACTGGGAAGTCTCGCCAGGAAAACACGTATTTCTGGGGCTGACATGGCAGCATGCATTGTCTCAACATATATATTATATTGGAACAAATTCTGATGTCCATACTCTGTTTTTAATCAGTATTTACTCAGAAATGTCACTGAATTCAATGGGAACAGTGCCAGCATAAAGACTGAAATACTGTTGGGACTGACAGTGGCTTACTGTTTAAAAGATGGCTGTTCCAAGCACTCCAAAATTCACATTAACCCTGACAGTTCAGAAAATCATTGGCCTCCTGAGCAATGCAGTGTTAGCGTTGCAAGTTCAAGATCATTTTGATTTCCAGTGTCCCCCTCTTGTACCTGTGAAGCCCCATGCAGAGTCTCTTGATCTTTCATTTTACATATACACCTAGGCTCAAACCTTGTCTCAATCTTTCCTAAAAGGAACCTAGACTTTTAGAATATGTTTTAATCACATAACTGCTCTAGCCTTCCAGGCAGGTGCGTGGTGGGAAGGTGCTCACATAGAAAACTTCCCAAGGTTTAAGTTAGAAGCTCAATATCAGCTAGCAAAATAAGCCAGAAAAAGCACCAAGGTAATTGAGGCTTAGTGCCTTTTAAAGAGCAAATAATTTCTATGACTGCATCAGCTGAATGCCCTGGAAGAAAGCATGCTGCTCCCACTGAAGCTAAGCTAAGATGTATGTTTGGGGACTTTGGAGAACCACTGAGAGTTTCACATGGGTATGTAGAACTGAATGGAAACTATGTACATCAGTGTCCTGAGGCATGGGTCATCCAGACAGGGCCACAACTGAAAAGAGCCTATTTTCTCGCCAGAAATTTGGATTTGTATTTCTGGGAAACGACAATACAAAGGTTATAAGGAAGGGTCTGGAATATGCATAGATCTTGTACTGTAGCTGTGTTGAGATATGAATTATATGTGCATCCAGAGCTGAAAGTTTGGAGCATACAAAGATCTCATTGTTAGATACAACCCCAGACATCAACAATTTTGGATGCAGAAGAATATTTCTAGATGCTTGGAAATCTAGATACAAATTCCAGTTTTATTTTAGGAACACTTTCCAAGGAAATTATCACTGATAGAATTTTACTGGCATACTTGCTGACCAAGGGAGTTGAGTGTAGACAAAGTACAGCAACTCAGCAAGTCTGGTGACAAGGGATTCCTACTATAGGTCCTGTAGAATGAGTTCTTCATTAGACTTTCAGATGCTTCTCAGATGCTTTCTTGGGTCAGAGTGAAGATTTGGGGGACATCATTGTAAGGAGAGAGAAGGGGGATCAGGAGCAGGGACAGAGATGGCATAAGGCACAAGAGGGTACTACAGAGGTGGAAGAGAAGAGGGTGGGTAGCTTAATTGCATTTCCTTGTTTTCAGAAGGTGAAGTTTGTATTACTCTAAGTGGTAGCTTTTCTGTTCGCCTAGGTTCTGTACTAAAAAAGTTCTGAGTATTTTCATGAAAATGTAACACTGCATCTGCTCCAAGTATTTTAAATAGTCTGCTAAAGGAAGTCTGATATCCTAAGACATTTCAAAAAAGCATATTGACTGGTTCTGAGTTCTAACCAGTCACACAGTCATCAAAGAAAATTTGCATTCTAACTCCCATGTTCTTTCAAGTCTATCTAGATTTAAAATGACAAACAATGGAAAGTTAAAAGTCTGTAAATAGTGAGAATACAACAGTCCTCTGGGTGTTATATAATGCATATTTTAATTGGGGAAAAAGAAAACAAAAATGGTATTGATATTTATCATAACTGTATGTTTATATATTGTGGTTAGCCAACTGAGGAAAATATCTCCATCAGCTATTTCCTTTCTCTGTCGTAGTTCGCAAAAAGCCTTCTGGAATATTTTAGATGAGAAATATGAAACTGCTTTTTTATATATTCCATTAGAACTCTTTACCCAGTCCAAGAAAGTGGTGGAGAATATGTTGTATGGGAAGTAGGCTTAGCTAGTCAAATGCTGGTTGGCTTGTGTCAGATATCTTGGACAAAATCTTGACAACCTAGCAGGAAAAAAGAAATTAATATATAAAAACATGGAGTGGTGGAAGAATTAAAGCTGTGAAGTATTCTCAGTAATATGTAGGAGTTCTACTACCGGTGGTGCAGCCATCTTTGGCCAATGAATTAGAAAGAGCGCAGCACAAGCACATTTTTTTCATTGACTAGTTTTTGGATTTGGCTCAAAGAACAGTCTTTACTGACATGCAGTGAATGATACTGTACATGACAGCAATAAAATTCACTTCACTTTCTCCTTGCTTTCTGCATGAGTGATGATTGTAATGACATTCTCTGTCTTTGTTCTTTTGTTCAGTCCTTGAATTGCTGCTTGTAAATGCCAAGTTGCTTTGCACCTGATTGATCATAAAAAAAAAAAAAAACAACAACAACAACAACAAAAAAACTTCTCTGCCACTCAAACCTAGCAAAGAAAATCATCTGAGGTTGGTTCAATGGTTTACAGGAGGAGCACAGAGTTCTGATAGGTTGTGTGTTATTTCCCTGACCTCTTCCCTTGCATGTTATTTTTTTACAGTTGCTCTTGACTCCATTTCCTCTTTCAGTCTTCTGTGTCATGGTGGTGGATCTAATTAAATGTTTAGAATGAGAAGAGTGTGCCTGCCATGAAATAAAACATTTCTTTTGGTCCTGTACATCTGCAACATAGTATTTGTTTTACTTCTAATTAAACGTGTAAAGTAAATTGTTTGACTTTGAGAGGACTCCCCTGCTTGCAAAATGATGATATGCAGAAATGACACTTGCAGCATCTCAGCTCTCCTTAGATGAGATCCTTCTCACAGTAACAGGAGGGGCACGGTTTCCAGATGCCACTGTCTCCAAAGGAAATAAGAGCTTCCTCTTTACATGGCCCACACAATGTGTTTCACTTCACTGCATGCTACTATGTCAGAAGTGCAGTATCACATTGGTACTGTACCCCACAGCTTTTGGGATGACAAAATATAGGACTACAAAGAAAATCTGTTGTGGGTGAAATATAGTTCAGTGGCTCTTTTCAGATTGAATCACAACATTTTAAATGAATTAAGAAGTGACTGATTACACCTAAACCCTTGATACCCTCTCCAAGAAAAATAAATAAATAAATAAATAAATAGATGATTTTTAAAAAAATACCTGTGCTCTTTGAAGATGGTGAAGAAATATCCCCTGGTACAGCAAATGCAAGATATGTGACACATCTACTAGATGATCTGAAGAGCGTACAAAAAAAAAAAAAAAAAAAAGGAAAATTTGTGCTGAGGATGATCTCTACTAAAACTGTCTTCACTAACTCACATGTCAAGTGGGGCATTTGCATATTCAAGTGCTATATTTGTAAAATTATTGTAAATACATGCAGAAGTTTTTGTTTGTTCAAGCCACTGAATTTGAAAATATATAGAAGGTAGATTTTTCTTGTTTCCCACTTTCAGACTAAACTTATTTGTCATTTCTCCAATGACTGTCAAAACTCTGTTGACTTACTACAATAGAGGAATGCACCTGATGCACATTTCAATTAAAAAAAATAATAATACAGATTTGTTTCCTGCGAACCAGTAAACAATTTCAGTTCAGGTACCATTTTACCTCTGTATTCCACTTAAAATGATCTAAATCTTTATTTCACTCATCCCTCAGAACCTGTTTCCAGACTTAGCCCACAGCATGGTCTTCTGAAGTCAGATTTATTCTCTTCCCTGCTAAGATTCAAGGGTACTTCAGTCACTAAATAGAAGGTTTCCTAGCTTTAGAGGAGGCTGAAGGCTTTGAGTTGTCCAAACGTCATTTTGCTCTCCTTTTGGGTCAGACACTGAAATGAGGTTGAACCTATGATGCCAAGGTGCACTTACATCGAGAATGCTGAGATCCCTGAGGGACATGAACAGGAAACAATTAGTGATACATAAGCCATCATGCTCTGTGTGCAGGGCCCAAAATATAGGAGCCTTCTCTGATAATGGAAAAGGAAATTCTGTGTTTCCAGCTGTTCACTCTGTCCATGTTTTGTGCATAAAATAATGATAAAGGATATATGAAGGTGTGGAAATTATACTAAGAAAACATGAACTCCTCAAGTACATCCACTGTCTTTGTGCTAGTGAAGAGAGCACTACAATACTTTCATCCATTTTCCTACTTCCGTCTGCTCATGGTTCTGCTGTCTGTAGTTACCGTAATACCCTGCATGTGCTTACATACGGATCCTATCCTTTCCTACCATAATGAAGGCAATAAGTATGGGTTGGCACTGTTATTTGAGGAGGAATTAAAGAAATACACTGAAAAATGGAACAATTTTCAGAAGCTTTCAAAGATACATGAATATGAGAGAAGGAAGGATCAAAGTGAAGAGAAGGCTAAATAGGGAGAAAGTGCAGGGATGATATAGAAATTGTTTTCATAGGCAGGAAAAAAATATGCCATTCTCTTCTAGCAACATTATCATGTTGCTTTCCAGAAGAAGCTGTTTTTCTGATTGCTGCAGTACTGAGATTCAGTTGGTTGTGAGCTAGGAGTTCCCTGCCCAGCCGAACAGGAGGGCTGGGACTGGAAGTCCCCAGTAGTGATGATGGTGACTGAAAGTGAAGGTAAGTTACAGAAACAGAGTTGTAATATTTGCAGCACACAAACACACACTCAAAAAAAAAAGAGTCTCTGTGCAAACTGAAATCAGCATAAAAAGTACGTGAACTTTCCCTAAGGTGATGATCTAGACAAGAAATACAAAAACATGGGGAGAAAAGGAAAGTATGAGAACTGGAGAAAGTAAAATCTAGAGAGGAGAGAAAAAAAAATAAGCCATTAAAAGTGGAAAAAAGCTACATTAATAAAATAAGTGCTATAAAGAAATTCCTTTTGCTATGCATGACTCAAAGAACACATTTCTCTGGTGTACTGGAAAAGTAATGTCATTTTTGGATCATTCTACCTGAGTCAACCTGGTATGTACTATAACCCCATATTTTGAGAAACGTCGTGTGAGGAAGTGAAGACTTCATTTGTGTAGGCTTGGAAAGGAGGTCATGAAAAACATCCTTTCCACTCAGATTTTTGTTGAATGGAATAAGGCACCCTGTCTCCGATTGGCTTAGATAAGAATTCAGGTGAAATCATATTATTTCACAGACCTGACTCAACATAACTCAGTCCCCTCATGGGCCATTTGCCATACTGTCTGACTGAATAATCCAAAAAAGCCACAAGCACCAAACTGTGGTGAAATAGAGAAAGAGGATTCAATGTAAGACAGTGAAGTAATAGTGGAATTATCAGCAAGGAACTCTTTCTCAGTATGGTGCTAGAGGACATCACTATGCTACCAAGGATGTTTCCTACCAGGTGAAGAGCCTAGCCTGACATTTTAATAATTACATGCTAGCAACACTTTTTATAAATTTCAGTTGAAAGGACAGGGGTCAATGTTGGTCCAGTTTTCCACTTACATGGAGAAGGGTGGACTTACAGAGGTCATCCAGTTCTAGGTATGAAGCAGTCTTTTCTGTCCTAATAGGACATACTTTTAGTACTAAAATAGTTTTTCAAGAAAAAGAAATGTAAATTATATACCAACTTACATTTCCCTCACAGAGGTATGTAACTTACTAATTTGATTTTCTCTCTTCTGTAGTAAGACATCCAGTTCCTGGGGCTTTGGGGAATAGAGGAGGGAGATTCATCTCTTCTCCCACTATTTCTCTTCATGAGGGAATAGAAAATGGACAGCTACATCAGTGGGAAGCAGGGGAGGCAGCTGCTGTTTCTGAGAACATTTCTGTGGTTTATGTGAATCAATAAATGAATCTACTCAATAGAATAAATAAACACTCTGAAAAAGGATGCAGAACTCTTCCCCACAATTATGCTAGATTAAACTCAGTGGCAGTTATACAGCGGTTAAGTGCATATCTTCATAAAGGGGTTAATCTTTCATAATATTTTCTTTAAAATGTCAGCCTTGTCTGAAAATTAGACAGAGTGGGAGGGAGAGAAGGTTTGTATCTGTCTGTCTGTATAATAAAAGGTAAAATAAATACAGATGAATTGAAACTTACTTGTGGAATTTATATTTTAAAAATAAATTAATTAAAATATAACATCCTTATGCTTGGGGGAACAACAACAAAAAAAAGTTATTAAATGCAGCTTTTCACAACACTAGCCACACAGATCAAATACCCATGTAGATTAGAACAACTACACATTAGTAGACTGGTCAGGGTAGTAGTAGTGCAGTTCCTATTCCTTCCCTCATGTATTTACAGAGAAATAGGGGGAATATGAAGGATGCCATAAAGTGAGCAGAGACCATGAAGAAATAACAAGTTTCCAGTTTTGAGAGCTACATTTTGGAGACACAAAACTGTACTGCACAACTGTAATATGTCTTGGGGAAAAAATCCTCTTGAAACCACAGAGTGATTTTTTTTTTTTTTTTCAGAAGCCTTTTACTAAATATATGTATATAAAAAGAACATTCCTAAGTCTGGAAAAAAAAATAAAAAAATTAACCATCCTAAACATAAATCATCATCTACCCCCACCCCATTCCTCCAGTGCAGAGCACCTGCTTTTGCTTTGTCCAGCTCTGGCTGCATATTAAAGCTACTGAGTTTTCCTGGAGAAGGAATATGTCTTCTCTGCAAACTGCCCTGCAGTCACCACTGGGTTTGTAAAAGAAACCTAATCTCTGAGAATCTCCAGAGGGCAAACTGATTTCCTAAATCACATGCTGCTAAGCAGTGGAGTGGTTTAAAATCCAAATTGTTTTGTTGCATTTGGAAGGTTTTCATTGGTTTTGTTTTGTTTTTTAATTTTCTGTAAGTTGCATTGAAGAACCTCCTCACTTTCTCACTGTGAGTCTGCAGAAGGGATGCACCACTGGAGATGGAGCAGAAATGGCAAGGCCAGTGGAGTGAGCAATACTGTGATAAAATTTCATGCTGTCACATGGCTGCCTCTCTTCTTATCCAAGCCAAGCACAGTGACAGTCAAGAAAAACAAAGGTATAAAACAGAGGAGCACCTCACAGCAGTCATTGAAAACTGCCCATTACACTCTCAAAGCAGTGAAATTTCAGTAACAGCTTGCACCTACAGCAGTCCTCTCCCAATCCTGCTTTTAAATAAACTCTGAAATGGGATCATGCTGCCATCACTGATGGCACATTGCTGCTGCTTATAAGCCCACATTGGTTAATTTTGCTCTCCTTTGCTCTCTTCTGTGTTGTCTATAAAATCTCTCTGCAGCCAGGCTAAAGATGCTTCTTTGTCTAACTAGCACCAGTGGTGCTCAAACGAACTGCTTGAACACACACAAGGTCAATGGGTCTGGATGAGATCCACCCAAGGGTCCTGAAAGAGCTGTCAGAAGTGCTTGTCAAGCCACTTTCAGTAATTGAAATCAGTCCAGATTAACCGGGCAGGTCCCAGTTGACTGGAGTTTGTCAAATGTGATACCCATCTACACGAAGGACAAAGGAGGACCCAGGGGATTACAGACGTGGCAGTCTGACCTTGGTGCCAGGAAAGGCCATGGAGTAGATCACCTTGAGTACCATCATACAGCATGTACAGGACAACCCCATTCCCCATACCCTTCACATGAGCCTGAGTCCCCACATCTTTTCAGTCTTCGAGAGAGGAAGACATGGCAACAAATGCAGAGCACGAGGAGTAGAGTTTACTCTTTTATTTCTTCCTGTTTATGAAGCTGTGTTCACAAATTTCTCTAGTACACTTTATTTTGTATTATTTAATTACAGACAGGAGAAACACCATCTGACTTTCACTCTGTTGTACTGTGTGTCTTCTATACACACACCTTTGTTATTCAAAGCAAGAGCACAGCTCTGGATCATAACTGTCTCCATCCTCCTTCAGCTTTGTAATGGACTATTTTTTTTTCCTTCTCTTTCTAAGACATGAGTCGTTATTATGACTATCATGCCCCACCCGAGAGTTGCATGCTAGTAACACATAGAGTACATATGCCCCAGTATGAACAACAATATTTCATCCTCCTGGCTATGGAATTTGTATTTAAATGACATGATAGACTACAGTAATTTTGAGTGATGAATTTCCATTAGTATAATTACTCCATATTGTCTTTTTTTTTTTTTTGTTCCCACTTTCAGGACAGCACATAAGCCAAAAAGTAACAACTTGACTGGAGTCTTTGTTTTCAGTGGGGATACAGGTGCCCGAAATTTAACATATGCCCAAGCACTTCACTAAAGCAGCTTTAACAGCAAAATCATAATTGTCATTAAAGCTCTTTATTTTATTTAGAATTGTGTATTTTTAACTGTGATTCTTTTACTTGAGGACTAGTATTTCCTAGGAGAAGGGACAAATATCAATGTAATTTCTAAATAAATTTCATTCTCTGCTCACCAACAAAAAAACAAAGCTTGACTGAATAAATTTATTTAAATAAGTATTTCCTTGCCTCCAACCTCTCAAATTACTGCTGTACAAAGCAGGGAGCAACCTGACAGCTCAGCACATTCATATATCAACCTAGGCATATATGCCTATGGTGCTGCTTCATGGTATGTTGTCCTATCAGGTGTGTACCTGCTGAGCAAGGGACAGCACAATAGAGGCTGACACTGTGATCAAAGGAAGATGAAAAAAATGAAGATTTGATAAAACCACAGGAAAAATATTGTGACAGATACCTCTGAGCAGGTACAAAGTACACAACTGAGTAGGTCAGTACTGAAAGGGGAGGACCAAGAGAGAACAACATCTCAATTGCAGATTAAAAAAAAAAAAAAAAAGAAAATAAAAAGAAAGAAAATTCTGCTCCTAAGAAATTGCCCTTGACAAACATGATTAGAGTTGGCACGTTACAATCAGTGCATTGGTGCTCGAGTTTCCTTATATGTATAAAGTAAATACAAAAGAGGGGAGAAACTGTCCCAGAAAATGTCAAAGAGAGAAATGTCATAGATTTTAGTGCAGCTAAGAATGCAAGCAATGTTTATAATATGAAGGCAAAATCATTTCCAAAGTTGACAAAGCTCTTCTATTTTTAGAAGTTAAAAGACAGAAGACACATCATGGGTTCTTCTTTGCTTCTAAGCAACAGCCTTAAAATTTGCTAAAAACTTATAATGAAGATTAAAGGCATCTGACTGAACTTTTTCTAGTTTATTTTCATTAATGTATGTACTTTATCAGGCCTCAAAGTTGAGTGTTTGTTTACGCTTTACTGGATGTTACATTTATGTTACATGAATTGTAGTTTTCATATTGTGCAAGTAAACAGCAATGATGCCATTACACATCTCCTGTGCTTTTATGCAGATTGAAAAAAAAAGCTATATTCTTTTGTTTTAATTGGTGACATAATTACATCATCCTATATATCCCAGTCTCTTTATAAACTTAGTATCATAACTGAAATGGCAGATTAAGATTTCTTGTATGTTAAGGTCTTTCAACTATTATTTACCATGAGTGTTCTCAAGAAAAGAAAGAAAGGGAAAACAAGCTCTTGTTTGATCTTTTCCCCAGCTGTAATTTTTTCCACCCAGACTCCAAATATTTTATGGTATTGTGTAAGCCCATCACCTTGCTTTGTGGGTAATTAAGTCATTACAATAACATGCTATATTACCATATACCAAGGCAAAAATGCCTGATTTCTATCAGGAAACTGTAAAAGGCCAGATGTTTCTAAGAGTCCAAGCAGAATCATAGAGCTATTACTAATCACTGGGTTTGTTTGTGTAGGAAAAAGTGAATCCATGAAGCCAATGTGAACTTCCTATATAGTTTATCCAACTCTATAAATTAAACTACAGCTTATCTTTTAGGACCAAAGTGGCAGGGTTTTTTTGTTTTGTTTTTGGTTGGTGGTTGGTTTTTTGTTTTGTTTTTCTTCAACTGCAAACTAGTTAGAGATCAGAAGTATCTGTGGCTTTCAAGACACTCACATCAAATCTGTGTACTGCCAGATCGAGATATAAACATTCAATGAAAAAAATCAGACCTGAGTACACAATCAATTGTATTTCAGAGCAACTATTCAGAACACAGGATATAAATTGTATGTCAGCTTTATGCCTTTAAGGCAACAGTATGCCAGCCATAGGAGACAGATTATATTTGTTTTGGCACACACCTTGAATGATTTGGACTAGTAAGGATTGACTTGATATTAAACTTAGAGAGACAATGTTAACAGGTTTTGAACCCATATGAATCAGAAAAATGAGACCACACATTATTAGTTTGCATTTTGTGATCTCAGCATTTATTAATCTAGAGGCAGATTATCACTAGAAAGTCAGTGAATTCTGAAGGGAATGTGAATTGAAATGGCTGAGCTTTGGACAACTGATTGCTTACCTCTTAGGAGGCAGAGCTCAGCAAGGCCCTAGAACTTCCAGGAAATGAGCTTTCACTCATTTCCACTATAATTTAGGATTAATATTACACCATGGACTCCAAGATTTAATTACCATTGGTGTTTCTATTTAGTTAAATTATCTTTTAAATTGTGTTATTATATTGGTCAAAGAACATCAAGGACTTAGTAGCATGAATTTTAAATACCATTAGTGAAATATCACAAGAGGAATTGTTTAAAGATGTGTTTACACTAGGGGAAGAATTTACATGGATTCTCTACTATTTTTGGTTAAGTTCTGCAGAACTTATAAAACAAGCTAACAAATCACATAGTAAATATAAATATATACAGTTATCAGAAGACAAGAAGAAGGGGACACTCTGAAAGGAGCTTCTTCTCAAAAAAGATGCAATATGTCTCAAATCAGAGTTCCAAAATAGTTGCTAAGAAGCCATTTATTTTTATAAATGTGTATTTAGTTACTAATGCACAGTATTTTCCTATGACAAAAAACACTACCACATTACTCTAGTTTATTTTATGCTGTAAATAATTCCATGTGTACCAAAATATTAAGTTTACAGACATACAGTTGAATTAATCTGCTGTAATTAATTCAAGAATAAAAGATGCTGAAGTTATTTAAGTTCTTTTTTCCCAAATGTGTTTTTTTTGTGGATTGGTAGAGGGAAGAGACATTTTGCTTTCACTCAGATAATGTAAAAATTCAGAAAGAATAATCAAATTATTTTGTCATTATACTCCATAACCTGCAAAATGCACCACATCATTCAAAGCCATATCTGATGGTCCCCAAAAAAGATCAGCTAAGAGATTAATAGACAGCTTGGTCAACACACATCATCAAATCATCTCATTATTTCCCACATATCATGGCCCAGTAAAGTCTATTAAATTATTCCTGCTTTGATCCCAATAACTTGGTTTTGGTTAAATCATATTTTCCAATATGATAGAAACATAGAATCATTTCGGTTGGAAAAGACCTTTACCTTGCACTACCAAGTCTACCAATCAACCATGTCCCTAAGCACCACATCTACACAACTTGTAAATACCTACAGGGACAGTGACTCAACTGCTTCCCTGGGCTACCTGCTCTACTGCTTCAGAGACCTTTCAGTGAAGAAATTTTTCCTAATATCCAATCTAAACCTACCCTAGTACAGCTTGGGGCCATTTCCTTTTCTCCTGTCATTGCTTGGGAAAATAGACCTATCCCAACCTCACTACAATGTCATTTGGGATAGCAGAAGAGAGTATTATGCAGACATGACAAGTGGATGATCTGCTATTTTTAAAAAATATATATATATTTTGCTCCATTGATTGAATCATCTTGAATATATAATACTATAATGTATACTATAATATTATAATACTATATTATATATATTCACGTGCTTTCTGATTTGAATTTTTCTCCAGTATCAGTTTTGTTTTTGTGTTTGTTTGTTTTTTTTTCTTGCTATGCTTTTTAGTAGAATCCATAGGTGTCCAGTATTTTTCCTTGCAGGTACTGCAGAATACCTCTCAAGCTTCCTCTAGATTTTTTCTTCAAATCTTTGAATCATTTGGGCAGCCTGCTATGTTATCCTGTCCAGTTTTTCAGCATGCATTCAACAACATGAACATCAGGTATTGGCCAAATACATCTATTCCCAGGAACATTTGAGTTTAAAGCTATGAATCATATCTTTGCTCCCTCAAAGTTCTTCTCCTTATATAGTTAAAACAACTTTTTCTGAACAGTTAGTGCTCCTCCACTGCACCCCCTCAATTCATCCTATTTTTTTTTTGTTTCCCAAGATTGCATGCCACTTATCCATAGGCACGGGCATCAGTGCTCGTGTAAACTTCTGTAAGATTGCATGGGAACTGTACTGAAATGTAGTTCTTTCCAGGAAAGCCAGGAAAGATGGGTCATACTCTGGTCTGTATTACAGACCTATCTTTGTTACGACTTACGTTCACTTCTGTGATCTACTTCACCAACAGTATTTTCTTTCTTCCTATAGGAATTGAGTTGAGGTGGACATAACACCAATTTCAGTAGTTTCATCATAAAGATTTCTGATCAGTAATGGTTCCTCTCAAACCAACACTTGTTGAGAAAATTAAATTATAAATTAAAATCAGCTAGGTAGAGATATACCTTGCCCCAAGAATAAGGGTAAGATGAATTGTTTTCAAGTCTACCAATTCCAGCCTTTCTCAGTTGCAAACTAAATTATGACAATCAACAAGAGCTCTTGAATGATGGCAGTCTTCATATACAAGCTTAACAGAAACTGGTAGTCACTGTTGCCCATGGGGTAAATGGATCTTTTTTAGCCATATAAAAACTGGTGATGGGTCTGGAGAAGAAGTTTTATGAGGAGCGGCCTGATGGTCTGGGGACCATGCACTGGAAGCTGGAGAACTAACTTTCTCAGAGAAACCCTTCCCCCCCCCCCCCTTTTTTTTTTTGTTATTCCTTGCAACTCACATTCCCGTGCCTGTAGCATCCTGGTAAGTTTTCCATCCTTTTTTCTGATGTCCTCTCCATGGTCCCATAGGTAAAACCACAGGGTGGTATGGCACGTGTACCCACTCTGTCATCTTCCTTGCACAGAAGGACCCTTACCCAGATAGCTGAGACACTGGTTTATGAAGGAGGGGAGGAAGATCTATGCTCTTTAAGTTGGTCGACCTCTTCAGAAATTTTCTCCACAGCCCAAACATAGGCCTGTAGGGAAGAGGACAGATTTTCTTCGTACTGCTTTTGACTTGCATTCTATGAAAACAGCATTTCTTTTATGAACAGCACATTCTCACAATTTCCACTTGGTGAAAGTGACCATCATGCCACCAGTATCTATCCAGATCTCTTTCTACTTACCTCAAGGCAAAATTTGAATTCACATCAGAGCACCTTTTCCACGCAGCCTGTTGTTGATTATTAACAAATACTTAAGAACATTCTTCAAAGTCAGGCTTACCTGGATGCACTAGAGCTTCTGAGGTTGTTGGTTTTTTTTTTTTTTTTTTTTTTTGTTGTTGTTGGGTTGGTTAGTTTTTGTAGAGCTGGGAAGGGAGCTTAGAATGCATGTAAGTAACTTGACTGGAAACAGACAAGGTGAACGAAGTACTCAAGCTCCTCCACATTAAACCACCATAGAACCCAGGAACACTTACCTGCTGGCTTCTGAACGTGCGTCACTTCCAAACTGCTTCACAGTGAAGTAGTACCACCAGAGTTCTGCCATACTGAGAAGGCACCACCAACGCAACTAGCTCATAGAGCTCATAAAACTACTTCACATTGATGATAGAAAACATAAATAAAAAGCAGCCTACTTGGGAACACTGAGTCCATTTCACCACAATAGAAAAGCACCCTAGACAAGCTGAGCCTCAAACTCCCCCAGGGAGGCAATTTCCCCCCCAGCTCCTCATGCTTCCTATATAGCAAAGGTCAAATGATCCACACCTGGCAGATTTCACTTAACAAGGGTGGAGCCAAGAGACCTTGTGGAATAGGCTCATCTACCTGGCTTTAGTGTTTTAAGGTCAATTTCTCCATATCACCAGTAGAACTAACCTGACAAGGGGCTTAGTGGTTAGAGTTGACCTAACAAATTAACTACAAAAGGTGCACAAGGGTCATATTTCTGTCAGTCATTCTGTGAGGAAAATTAGTACAGAGCCTGTTAAAAAAATAAAATTAAAATTAAAAAATAAATAAAAGAAAAAAAGAAAAAGAAAATGACCTTAAAGGCAAAACTGCCATCATAGATTTTCATCTGTCTAGTCATGACAGATAAAGAATGGAGGAATCAGAATTCCTTTTCTTGACATTAATGTTATTTAAATTCGCTTTTCTGAGATCTCTTCTTTATGTAGGACTTTTCAAAATGTAGCCCCATGACCTTTGACTACAGTATTTACTTGGGCTGCATATAAACTATCACGTATAATTACCATGCTCCAGATTCTCACTCACTATTCAGGTCAAGGACTGGGCTGAAAGTTTTGGCTTTAATTTGGTTACATGCCTACATTGCTGTTTTCTGGCAGGTCATGGGAAGAAGATGGACTGGCTTGGGGCAGCTTATGTACAAATGGCTTTTAGGCTGCGGCCAAAGTGTGCCTCTAGATCTGGAAGTTTGAAAGTCGTTGGGAAAGCCATCTGAGTGGTTGGAAAGCTGCCTGGCAGAGAAGGACCTGGGAGTATTGGTGGATAGTTGGCTGAAGATGAGCCAGCAGTGTGCTCAGGTGGCCAAGAAGGCCAACAGCATCCTGACTTGTATAAGAAACAGCATGGCCAGCGGGACTAGGGAAGTGATTGTCCCCCTGTACTCGGCTCTGGTGAGGCCGCACCTCGCGCACTGTGTTCAGTTTTGGGCTCCTCACTACAAGAAGGATATCAAGGGATTCCAGAGAGTCCAGAGAAGGGCAACAAAGCTGGTGAGGGATATGGAGAACAAGTCTTACGAGGAGCGGCTGAGGGAGCTGGGATTGTTCAGTCTGGAGAAGAGGAGGCTCAGGGGTGACCTTATCACATTCTACAGATACCTACAGATACAGATAGGAGGCTGCAGCGAGCCGGGGGTTGGTCTATTCTCCCATGTGCCTGGTGACTGGACGAGGGGGAATGGGCTAAAGTTGTGCCAAGGGAGGTTTAGGTTGGATATGAGGAAGAACTTCTTCACCAAAGGGATTGTAAGACATTGGAACGGGCTGCCCAAGGAAGTGGTCGAGTCATCATCCCTGGATGTCTTTAAAAGATGTTTAGATGTAGAGCTTAGTAATATGGCTTAGTGGAGGACTTGTTAGTGTTAGGTCAGAGGTTGGACTAGGTGATCTTGGAGGTCTCTTCCAATCTAGATGATTCTGTGATTCTGTGACTGCTATTGCTGAATTCTGACTAAATCAAAGACTCCAGTAATCTAGACTAGGTGTTAGTGGGGGAGATCAGATTTCATCTCCTTGTGTGATAGAATGTCCCAGCTTTTGAAGATGTCAGACTAGAGCAGGAGCTGTGACCTCTAAGCCCAGTTCCTGATAAGATCAGAAGCATACCTTCAATTTTTTCCTTTCTCATGTTAGGCACTGGACACAACAATACCATTAGTGAAACCATAATGTACAAGCAAGGAAGTTGGTTTGGCCTTATATTTATGTGATTTCGTTAACAAGGAAGCCCTCTCATTCCTACTTTGGATACATTGCCATCTTACTGGCAATTTCAGACCATTTTTCACTTGGTATCCATTATAATTCTACCAGTCAGTATTTAATAACAGATATGTGCCCCACTCTCCCAAAGGAAACAATATCATTATTTATTCTTCTTTATACAGAGATATCTTTAAGGAAAGAAACAGAAACAGAAATGACCACAAGTAAAACACTTGACAGTGACAGGGATTATTCTGTACTTTCAAGTTGTGATTTACAGCAGAAATCAAGAAGGAGAATGCCATGTTTCTCAGGAGATAAGTGACGAGTGGACCTGGACTGGGGTCAGAAAATGAGAAGTGTTGACTACTTACCAAGCACACCCCGTTCACTATGACTGATTGCACAGTGTCATCGTTTGGATTAGGTGAGCAGGAATGCAAGACTGGCCTAAAAGCTCTTTAGTCATGTTGGAAAAAATGCTCATAATGATGAATATTAACCACACATCTCTGGAAACTTTTTTCAGCGTCCTCAGATTACTTGAATTGCAGACTTTTGAGCAACTTGTGGTCCTTGCATGATTCTTCTAAAACATTCCAAGCAATAGTTGTGTTTATAATCTATTGTTAGATAAAAAGGGTGCTACAGATTCAGATCAACTGTCTTGAAATCTTCTAACAGCAGGGGAGAAGAAACAAAAATCTGTAGATTTTTGAAGAAAGGCTCTTCCCTGTTCAGATGTAAATAACCAGAACTCTTATTGCCCCTTGACAGCTTTAAATGCTGCTCCAGAGAAACAAATTTCCTCCCTGTTTTTCAGTACCTGTCAAGAGAGAAAGCCTCATAAACAGGCCCTCTCAATTTCAGTTACCCAGAAGGCAAGAAAAGACCCCTGGACAATCCAAAATTTGTGCAAGCAGCCTACCACCACTGTGCAAAGTTAGCATTCACAGTGAGGAAAATGTTAGCAGGGCCATGTGAAGGGCCACAGTGTTTTGGTGCAGAGCTTTGTGTGCAGCAGGGAGGTATGCATGTGGTAGATATACCTAGCACTAAATGGAAAGCAGAAGTAACATGGGGTGATAACTGAGACAGGTCTTCCTGGATGTTTGCAAGACTATTGAGTGATAGCAGCAAAATGATCTGAAGAACCATGAAACCCAAATATTAAAACTAATCCTGGAAACCACTTCTAGGCACATGAAGAAAAAAATCATCATGAGTAGATAATGCTTCACCAAGGGGAAGTCATGCCTTTGCTTTTTATATATACATATTTATATTTAAACCATTATGACGGCAGGGGTAAGAACAGGAGTTGGCCTGTTAGTACCTCAGCACTTCTGTTTCCAACCAATTAAAAAAAAAAAAAAAAAAAAAAGCCACAAGACTTCACAGCCAGCTTGTCATGCCATGTCATGCCATAAGTAAATCATCAGCCTGATGGTTGAGGGGGGGACAGTGGATATTGTTAGTAAGGCATTTGATTCTGTCTGTCATAAGAATCTCATAGAGAAGAGCTGTTCAAGTATGGGCCAATAAGCAAATAGCGAGGTGGATCAAAAATTGGCTGAATGGCTGGACCTAGAGGTTAGTGGTCGGTGGTGCAAAATCTAGTTGGAGGCCAGTAATGAGCAAAGCACCCCAGGGTCAATACTGGGTCCAGTCTTATTTAACATCTGCATTAATTATCAGAATGATGGAGTAGAGTGCACCACCTGGAAATTCACAGATGAAATGAAACTGAGGGTAGTAGCAGACTCGCCAGAGGCCATACAGCCATCTGGGGATACCTTGACAGGCTGGAGGGGTGGGATGACAAGAATCTTATGAGCTTCAACAAGGAGAAGTGCAGAGTCCTGCACTTGGGGAGGAACAGCCCCATGTACCCATACACTGTGGGGGACACTCAGCTCTTCACAAAAGGACCTAGGATGCCTGGAAGACACCAAATAGAACCTGAGTCAGCAGTGTTCCCTTGCTGCTCACCAGGTTAACAGTATTCCTGTCTGCCTTAGGTAAAGTATCACCAGCATGTTGAGGGAGGTGATCCTTCCCTTCTAATTAGTATTGGTGAGGCTGCACCTGGAGTACTGTGGCCAGTTAACATGTCCCCCAGTACAAGAGAGACATGGATGTGCTGGAAAGAGTCCTACAGAAGGCTAACAAGATGAACAAGGGGTGGGAGCACTTATTCTATCAGGAGAGTTAGGACTATTCAACCTGGAAAGAGCAGACTCAAGGATAATCTTATCAAGATGTATAAATACTTGAAGGGAGGGTACAAAGAAGAAGGGGCCATGCTCTTTTCAGTGGTGCCCACTGCCAGGCCAAGAGGCAATAAACTGGACCACAAGAAGTTCCATCAGGAAACACTTCTTTATTGTGCACATGACAGAGCATTTGGACAGGTTGCCCAGTATGCTCGTGGAGACTCTTTTTTCTGGAGATCTTCAAAAGCTGTCTGGAAATGGTCCTTGGCAACCTGCTCTAGATGTCCCAGCTTGAATAGAGAGATTGGACTAGATGACATCCAGAGGTCCCTCCCAACCTCAACCATTATTTGATTCTGTGAAAGGGACGGTGACAGTCCTTTCTCTTCATCCTAGTTATAACAAAGAGAATGACTTAAAAGTCACAAAGCTACTAAAATAATGCATTTTAGATTTTTTAATATCTCATTGATTTTTGAGAAGTCTGTTGGAAAACTACAATAAGATGCTGAATCCTGAGAGCCCTACAAGAATCACATGGATTAAGGATTTAAGAAAGTAGAATTTTCACAAATCTCATTAAATATCAGGAGTATACTTCACACACATAAATTGGCTGCTACTTTCTTTTAAAACTAAGCTGGAGGAAAAACAATACTTTATATAAAGCCCTGTGTATTAAAAAAATTATAATTAAAAAAAAATAAAACAATGCAGAACATGTGGGGGATCTGGTTTTAGCCTCCTTCTATAAAAGTTTAAGTCCTACAATGAGCAGCATCCTAACCACTAATCTAGGACAGTAGGTACGCAAGTGGTGGAGTACAGTATGCTGCTGAGGGAAGGGAAATGGAATCCTCTATTTCCCCTCATCATTCCACCATTTCCCACAGAACCTGATCTCCCATGCAGAAAATAATTTCAAACTTCATGACAAAACCAAAGCATATAAAAGGGACGTGATTCTGCAACCAGGTGAATGGGAAACTGATCATTGGAAAAGGATCTGTGATCTGGTTCTTATTGCAATAATTATTTATTAGTCATTTGAGAAGCCAATTTTTGGATGACAAGAACATATATATGGCTCTCAGAGCAGGGGAATAAGGCACTTTAGGATCTAAAAGAAGGCTGTGGATTCCACTGTGGGGCAGATCTCTTACGTTTTGTCACTTAACTTCTGAATGAGTGTCCCTCTTTAAGTGTAGAAATCTGCCTCTTAAGTAAGAGCTGCCACAGTGTTCCAGGCAAAGGAGTATTGAGACTTCAGTAAATACATGCAACAAATGCCCAAGATTTCAGCCCATCTACCAGCATAGCTGTATTGGCACAGTAGAAGCTGAGATGAACAGACTGAGAAGAACACTGACATGTTCTTGGATGCTATGGAGTAGTAAAATGGTGACAGATCTACAAGGAATAAAAGTGAGACTGATTCATCAATTTTCATTGCCTAAACTATGAAAATTCCACAGAATGAACAACCAGCATTAACAGAGCAATTGCAAGTGATAAATAGAACAATAAGGCTGACGTCAATGCTCTTACCACAGTTTATATATTCAACTTAATAAGCAATGTTGTGGAACTGTTCTTTTATAGTAGGAAAAAACAACAGAAAAAAAAAAAAAAAACCTCCCTCCTCCCTACACACACACTAAGTAGAAAGCAGAGAGAAACAAGAAAGGGATAAAGGGATTATGCCCTTCCTCACACATCAGTGTGACAGGTATAGAATATGTCATATATCACCTAACAAACAGTTGTGGTTCAGAGTTTATCAAAAAAAAAAAAAAAGGGTAACTATTTTCTTACAGCAAGTCTCTAACAGAGGATATATATGAGCAAGAACTTGTAAAACTGAATTCTTAGCCTGCTTGTTACTCCTCTGATGTTCTTGTGCAAGCTCTTTTTAATGACGTTTGTGGCTTGCTGAATAATTTCCCAACACTGATTTTTATTGTTGTTACTAAACTATCCACAAAAGAAAAATTAAAAGCATTGTAATTTCTATGTGATTGTAACAAATCTTTAACCGATACTGTCAACCACACAAACCTTTCACTTGAGATGAGTGTTATAAGCTCTGTTAATGTAGATTGAGGGAGTGGGACTTAACTGCTGACTTAATTGTCTTAAAGTGAAAGATTGGACTCTACCAATATGCAGAAAAAGAAACAGTGGCACCTCCTAAAGATGACTGGCTTCACTTACAGGTGAACTTAGAACAGGCTGAATCATCTTCTAGAGATATGTCTATTGCATTGGCAGTGTGAGGATCCTATTCAAATAGTTTGGGCCAGATGAGTAATCCCATCCAGAATTTCTGTTGATTATATTAGGCATCAGGATAGAGTTGTGGTAGTATGTGCAAAAAAACTGCATCCATATAACATTCCAAGATATCTAGCATACAAAAGCCTTTTCTTTATCAAAACTCAAGTTTTTTAAAACTTTTCAAGGTTGTTAAAGCACTTCTACTCACACTTTTTTGCTATCTCTACTGTGAAGCAAACTCAAAGCACAAAAGTCAGGAGAGGTTTTTGTAGATTTCAAAACAATGTCTGTCATAAGCTTCGTCAGGTTTTCCATGATGATATGTTTTCGTTGTTTGTTTGGTTTTTTCACTTTGAAACTTCCTTTCTCTTACCTTCATCTGCCCTATCTGAGTACAGTCATCTCATATTATTTGCACTTTGTGCTGTCTCTCTCCTTCTTTTCTGCCCTGCAGTTGAATCATAGTTAAATATTGTCCCTCATCTTCAGTTTTTGCTTTCATCAAGGATCTTAAATCATAGTTAAAGTCAGTGGAGTAGCTTCTTACTCAACAGCTCTGATCTCTATATGTGTTCCAAATTATATTTGCTTATTTTACTGACAAATATATGTTTTATCACTCTGAGAAAGATTACTTAAAGTTTTTATAGGTCTATAAGAGTAGTGAACCAATTTTCCAGTAGTAACCCATAGAATTTCTATAAATGGTGGTATGAAAGTACTTCTAAGATATTTTCCCCCCAGAAACTAGGAAACAGAAATGAATAGGAGACAGAGAGGAATAAAGGGATGTAAAGTAGAAATTTGAAATACAGTTTTTCTCTCAAGAACAGCACAGGGACTAAAAAGGGG
Source organism: Heteronetta atricapilla (assembly GCA_011075105.1). Taxonomy (NCBI): domain Eukaryota; kingdom Metazoa; phylum Chordata; class Aves; order Anseriformes; family Anatidae; genus Heteronetta; species Heteronetta atricapilla. The sequence goes on along the minus strand of CM021733.1, from coordinate 43,325,509 downwards.
CTCACCAATGTTGTTCATATATTCTGTCAGAGCAATTCAGACTTCAGTGCAAGTTTGTATGTTTTTAAAAATGTAAATACTCTCCCTGAGGTCCATTGAGTTAATTTTCCTCATAGTGGCTGGTATGGTGCCATGTTTTGGATTTAGGAGGAAAATAATGTTGATAACACACTGACATTTTAGTTGTTGCTGAGCAGTGTGTACACTGGAGTCGAGGACTTTTTATCTTATACTGTCCTGCTGTGAGGTTGGGTGTGCACAAGGAGCTGGGAGGAGACAGGCAGGCCAACTGACCCAAACTGACCAAAGGGATATACTCCATATCATATGGCATCATGCTCGGCAATAAAAATGGAGGAAGTTTGCTGGGGGGTACCATTGCTCAGGGACTGGCAGAGCATCGGGTGGCAATTGCATTGTGCATTTGTTTTGTGTATTCTTTTTCATTTCCCCTCCATTTTCTTTCCTATTAAACTGTCTTCACCTCAACCCATGTGTTTTACTTTCTTTTTGCAAATTCTTTCCCCCATCCACTCACTCACTCTGTGTGGTGAGTGAGTAAACAGGTGTGTGGTTCTTAGCTGCCTGCCAGGTTAAAGCATAACAAACAAGTGCTGCAGAGTGGATGATTTCATTCCATATTTCTACTGATGCCCGGCACAAGTTGCTGTGATCTCTTCAAGGGTTGTCAACTGATGAGATAAATGAGTGATCATTCACAAATATTTTTTGGTTAGAAGGGAAGGAGTTTGCCTCTGCAGTAACTGACTAATAGATTTAACTTATGTGTGTGTGAGACTTGTGGTGATTATTATTTTGGAAAACTACAAAGAAATATGAAGCGTTTTGGTAGTTGATACATACTTGGAAAGCTAGAGGTACAAGGCAACTAGTATCATAAGGGAAGTGAAATAGCATTTCAAATGGTACCAGTCACAGATAACCATTTTTTTTCTTGTAATTTTTCAATCTACTAATCCATGACAGATGTCAGCTATGCTGCTTAATTTCACTGTCAGCCAAAATAAATATTTTTTTGGGAAGGGATTCACAGAACAAAGGAACAGAGAATTGCTTGGAATTATTATGAAACTAAGAAAAAAATATGTGAATCCCAGGCCTTTGTTATGTGTTCAAGGATAAGATTAAAAAAAAAAAAAAAAAAAAAGTCAAAAAAAGCATATAAGCATACAAATTTTCATTGAAATTCCTAACTCCAAGATAAGGATACCAAACATCCACAACACCCTCTCTAACTTCCTGATGTGCCTAATGTGCCTAAAGGCTACAGATGGCTGCTTTTTCCTCACAGTGCTTCCTTGAGCACCTCAGGTTGTGCACCTTTCCCTGTGCAGAAAAGCTGCCTGGTCTGATCACGGAGGTAGCTCTCCCATTATAGGGGAAATGGTACACTGGCCAAGCAGCCTAAAACCTGACAAACTGTTTCCCCAGAGCTAATGCACATCCAGTGCACAATGGCAGAATGAAATCCAGAGAACCACATGGGAGACTGCAGTGTAGCCATGGACATTTTGAATGTAAAACATGGTTGGAAGAGGAGTCAACAGCTAGAATAGTCCCCAGGTATGGGGAGGCTCAGCTTCAGTTCATTCACCAGGCATTCAGATTATCATCTCAGATTATCAGGTGCAAAGGAGAGCGGTGTGACAAACTGGACACTCAGTCCTTTTGATGTCTGGAGGGACGTGCCTCAAAGCTCCTGTTGAAACCACTGAACGCAAGAGTTGTGAAACCAGAAAGCGAACCATACCACAAAACCTTGCATGGTCAGAAGAAACTGCATTTGTGATTTCTGAAAAGAAGACCAGGGAGCTCAAAGAAAAATCTACCTTTAGCTTGGTTATTGTAAAGACAAATTGCTACTTGCACCTCCAAAGCTTATTTATTTATATATTTTTGTTTTATTTTTATTTTTTCCCCACTGCTCTTAGTCCAGATAATCTTTTTCCAATGTGGAAGAACACATACAGGTAAAATTAATATTATGAAATTAACAAAACATGATTGCCAGTGAAAACTGGGAGAAAGCTGACAGAATGAGGATCTACACTGAATGTGTGCAGTGCAGCAGAACAAAAAAAAAAATCTTGCTTGACATTTAATAAATAAAGAACGCATGTTGTGTTACTGGTCTGGCCTCAAGGAATTTTTCCTGAATATATTTTGGCCTAAAGGTATCAGCTGATGTATCATCTGTTTTCTTTGGCTCTTTAATGATGCTGTTGATTACATCATAATGAAATTTGGACTGTATAGCACTTATGAAGTTGAGTGTTACAGCACTCGGGTGCATTGGCTTTGAATTTGATCTGCCTACTCACAAAACTACTCTTTAGGGGAATGGTTATGAGGCATGACTGAAGTGCCAACAGTAAATAAAAATAATGGTGATTTACCTGGCTCTTTCCTCGATACAGAACATAGGAAAAGAAAATCCTATGGTTAAAATGACGTCTTATTAATATATCTATAGAACTATTATTCAGGTTTGATTATTAGTTCCTTGTTTTTCTCCTGCTTCTATCCTATAACATTTGTCTAGGATAGCATTTGCGAATGTGATTCATATACATCACAGCATCAGAAGCCTTCTACTTCAAATCTTTAAAACTGATGTGGGGGGGTAAGTCCTCAGCATTCAATCTTCCCTGGCTCCATTCAAAACCAAAGCTCTAAAGCTTCTTATTTCATTTTACTTTATACTTTCCTTGCTTATTTCTATTTTTGAAATGTTAAGGAGTCTCAGTCACAGCCAGTTAACTAAGAACAGAACAGAAAGACAGATGCTAAGATAAAATAAGAGAGCTTAAGAGAACAGAATCACAATAATCACCTTGTTGGGTGAGAAGTATTCAAGTTTTCTGCAGGTATTATCATAAAGGAGAATCCCAAGGAGAGACTTAAAGGAAAGTAATGATTTTGGTTTTAGGGAGATCCTCCCAAGGAAAAGCACTAACATGCATAAAGAAAAAAAAAAAAAAAAAAAAAAAAAAGGAAGAACTAACATCCTGTCTGAAACAAACCTAACAGGTAATGAAACCAGGCCTAACTAGAAATGAAATGAAACCAGGTGTCATTAGAAGCAGGAATAGGACTTTCCAACTTTCCACCAAATTAAGGAAAAATGACGAAGACTGGTTAGGAAGAGCCTGAAAAAGGAAGATACCTAAGCTATACCTGATGCAACACAGAAACAGAAGGCAATAAAAGTATGCAAAAAGGAAGAGTGGGCTAAGAAAAATGGAGTTTGTAACAGTTGTCCTGGAGCAGTATTAATAAGGAAATATTCTGATTGTTGTTCCATTTGGCAGAGGGAGAGGCTAAAGTACAACACTGATGCCCTGGTCTTGTAACATTTTTATTCTGTCATTCTGTCCATTTTTCTATTATAAAAGCTAGAAAGAGTTCAGTATATTAAAGTCTGATGTTGAGAGACAGCAAGAAAAGTATATGTTTAATATGAAGTATTCCAGTTAATTTGTTCTTTTTCTGTCATTTGAAAATTCACAGGTATGCATTTATTGGAAGTTACAGAGTACATTGTCCAGGGAATACTTTTCTACTAAAACAATAAATGGCAAGAGTATATTTTATGGCAATATTAATCAAAATAAAATGTTACATTTTTTTTATAGTCTCATCATTCCAAAATCATTAATATCCTGTTCCATTGTTAAATACAATTATTTTCTGAAGAGAAATAATTTGAACAAAACATTCTGACAGATCCCTAGTAATTGTGTCCAGAAATCCCACAATGTTCCAAAAAAGTGTCTTCTCTAATGCTGCTGAAAATGTGTATTCTTCAATGTTCTTATCATTTTGTTTCACTGAATCACCTTCTCTGGACGTAGTCTACAGAAATCTTTTGGGCCTATCTCACTTACATTTCTGGACATGTGTTTCTAAACCTAGTAAGCACATTGACAAAGTTTGGATCATAAATGTAAGTGCTATGCTTATAACTTAAACTTTGTCTTGAGCATTGAACAAGCATTAAGAACATATGAGAACAAGTGTTAAGCCTAACCATAAATACAAATATCCATACTCCAAAGTCTTTTGAGATCATTTGAGATGAGTATTTTGCCTCACTCTCTCAATTGTTGCAAGCAAACAGTTTTCATTTTTTTTTTTGCCTTTTCTATGTCTTCAATAAGAGAATAATATAAAACATAACAGATTGACTTTTTTGATATCCTTTGTACTGGAGTGCTCAGGATGAAAATGAATTATTCTCCCTGAAAGCTGCTTCAAAGTGCCAGATATCTACAACCCTGAGGCTACAGATTGAGGAAGAATTGTTGACTTCCCGAGTTAGCCAAAGCCTAAGAAAATTATGCCAGGACATAAAGTGCTTTATAATGCTACACATCACTGTTTTGTATATTCCGCACATAAAAAAAAAAATAAATAAATAAATAAATAAAAAAGACATATTGATCTCTCTAATTCATTTATTAAATATTTATTGAATATTTAAGGGCACTCATGTATCTTTTATTTCCAGCCTAACTGCCTAACTGGATTTTTGAAAACTGAGGATAGAAGCTTATGGAATTACCTTTAAATTAAATATGTATTCTATACTTCAGATTTTTTTGATACTCCTAAATATAAAAGGCTAAAATAAGTTTAGATTTTGAATTAGTTAAAAGATAATTAATCCAAAGATTAACAAATATTTTAACTGGTGCACGTCATTATAAAAATGTCATTTTGTTCAGAAGGGCTAAATCAAAGACCTTGATGCTCTGTAAGCGCAGTTCAACAATATGTAAAATATCATTGTGTTATCAATACGGTTTTCATCACATCCAACATATAACATGTACAAGCTCCTTGGAAGAAAATCAACTCTATCTCTGCCTGGCTGGTTGGAGTAATGTCATTAATAGAAAAAAAAAAAAAAAAAAAAAGGGAAAATGGCAGACAAAGGCTATAGTGACTAGCCTGAGGTACATCCATTTGAGACAATGGTAGTCTAGTAGCCTAGTAGCTTTCTTGGGAAGCAACACTTAGATTTGTAGAGGGAAAATAAAATAAAGACCTGCTTTCTTCCAGGCAATAAAGCGGAAGAGGAAAGAGAAGACCCAAGATTAGGTACAAGACAAGAACCAATAATGCAATTAAGCAGTTGAAATGTAGAGGGGGAAAAAACAAAAACAAAACAAAACAACAACAACAAAGCAGCTTGTATGATGTACCAGCTATGTTTTTGAGAATAAAAACTGGATCTTCTCTCTAAGCCTCAGTGTCTAGACTGGCTGGGTCTGTGCATGAGTCAGCTAGTGAATCCTACACAAGTTTCCTACGTCATGCCAAAGACAACTTCCTCTAGAATTATTTTTATTTTGAGCTGGTTTTCAGTTAACTATGGAACCCATACATTATGAAAACCATGCCTTTAGCAAGCTAAATGAATGAATGTACTGCAAAATAATGGTTTCAGCTTATAAGAACATGAGGACCGTAGGAGATCTAACACATAGTTTCATAATGTTAAGACCTGGTATGTTCAATTTGCTTTTGTCCACTCCTCCCCCCCCCCCACCCCCCCCAAAAAAAAAAAAGTTTAAAAAGTGTTCAACACGGGGAGGTTGTTTTTTGTACAGCCACTGTCTATATATTGGGGACTGAGTTTCATCTTACAGAAAAGACAGCATTGCATTGCTTTGAACAAATAAGGAACACCTAATCCTTAGTGGTCTAGACAACAGTATCTTTATACATATGCTGTGTTTTATTTGCAGCATTCCCTGGTAGTCTTCCAAGAAATGTAATTTCATGAAGATTCATCTCAGAAGACTGGCTATTCCCTCCTCTCCATGCATTCCATATGCTGTTTTCTGCTGGCTGCCTGGGACATGTTAGCACTTAAACAAGATGTTCTAGTGTTTTGTTCTAGTGTTACCAGAACAAAATACAAATATAAACCTCTGTGTGGCCTCCACTAGCATTTTTGACAGTTAACAGGGTAAAACTACTAACAGGTACAGCTGGTTGACCTAATTGTCTCAGAATATGCTTTCACTCTGGTGGAATGGTGGAACTGCTGCATAGGTTCATTAATATAGCTTGCAATTCAGAAACTTTTCAAAAGGAAGTAGGTAAAATCTGTCCTGATTCAAACACAGTCAGAAAAAGAATGCCAAGTCTAAGCGCAAGGAGCAGGGTTCTTCCATTGTAGAATGGAAGGTCATTTTGGAAATTTTAACACAACGGTCTTTCCTGATGCAACATGAGATGTCTTTAATATATTGTAGTGCCGCGCAAAGTGAAGTAGACTAATAGATGTTCTTGTGGTTCTCTTATAAAATATCCCCATATCTCTTCCATTTTCCTGATGTGAAACAGATTCCACACAAGAAAGGATTCTTTTTCATTTTTCTTTTTTTTCCTCTTTCTCCTTCTACTTAATTCTTTTTATTCTATTTATTTAATTATTTTTTACGGGAAGCTTTTAATGAAAATTAGCTAAATTGTATATGGGAAGAGAAATAAATAAATAAATAAATAAATAAATAAATAAAAGGATAACTTAACAGGATAACCTATTTTTTTCCACTAGACTAACTTTAAAAGTGCTCTTGAATTTATAAGAGAGCTGTGCTCAATAAATATCACCAGTAAAATCTCTCCTTTGGGTTTTGGACATATATTACCTGTGACATTGCAATTAATCATTTTTTCTTTACAACAATGACACTGAAGTAGGATCTGTTGATTCATTTCCATAAATGGTGGAGAAAACCAAGAAATAAAGTGACTGAAAACAGTAACAGAGGAGCCCTACCTGGATTCCCAGGTGAAGCTAAGAAACAGCCTTCATATTGCATTTCAGTGGGTTTGAATTTTTGTGAAGTAAGTATATTATGCTAGCGATTTTTCTAACCTCAGTAAATTTATCTCCAAATACAATGTGATTTCTGTGACATTAATAGATTACCTGGAAACAGAGAATGCTAGAGATGCTTGGAAGTCAGGGTAGAATAGAAAGCCACACAGTGTACTGTATTCCTTCAAGAAGTGTTTTTACTCGAGAAGACATTTCTTTATTATTAAAATGCATTTGATGTGTGGGCCTTGAACAAATGTACACTTTTCAAAACTTAATAAATCATATTGACTGTGGTTTTCTAAAAATGCTGTTCCACCCAGTCTCCTGTTCAGCGAAGGCTGCAACAATGACAGACCTTTTCCTTTAAGGTTCTCTGATTCATAGTCTGTCAAAAGAGTGGGTAAAGAAATTCCACAGCTGAGGATCTTTCTTTGCTCAGGTCCCTCTGAGTTTTCTTGCTAAGTCTCAAGTGTAACAATGCAGGAAGAAAAACATGCACTTTCAGCAAAGAGTAGGTTTTATCAGCCAACATCAATTACTTGAATTGGGCACAGAAATGAATGAAAGGTTACACAGCTAGTAAGCCAATTGACTAGAAGTTAACTGTAAGCTTTTTGAAAGCAATTTTCCCTTATAGAAGCTGAATGTCAAATGTTTTCCTCAACAAAGAAAAAGATGATCTCTTTGCTTTTGTGAATGTGCTATTTGTGCACGTGAAACAGCAAGTGTTCATAGGAACTGTGGCAGAGGCATACGGTATAACAGATCCTCTAGGAATATTCACATGCATATCCAAGACCAAGTAATTTTAGTGTAGTTAATGTTAATGCAGTATTAATAAAAGGCTAGTAAACATATGGCTACAACACAGGACACTACATAAGAAACAAATGTGTCACCACAGCTTCAAGCAACTCAGAGAGCAAGCCAAGGACTCCAAGGACTGAATGACTAGGTAAGGGTTTACCTGAAGGCCAAAGAAGGCTATACAATGTCTTCAGAACTTAAGTTTAAGTTTAAGGCTTAAGTTTATGATGCATGTAACTGTATTATTTGGAGGGGAGAATACTGCTGTTGCTCGTCTTGAACATCACTCCAACTACATCCTTGCCATGACCCCTTTTTGGGTCTTTGTTCCAGCCTTTCTAGGTGTATTAGCAGAAAACAGTATTGCTGCTGGGGATGAATCTGGCATTCTGCAGGTCTTCTACTTCACTGTCATTCATAAATTCTAACTGGAGAGCAAGGCAAAAATCAGTGCTAAAAGTCAAAAAAAGGCATTTGGCAAAGTAGTGTATTATGTGGCAAATGATTTTCATTAACATTCTAATTTTAGCCATGAAGTGTTTTTGCTAGTACTGCTGCTAACAACAGCAGCAACAAAGCCTTAGCCTTTTAAACCACTCTTTGCCCATAGAGTTTTTTTCTTTGCAGAACAGACTCTCCCTCAGCTTTAATGAACCACGCAGACATGCAGAGCAATGATGTAATTTTTGATTGATATCATAGTAACTCACACTGAAATATGGCACATAAAATCAAAATGTAACCTATCCCAAAACAAGACACCTCTACCCAAACAAAGACACCTCTAAACAGTCTTGCAGGCCTTGTAAATAATTACTATAAATAAATAAATAAATAAAACTAAATCAAACAACAACCAAAAAGAACACAGTAAGTTTTCAGAGTAAAACAGTTAAAAACTCATTTCCAGTTTCATTCCTTGCAGAAAATATTATTATGAAAGTACAAAGCCAGAAGATCTGTGCACGACACATGGTCCTAAGCTATCCTAACACAATATAAGCACAGAAAGCACACTGGGTCACTCTCCCTGCAGTAACCCCATAAGGCAGCATCCTTTAAGCAGTCATCTACTTGGCTTTATTATGAAGGCTGGGAGTTCCCAGGTCTTACTACCTGATCTTGTTTAAAATTAGAACCTAGCAAAGCATATAATGAATGAGAGACTAGTGTAGGAGTAGGTAAGAACTGATATCAGAGGGAAGCAGAGTCCCTTGGAAGTGACAGGAAGAAAGAATAATTCTGCTTGAATACAAAGTTCAGTAGAGGAGCTGGTTGAAGAACTAAAAGTTCTCAGTAAGCCAGAGCAGGATCAGGGGCTCTTGTACTATTCCAGTTTGGCTGGCTCCCCACTGTCTTTAATTTCTTCTCAGGAAGGCAGTTTCCCTCAAAACATTTTTCTCTCCAGCTGTAATCTAGACTGCTGATTTATTTTTTCCAGAGGTGGCATATCTTCTTAGTCACTCACATGAACTGCTATTTCAACAGACCTTTTTGGTGACAAAATGCACCCTGTACTGCCTTTCTGTAGGAAAATGTCAAAAAGCATGGAAAACTTAAATAAAATCATGCAGCTTATAAAAATACAATCCAAAGACTCAGGCTGATGGAAAGGTGTTGGGGGGGGGATTGAGCGGGCTGGGGATGGGGGGTGGTGGTGAGAATTTTGGGTCAGCTCAGCTGCAGAAGCAGAAAGCATCAAGAGGAGATTTATCATGTTCCACAAAATCATAGGATCATAGAATGGTTAGTTTGAAGGGACCCTTAAAGATCATCCAGTCCAATGGATAATCCTCAAATGGATATTTCTCAAAGCAGGGCAAGAGGAGAACTAAGGTAGCAGCAGTCTCGTGGCCCAGCACTGCAGGGAGAAATGCAAGGAAGTTTGGCAGGAAACTGAAGCACTTTCCACTTACTGCCTAAGAGAAGCAAGCCCTGGCTACTTCCAGAAAACCTTCAGCTTCTGAGGGACTCTCCTTCTGGTGGCTTAATGAAATGCTTCAACAGCTTTGAATGCTGAACTACATTGCAAATCCAATTTATTTTTAGCTAGCACTTGTTTTCTTTGCCTTACATTCCTTTTAAAAAGAAAGTTGTATGGAAGTACAGTTGTTGGCATCCTTCAGAGTGTTAAAGTTGCTAAGAAAAGCAGGTTGTATGTTTTTAATATCATAACTGCTTTACATTGAAAGGATGTTTATCAGGGATTACCTGGCATTTTTAAACATTAGACATTCATAACATCTAGAAGTTCATTTACTGTGACTAACAAGAGTCCAGGATGAAAAACTTCCTGGATTTAAGATTTTATTTTTATTTTTGTTTTAAGAATGAGTCTCAAAGAAATCTCAACTGCACCTCAAAATGTCTGCATGCAAAAATATTTGTGTTCTTACCTGAACTAGATGTATTAATGACCAGACAAGAACTGTGCACTTTCATGTTTATAAACATCTGCTTTGCAAACAAGTACAACTGCTAATGTACATATTAGCAAGTGAGGGACTATTTCAACATCTGTGTCCCAGCAAAATGAGCTTCTGCTATTTGTACATGCTGGGCTAGCCACACAACCTCTATACAGCTTTTATTTCCCTCTCTCAGTCACAGTACACGTAATTATATATAGTGTCAACACTTGAAGATTTGTTAAGTACATATTATGCATCCACATGTAATTTCTCAGAAGACAAATATTCCAAAAAGTTCTAGTGTATAAATTCAAAATAGAAGAAAAGCTAAATAGAATAACAATAATAATCAAGCATCACTGCTAAATCAGAAATTGAATCCAGAAAACCTTTTAAAAATAAGGACAATTCAGTGACACCTAAATGGCATATATCTAATCTGTTAGGCACATTGTGATGGCACAATACTTATTGTATGGTTATGGACATTTTCTTTATATTTTCTTGTAGATATCTCCATTATGGAGATATTAAACTATAACAATATTTGTTGTCAGAATACCTCTCTCCCACTGTTTCTTTGGCAAACTAGAAGTTGCAGAAAGAAAACAGTTTTCTGGCAGTATTTGTGCAAGTCTTCATTTTTAGAAGAATGATTTGGAACATTTTTTATGTAACAATTTTTAAGAGGCCACATTTAAAGGCAAATTGATGATAAGCTGAATTATATTCTCAATTGCACTGTTGTAGATCTTTTGTTGTAATTAAGTTACTCCCTATTTACTCGAGTATTGTGGATGGCTGAGGGTAGGCATTAGGTTAATTAGGAAGAGAGGCAGCCAGCCTACTCTGCACCGGTCCATCACCATTGTTTGGGCTATGGCATGCACAAAGCTGGATAGTTTCAATTATAAGGTTTCATCCACCTGTCATGACAATGGATTAGAACCTGGCTGTACTGCCTGGCATCAGCAAAAAAAAAGAGAAATCATCCAAAAGCATAGAGCAGTTAGTCCCAGTTTTCAGTTTCTAGCACAAGGCCCTTTGCACGTGCAATTGTCCCATAAGCAGCCCTCAAAAAACCAGAATTATCAAAAAAGAATTATAGAATCATAGAATCATTTAGGCTAGAAAAGACTGCTAAGATCATCCAGTCCATCCTTTAACATAGTACTGACAAGTCCACCACTAAACCATGCTACTAAGTTCTACTTCCACACGTTTCTTGAAGACCTCCAGGGATGGTGAATCAACCACTTACCTGGGCAGCCTGTTCCAATGCCATACAAACTTTCCAGTAAATTTCTCCTAATATCCAACCTAAATCTGTAGAGTTATAGTAAACAACACCTAATTATTTAATTAATTAATTAATATTTTTAGGGTAATGAACATCAGGTTCTTTAAAGCCTTTTTCTACTATCTAGAGAACATAGGTTAACATTTTAAAATTATTTCAGCACAATATTAATAAATTAGACCTGAGCATTTATTTAAAATAAAATAACAAAAACAATTTAGTACAGGGCAACAGAAATCTGAATAAGTAACAAAGAACAGCAGATTTCATGCATATGTTTAAAAAATAAAAAAAAATAATAATTCAAATGCCTCCGGAAGACGCCCAGAAGATATATTGACCCAAATGCAACTTTTATTTGGTTACAGTCAGGAAACTGCTGAAAACTAATAGGTAAGTTACAAAATGATAGATGATATTTCCACTGCACAGTGCTCTGATTCAACAAGGATTTTACTTGTATTGGATTTAGTCAAAAAATTCTCCATCTAAAAATTCATATGCCTCCTTCTCCTTTCCTTTCACCCCAGTCACTGTATGGGCCAATCTCATCTTTCTTGAAAAATTCAACAGACTGCAGAAGTGCCAGTATTTTCAGAGGGGAAAGAAGAAAGGTCAGCTAGTGTGACAGCATTCTTAGCATCTTAGGAGGAGGCAAAAAAAAAAAAAAATCATAAAACACATCTGAAAGGAAATCCTCAAGTAATCTATTGCCCTGCCTCAAGAGAAGACAAACGTTAGACATTAGCAACAAGACTATTTACACAACTAGTACAATCTTTCATGCACAAGGTTGAATACAGCTAAAGTGTGTGCAAAGATCTGGGTTTCTACTGTCATTTCCTCAAGTCTTTGATTAGCAGGTTTAAAACCCAGAAGAAAAAAAGAAAAAAAAAAAAAAAATCTTATAATTGATTCCATTCTAAAACACCACCCATTGGTACAGAAAGCTGGTATCCTGAGGTTGCAGAAGATTTGGTGGTCGTTTAGTCCATAAAGAAGTAAAGGATAAGAATTGAATCAATAATGTAGTCAGTCCTGAGAAGAGGCAGTCCAGAGAAAAATCACAAAAAAAAAAAAAAAAAAAAAAAAAAAAAAGATTATAGGCTAGGAAAAGTGATATATTATGAAAGACTGGAAATGTTTAATAAATTAGTCTTCTAAAAAGAAACTTGACAGGTGCTTTGTTTATGGAAGGTATAAATTCTTTATGAGAAGAAAATTCAAAGGACAAAAATATAACATGGAAGAGAAAGAAATGACAGAAAAACAATGTCTGATGACTGAGGTCAGCCAAATGCAATTGAGAAAGAAGTCATAGTTGCTCTGGTTTTAACAACTGGAATAAAGCACCAAAGAATTCTCGAGTCTTCATGCTTCCTGCTTCAAACTTTCCATCATTCTAAAAGCTACTTTCACCAAAGAGAAGTTATTAGACTCAGCACAAGGCCAGCAGAAAGTGATACAATGGAATTTGATATACCATGATCTTATACTTAAGACCTAATTTCTCAGCTTGCAGTTAATTCTGTGGCTCTTGAACATAATACAAGGAATGGAGAGCATTTAGATTGAATACCTCCAAAGGAAACCAGATGCCATAGACAATATTGCTGGTAATCCTTTCTGGTGTTAAAACAACTCCTATTGCACACTCAGCTTTCCTGGGATGTGCTATCCTTAAGACAGGAATTTTATAAAATAAAACTTTGATCTATGTTGTATCTGACATTATTCCAATTATCTTGCCAAATTCCAAGTGTGAATAAACACAGTCTTCACCTTTATCCTTACAGCTTCTACTAGAAAAGATTTCCTTACTTTTTCTCCTATGTAGTATTCTAGGAGTAAATGCAAAACACATGCAAAACAGTGCAAAATAGAGTATAAATTATATTTTTTATTTATAGCATAGATCTATTCTTTGCAGGAAAGAGATCATTCTGGCCTTAAACTATTTTGCAATGCATATATACCCTCTAATTAGCCAATTGTTTAATTAAAGACAGTGGAAAGATTCCCATGGGATCAGACTTAAATATAGGCCAGGTAGCCAGAGTGCAGTACATGCTTGTACCCGAAGATAGATATTTAGATTTTTGTTTTCTATTCAATAGTTAACATTACCTGGAGATTTTTTTCACACTTCACTCACACTGATAAAAACCTGTCTACTCAATTTAAGGGCAATGATCCATTTCTGTTTATGCACACCATTTTAAACCTAAGTGGTCTTTGTATGGATTATAGAAAAACAGATTACACCTGATTAAACAAATTCTTACAATATGGATTGTCAATGGCTAAGGACAAAGTCACAATCAACTCACTAGTTACCTCAGCTGAGAAGTGTTATGACAGTGGGGTTCAGAAACCCAGTGACTGTAGTAGGTCTAGGGTGAGGATCAGCTTCTTGGAAATAGACTTCCTTTCCACATCACACCAGTGAAATGCTGAAATGCTCCCGTGTGGAGGAAAAAAAAAAAAAAAAAAAAAAAAATTAAAAAATGACAGCATTTTGGTTTATCCATTTTCTGCCTACATCCTCCCACATGGCACCATCCAAAATAAGTCTGATTGTTGCTGCTCTGTACTAGCAAACAACTAAGAGAAATAGGAGACCAGAGATGAACAATTTATCACAATTCTCAGGTATTATGCAGTAGTATCTTAATAGCATTCTACTTTATGGTTAATAACACCCTTTACCTGCATTAAATTCCTGCATCCTATCCTACCACCATCATCATTGTGAACACATCAAGAAAGGTGTATGGAAATAGGAAAAGTTATATGCTGGAGGTGAAGGCATGTGAGAGCAGACTGGGATGTATTCCTTTGCACTGGAAGGCATGAGTCCCAGTGGAATGTATGCCACAAGCAGTGGAATTGTTCTAACTTTTTGTTGCTTAAAAATTTCAGGCACTGTAATGCTAATTGTTTGTTAACAGGATGTGCTACATGCCAACTCCCTACTCACGGCTGTTAAGACATGGGAGACATTTTTCTCCACGTTGAAATCAGAGAGAGCCACGCTGGGCAGGAAGCTCCACAACCAGAAACAATTCTTTTCACTGATGTAGTTACAGCTAGGTGCCACAGACCTGCCTCCAGTAAGATGCTAACCGAGCTTGAATTTTTGGGATTCCTTTTTGTTAGTACATAAGCAATCTCCTACTCTGATCCTCATCCCAGAGAGGAAATAATTGGCATACCCTTGCCAATAGTGGCCAATGTTCAAAACATGAGTAAAGGAGAGAAAAGATTTTGAAGCTGTCATCAGTCATGATGCTTGATCCAGTTGCTGCCATTCAAAGTACTGTAAAAGGTGTAATATAAGTCTCTCCAGAATTTTTCCAGGTTAGACAATACATTAAAAGGCAATTCCACAGATAATAGAAATCTCAGCCAGGGAATGAAAAGCTGTAGTACACAGATTCCCTTCCCTGTCCTTTTAGCTGCCTACAAGAAACCTTTCTTCTATTGAGACACAGGATTCAGGTAACGTTAAGAACTGACAGCATGGTTTTACAGAGCTGCTCATGCTTAAAAAGAAAAAAAGGAGGAAAAGATTCAGCCAACATTTTGGGCAAGTCTAGAATATTCTCTTCTCCAGATCTCAGGGCTGGTTGAACTGATAAGCTATTCTTTTCTAGCTCCAACCACTGCTAGTGAAACTTTTAGCCTAAGGGCTGGAAAAAGTTTTCACTGATTTTACAGTAGGTATTTGCAGGTGTACCTGAAGTGATGAAACTGCCAATTTTAGCCAGAAGTGCCCTAAATCTGGCAAAAATAGTGTAAATTTATCTTCATGCAGCAGAGCCCTAGCACCTCTCTCCTGACCTGTACAATACCCCTCTGAACCAGCTCCTGAAGCGTTGCCGAGGAGACAGCCAACCATGATGAATTATGTGAGTTTGCAAAAGACCAGATCGATGTGACCACCAAAGGAATGTTTCCTTTCCTGAAAGAACTATCTTTCACAAGAGATTTTCTGTTCCTTTTCTAGTTGTTTTTCAAGCATTATTATTATCATTATATTATAACATTTAATGAATGTTCTGCTGTTCAAATATGTGTTATATTTATTACTTCTGGCTGGGGTTATCTTGAATTCTTTGAATTTCCTGTTACGTTTCATCTCTTCATTATAAAAAACACAGATGCAGACTTCTGTCTAGTATGCACAGGAAAATCCTAAAGTTATTTCCCCAGAGCACAGGACTCTTCATTCATCAGAGAGAAATCACATAGAAAAGTGTAACTTTTCATTCAGTCTCTCAGAAAAATGTCAAATTAAGTCACTAGAAACCATATTATCCTTACATTAAGATATGAACTGTTACAATTATTGTGGAGAAACCAAGATTTGAGACCAATCAGTTCTGCCTATCCATCCACATAAATATTCAAACATAGGGGCGTAAATGCTTAAAAATATTTCAATTCAATACTTAAACAAAAGTTTTCAGGGTTTCCTTAAACAATTAAAAAAAAAAAAAATCTGTGTACATTAAAGATTAACACATGGTATACTGTACCCTTATCTGACTGACATGTAAATCCATTATCAGTCAATCTTTCCAATCTCAGTTTACACTAGATACAGGTAAAAAAAACATGGTGGGGCTGCAAATCTTGTCCTGGCCACATAGATCTTTCTTTGATCTTGAAATTTTTTTCCCACATTGAAAATTAAGCAACTGTATATATTTTTCCTTTAATTTTATATATATAGATATAAAATGCATAAAAGGGGGTTGTGCAATTAAAGTGCATGTGAGGGGGAGGTTGATACATCATCAGTACCAAAGATCAGGTTTACAAATATCATGGCAAAGATGGCATCCTCCAAACAATTAGTAAGACATTTCAGCTGGTGTTAGAGTTATGCAGAGGAAGACATCCTGGCTCCTTGTAAAAAAGAATGTGAACAAAGTAAAGAAACAGGAATCTACTGACCTCCACTAATGTCTACAACAACAACAAAATAAATAAAAAAATACTAATCATGAGAATCAGTCTCTGTAGCTGAGTATGAAAAACCATTAATTCCTGACATTATTTTTCCACAAAGGAACTGCAGATCTCAAAGAGGAAGGGAAATACACAAGTTTAAAGAGGAGCGTATTAACAGGGCATCTTTTCCAAAATTGCACACCACTGGAGAAGCAAATTGCAAACATAAATATTTAGCTTGAAAATAAAATAATAATTTCTGAGGTGAATGCTAGGAGCTTGGAGTTTGATTTTTAATTCTCTGTGCCTGCAGTGCAGTCCACCAGGTTAAGCATATGCCTGTTAGCACTATGGCTCCCTGAGAGTTCTAGGTGCCATGTAGAAAAATAACAGTAACATATCCATTCACTTTCCTCTGTGGCAGCTTTTTCCCCTACTCAACCAGAGAAATGACTAGCACCAAATCATAAATAGAAAGTGATTGAGGATGAATGCTTCGCGGAAAGCTGATCGGAAAAGGACATTTTCCTTCTAACAATATTCATACCTCTGGGTAATTTGGAAGAACGCTTTTTTATTTTGCATACCACATTAGACATTTTGTTTTTTATTATATTTTTTGCTGAAACTAGAAACAGCTGCTGTCTGATGTCAGCTGGTATATGTGGTAGTAGTGTGGGTGGAGGAAGAGATTTCTTTTTCCTCACAAGAAAGACGCAACTATGGAAAGTATGAGGTTACGGAAAAGTGTTAGCAGGTGATATAAAACATTTCTCTGGTTTACATAGGTTAGAGAAAGTCCATACAAATTGCTTCTGAATTATTCCATTTGTAGCATCTTTAAAGAACAAAGGTTTGATAACCACAACAGCGATTAGCAGAGCAAAATAATCTATTTTCTTTGAAATTATAATCCCCAAGGGAAGATGTTTGGCAAGCACTTTTTGGTCTACAACAACCAATATTTGCCCCTCTGATATATTCCAAAGTGATTATGTGGAATAGGAGAATAGAAGCAACAAGGGCCTAGCTGTCCATCACTCCCTTGTAATTATACCTCCGGCTTTTTCAATCCTCTTCTTAAAGCAGGAGTATTTTTGGAAGCGCCACTTAGTTATTTTGGAATATTCTTGACCACTGTGCCACAACACAAGCTTTCCCTGCTTCAGTTAAACCTACACAATGTTCCTTCAGAAGCTCCCTGAAAATCATAAACAGAAGGAAGTTTACCAATCTGATTGGAAAAGGTGTATGTGCCTTCCAAATACCTCCTCATCAGTTCCTGCATCCACATACCTCGAGTACTTTGTCCCAGAGACTCAGGATGAGACATTATAGAACCTGCTGAGTTGCACTGTTGCAGCCCAGCTGACTGTAAGGACATGTGCCATGGTGCTCTGTAATGCCTTGGTGCAGAGCAGTGAGCAGGGAGACACTGCTCACTCTTCTTCCCCACACAAAGAATTTCCTTTTTTTTTTTTTTTTTCTGCAGTATGTAATCACACTGCATAACTGTTTTCTGCAGGTTGGTACAGAGTCTACATAAGTTCAAAGTGTACCAAATAAATTAATGAAAGAAAAAGCTATCAAGAGTTACTGAATACAATTACTCCATCTCCAACTGAGGAACTTTGTAAGACACAAAATACTGGGGCTAGAAGAACATTTAGGGGAACTATAGCTACATTTATTTTCCATTTTCTTCACTGCACATTTGTTTCTGATTGATATTAGAGCCAAGGTACAGGATACCAATAAGCATTTACTTGGACTCAGTACATCCATCCTTATGGTTTTATGTCATTTAACGCAGGCACCAAGACCGGTCATCATAGACTAGGCCAGTGGGACAGATGTCCTTATGAAATCTAAGATCTTAAATTTGAAAATTTTTCTTAAGAAGGAGGGATGTTTGGGATGAGAGAGTTAGTGGTTCTCCTTTCCTTCTTTGCCTTTGGAGGGATAAGGTACCTGTGTTCTTCTCTGCTTACTACTTCTCCTGTCCCTTGGCAGAGAGACCTTTATTCTGTTACAAGGCAGCCTTGCAGTACAGACAAGACTTCAGCCTTTTTAGTGGAATTTCATGCTAATTAGAGCCAAATGGTACAAGCCCAGAGTAAGAGGAAATGTAGAGAGTTTCTGTGTGTCAGCATGGCTTTTCTTGATGTTGCTTGTTTTCTGTGGGGTGTGCCTGAGTGTGCAGGCAGCCTAGGTCTGACTCCCAGTCTTAGGGCACCTGGTGTCAGAGCACCTCTAGCAGACCAGAACAGGCTCCTTTTGGTAGGACTCCTGGATGATTACAAGGTGCCACAGACATGGCAGTGCTGCTCCCTGGGTTGACTGTGAGGACCTGCTCTTTGCATGAGTAGGTCTAGAAAACAAATGACTATTGCACTATCTAGAATAACAATAAAAGTTTGACTCCTGCTGGAACAGGAGTCGTGCATCACAGGGTGTATAACCTGTATTACCCAATTGATTCCCCTTAGGGATGCAGCCTGTAGGTTCTGCTTTGGTCCATCTCCACAGGCTCCCAGAGAACCCTTGAAATGGGCCAGTGTTGTGCTCCCAGGTGCAGCTGAATTCAGCCAGGCTCACCTGGGCCTGAGACCTCTGTTTGAAAGAGGGGGCCCTGCTTCAGTGCTGGGGGATAACATAAGGAGACCAGGGACAAGCTGCTCTGCAAGAGCCTCCAGGAAGGTGTGCACCACCACCTGAGCTATGAAATATAAGCTGAAACCCAGATTGGCCTTGGGAGAGCAGTATGAGAGACTGCAGAAACCCAGGTACCAGCCAGCCTTCCCCCCTGCCTTCTTCCAGAGTTATGGAAAACTCAAGGTGGGCCATTTGCTTTATGTAGAACTACACTGCATGGTTGTGAGGTCTGCTGGGAAGTAAATGTCATCTCCATCAGCTCTTTTGAAAAATTGGGTGATTGTACAGCCTCAGTTCAACACACATATATCTCACAAATATTTGTATATTTATTCTAGTTAGTTTTCCCTTATGGAAATGCATTCCTCCTTTAATCTGTACCCTATAATTTCTCACATAAGACTCTCCTGAAGTGAGCAGACAGCTGTATGCCAGTGACTAAAGACTAAGTTGAAACTAATTTCAGGGTTTGGCCCACAGTGATTTTAAGAAGTCGCACCTGGCCTGGGACTCTGGGTGCCAAGATTTTAACCTGGAGCAGATTTTTACAGCCAAGTTTGAAAACCCTGAAAATGAGAAGAGAGAGGGAATGTTATAATGGAAAGGCTGGCATAACTTCAACTACTGTATAGCAGCCATAGTAGTCAATGAGGCTGGGACTTAGAAGCAAATCTGCCAACTTTCACTCTGTTCAAATAAGGTAAGTTTCACTCAAATGTTTGACTGCTTGAAAAGTAAAATAAAATAAAGTTGCCTTCACCTCTTCAGAAAGCTACTGGTTATAAAAAATAAACAATCAAAATAATACATTTACACTTTCAATCAAAGTATGCTTTGTTTTCTTTGTGCCACATTTTTTTTTTCTTGGTAAAATGGGATGTGAGAAACTACCTTTAAAATGAATTTGACTACTCCTGGCTGGAAATTCGGGCTCTACCTATCCAGAAAAAGGCAGTATAGTCTGGGCCATTCCCCAACAATAGAGTGGCGGCAGGCTAAATATAACCTCACTTACAGTCCCAGAACTGGCATCTAACACCAGGGGCTTACAATAACACTGGAGCTGCTGCTGCTCCAGAAACAGCCTAAGCAAGGGGAGGAAAGCTCTGTTTGTTTTTCAGCTGGGACCTCATTCTTCACTCAGCTGTTTGCTATTAGGGCTGGAGCAGTAGCAGTGAGAAATTCATTGCTGCTTGGTCTCCGAATCCTGACACAGTAACAGTGCAGACCCAACTAGCCAAATCCACAAAGGATCAAGGGAAGGGGAAAAAGAGAGCAACAAACTTTTGACTGCTTGCCACCTTGCTTATATAGCACCTTTCATCCCCAAGGAACCTATTTACTGAGAATGTGACTCTGCCCCATTCCTGTGGAGGTGCGTATTGGTGAGCTCTGGAAGCTGTGCAAGGAATTTCCTCTTGCCTGGCTCCCTCCACCCTGCCAGTGCAACCTGTGTGACTGGGAGGTGCTCCCGCCAGCACCGTGTCCCTCCAGCTGTCACCTGCGCCCCACGGCCTGCCAAGTCCCCTCCCCTGCCTGGCTGGGGACAAAGTGGAGAGAAATGGTGGGAAAGCAGGAATGTCCCCTTATGGAGCCACAGCCCTTTTACTCCCTAAAAGGGCAAAAAAATCAGCTGCTAACTCTGTTAAAATCATCCTGATGCTCTGACTGCCATTGAAGTCAATTCTGCTGGCACTAACACAGGTGTATGTTGAGGTGCATTATACTGTAACTTTTTGCTTACTGACATGTAAGATGAGTCACCTATTTAAAACAGTGGAGTCACTAACATACCTTAGTGTCAGGGGTGAGGACTCAGCCCCACAGCAGCTTAGTGAAGAGCACAGACTGCATATAGGTGATGCAGGCTGGGTGAAAAAGCAGAGACTCCTTTCCAATTCAACTGCTCCAGAGAATTTTCTATTTGGGAAAAATTAAAATGCTATATGTTCTGCTTTTGTGTGGTAGGTACATGCTACCAAAATGAATTGTTGCATTTCATCACGGGCTTTCCTGCTGCTGCAGAGAGCAGAGCTCTCAGCTCCTCACAGAGGAGAGCTCTGGAGGAGGAGCCTTGGCTTGGGGTCCCTGGGTACAAAGGGTGATTTCTGCTAGTTCTTCTCTAAAGCACTACAGCTGAATGACGGCTGCTGGATGCAGACAGCATGGGTGAGAGTTCGTGCTTGGAAGCTGTTCGCAGCAGTGGAGCTGATTTGCTTTCATTCTTCTGCAGCCTATTTATGTTTGAAAATAAAAATGGTATGTAAGAACACAGGCTTTTTTTCAGTTAGTATAGCTTCTTCCCCTTCTGGGAACTCCGTGCTGTCTGGTTTGTGAGCTAAGCGATAAGACTCCCAAGACTGGGAATTTTGTTTTGCATTTCACTGCTTCCTTGTCCTGTTGACATAATGATCTCATTCGCAAAATCAAATCGCCCCCTGACCACGGCATAACAAATTGAATGCAGTACTTGACACATGGGCTCTGAGACTGTCTGCCCAATTTATCTTGCTGCCCTAGAGTAAAAGGGTCTGTTTTGTGCTATATGCAGCCTACAAGCTACAGTACATTTGGGGCTGTTGCTGTCACCTGTGAGCATATCCCTCCCAGCCATGCTTTCTGATTACTGGAAACAAGTCAAATATGTCCCCACAGGCTGACAAACTAGACATGAAGGAATACTTCAGTACATTTGAAAAAAAAAATCAACCAGCAAATGATTGCCATTATACAGAAGCAGTCTGTATTATTTACTAAGAAGCAAATCTGTCACTAGATCTATGTAAGGATACATAACCAAGGCTGGCTGTAAAGAGCTCACATGCAATGTGAGCAGTATGAACAGCAACGTCATGATATTCAACACTCTTGGGAGAGAATCTCATGTACTCTGTCCCACCACCTTAGAGCAGGTCTTGTGCTCGCACCAAAACCTGAACTCACTGATATGAAAGAGGCCGCAAGAAAAGAAAGATTTGCAGTTGCAGAAACATCAGCTGTCACCCCGCAGGAGATGCTCCCCTTTTTTTTGTACCCCATGGCACAGCTAGTTTAGTTCCCCTATTTTGTAAGCATCACCTAAACTTGCAGATGTTCAGAGCTGGATGCTCTTAGTAGCCCACCCAGTACACACAGGATAACTAGTACATCCCACTGCACTGTGTGTTGACCAGTTGAAACCGTAAGATTTTGATCCATTTTTTGATGATTTCTGCAGACCCTTCTCAATAGGTACATGAAAAGTAACTGAGAAATGCATATTTGTTCACAGGCTTACACTATAATGCATTGGCAGTCAGGGCCTTTGCTTATACCAGAAAAGTTGAGGAGCACACCTGCTAAAGTACTGGTAAGCACTGGTAAGTAGGGCTGCACTTCAAACCTAAAGACATACAAGTCTTGAGCTGTGCCAGTTCCCTGCAGTTATTTAATTGAGCAGACTAGTGTCAGCCTGGATTATGACACCCTTATAGTCTATAAAGAAAGAAGCATTTGACCAGTAAAAAAGGAAAACAGATGAGAGTCCATATCTGTGTCACACACTACATATATATATATACATATCACTACTACAGAAATACAGTGAATAAGAGCCAAAATTAATCAGTTATTCCATCACTATCAGAAGCAGTTACATTTGAGTCTCTGTTAACAAGCCCAATGTGCATCTGCCAGGTATGTGGAGTTCAGATCATCTGTCACTTTGTCACTTTTTAATCTTTTTAATGCCAGCATGTGTTCTGAATACTTCATGACTTTTTTTTTGTATGAAAACATGACAACTCCCAACAATGAATGAGGGTCAACTGACCCAGAGATTTCTTCTTGCTTTTTTTTTTTTTTTTTTTTTTTTTTTGTCTTGGATGCCTGAATTGCTCAGTACTGAATAAGCTTTTCAGTAGACTTTTATTCCAATAGTTAAAATATCCATTTCACCCCTGAGAAATAATTTGGGATTACTCTGCTAAGGCACATCTGGCATGAACCTCATTAATCTTGAAGCAGTATGGTATATGCCCAGCACAGTTTTGGCACTGTGAAAGAAGGAAATAAGAACGTTCATTCAGAATCTCTGAACACCTGGTACTCTACACAAGTTAGTATAGAAAGTGTAGTCCACCTTAGCACTACACTTACAAATAGAGAATCTTAGCAGCTATCTTGAATTGTTTAGCAAGGAAAATAAATAAAATAAAATAAAATAAAATAAAATAAAATAAAATAAAATAAAATAAAACAAAATAAAATAAATAAAATAAAAAACCTACTTCTGCTGTCTTATGTTCCTTTGCTGGACCGCAGTTGTTTCAGCATGATACCTACAAGTCCACTGTCTTCCATTAAGACTGCCTGAGTTATAACTGAGTGACCTCATGAAATCAGATGCAAACACTATAGAAGGATTACTTTCAAAATACAGACTTCAAAGAATCCCCACGGACATGTTCATTGAATTTTCTTTCAACAACTTCTGTAACTAACACAAACATACAACCACGAGCCAACATTGCTCACTTGTACACTCTGTGATGAAAATCAAACCTTGTAGACAATCATCTTTCCATTGTCACATTTGGTGTGGTAAAGTAGCTTCCACCTTGTTAAAATATGAAAACTAGACAAAGCAAATGTTTTTGTAAACATTGGAATCAGTACTGTCTTCACTTCAGAGAAAGCAAAATTGTTTTTTAAAAACACCACCCAAATCTTTGAAGTCCTTCAAAAACATTAACTAATTCTTGATGAAGTTACCTATGGTGTTGCTGCACATGCTTATATGTTCTTAATGCACAGTTGTTGTTTGGTATTTGAGAAGATACTGCAGTGTTGCTAGTTTTACAATGGAATTTATTCATCCACTGATCATAAATATGTATGTGAAGCAGCAATATTTTCAATAAGACAGAGCCATGCTTTGGGAATCAGGCAGCAGTGCTCTAGCTCAGGTGCCTGAAGTAGGGGATTTATCTGTGTTCTGATTGCCTTTCTGCAGGAATAGTAATACACAGTACAAATAATACTAGTTGTAATAGTTAAAATAAGAGCATTACTAGACTGGTTTCTCCCTCAAAGTGAAGTCAAGATGTAGTCCCTCCAAAACATGCTATTATTTTGTAGATGTTACATTAAAAAAATAATACTGGAAAAATTATGGGTCCTGGGGAAATAAAATGTAAAGCTCATAAATTAGCTTACAGTTTGGTTTATGTTAATGAGTTTCATCAACAAAAAAAAGAAAACTCTAGAGCACCCCTACCCACATCAATCTGAAAATCTCTTGCAATTGTTCTTTATCTCAAGCACCTACTCTCTGGCCAGGGTAGGCTGGGTCAGTATCTTGGCTCCTACAACAAACCATCTGATGCAGACATGACATGTAGCCATGTGATAGCATCAGACAATTTACACAGCTTTGGGTGTCAACCTGCTTACTCTGAGCTTGGTGGGCACCAGGAAGCACAGGGCAACTTCATTGCTCCCCAGGGAAAACAGCTACATGCTGCTTTTTCTTCTAACAAGAAAGCAACTTTACCAACTCTTAGCCTTTTATTCTGAGTCAAGGAACTGTTCTTGCACTTCATGAATGTTAGTGGTTTATTTCAGACAGGGATGGTAAGAATTTTCCCTTCCCACAAAGCTTTTCACCCCTATAGCTGCAGAGAAAAGCTCAAGAATTTATGTAGTTAATATTTAAATTCCAAAAGACGAAAGGCCAATAAAGCAAAGCCAAATTGATTTATTTGAAGCTCGAGGTTTTTTGGACATATTTTTTGAGAAACTTAATCCAGGGAAAGATAGGACATTTGCATGTTTGGGACTGGAGGTCAGAAAGCATGGATCTACAGCAGAGCAGCACATGCCTGGTACTGCTCCCTTCTGCCCTCGGGCTCCCACGGCAGCACACCGACCACACACAGCCCAGACAGTACTTGTCAGTGGCCAGCAAACAACAGCCCAACAGCAAGACTTCTCTCTGCATTCAGATGCGAAATCAGAGGCAGAGGAGGAAGAAGGAGCCTTCCCCTGAAGGTAGAGCCACAGTGCCTACATAGATGCAAACATGGCTTGGGAAACCAGCACACGGTCCCCAAGCCAGGTATGCTTCACAGTAATACGCACACAGTATGTGGGAAAAGGCTTTGCAGCATTATTAAACCTAAAGACCAAATGAAGAGTCTAGCTCCTGGTGCTTTAATTGAATTGAAGGGAATTGAAGGGAAAATATCTTATTAACTGCATAGTAAACCAGCTGTCCTTTCTGCAAAAAGCTGCTGTTAGCTTTACTGTAGCAAGAGGCAAAGTTGATTTACTGTCTTCCTTCCTCCAGGGCACTGTCTGCTAGACAGGACATCTGAGAGGGTCCCTAAGTAGAGCTGCTATGTGAAGAATCCAGAGCAGCAGAAAAACACAGGACACAGAAAGTGCTTCATTCCCTGGAAAACTTCACCAGGTTTCTCTTGCTAATGAAACCATCTCTTGAAACCAGCCAGGCTCACAGGGTCCATTCATACAGGTGATCTCACATTGTTAAGCCATGAGATGAACTTCCCCAAAGCACCCTTAAATAGGGGTTGCTTTATTACATTGCTGTGCATGTTTATAACTGAGAATGGCAGAGGGTTCACAGTGAGAGCCAAAATGTGGCCCTGCCAATGGAAGAAGGAGGTATTCTTGTAGTGCAGTGCTGTGTAGCTGCTCTGCAACTCCCCAGCAGACCCGGGAAATGGGATCAGATGACCAAGGAGATGGCTGATGCTAATGCCTTGGTCAGTAAATAAAACAAGGGTAAAGATTATTATTATTATTAATAATAATAATAATAATTGAGCTCTCTCCACGGTCTCTGTTATTCCCCCATTGGGAGTGTGGGTTGTTTTGATGGCTTTCTCACCTGTTCAGGACCCCCACAGATGCTGTAAACCCCAGTTGTTTTTTTGGAGGGGAAAGTATTTTGTGATTCCTTTAAACCCCAGAGGACAGCTCTTTACTATTTGATAGCTCCATTTCAATCTGCTTATATGTATTCTCTCCAGCTCTGACTCTTCCAGTGTAATTTTATCCATAGCTTCATGATGAAAATCTGGGGAAATCCTTGGAACCCTCCAACAGGAGAAGAGAATCAAGAATTACAGGGTGTCTAATAAGGGCTTGTAAATATCCATGTAAAATTTCCTGCAGCCAGAATATGAGGACTATTATCAGGACACTCAGCCCTTTTTCTTCTTGGCCCCAAACACCTGATGCTTCAGTTTGTCCTGTTTCACGATTGTTGTGAAGTTGGAAAACCCCTTTTGAATGTTCTCTTTCAAATTTCAAGCAGGGGAGAAACAAGTCCACGCCCTGCTCCCAGACACAGCTCCGTCTGTACATAGAAAATATTTAGGCTTCCCAGGCTTCACGTAACCCTTTTGTGGATTAAACATGATGCTGCTCCATCACACACACAACCTCCCTCAAGCTTTCTCACCGTCGAAGGACCCGCAAACTGCTGCCAAGCTGTTCTGCAGTGCCATCTAGTGAGTCAGACACATTTTAACAGAGCTTCCCCGCCAAGCATGCACACATCAATCACTCTGACAACGCTTTTCAGTTTTTCACTAAGGCTCTTCTTTTCCTCTCATATGACAACACCACCACCCAAGTCTTTTTTGTTCTTAGTCCAGCCAGACGAGCCCTTTCCTCCTAATGTGAGGCCAAAGTCTTGATTCCAGGATACTTTTCCAGTCTACCAAGAGTAGCCCTGCTGAAAGTGGATTGTACCTTTACAGTCTACAACAGGTTAGATGGGGGTAGATGGTATTTCCTGCCCTTCAACAAAACCTGGAAATGCAGAGGTGGAATATGAGTGAATGCAGCCTTCCATGTTGGTGGTAGTGTGCAGGTGAGTAGGAGCTGGCCATTGGATGGATGAAGAAAATAACACCTAGATAGGTGACTCAGTTAGGAATGTGGGAAGAGGACGAAGAATCATTCAGGGGAGGGAAATCTGAGGCTGCAAAGAAAACGGAGCAAGGGGACCAGAGATGTAGCACCAGATGATCTGGAGACACAGAGAAGCGAGGTGAGAGGACCAGATTGCAAGTGTCTGCTCAGAGAAGCAGGATGAAGGAGGTCCCAATTAAATTAGCAGAAGGACCTAATGAAAGAGAATAAGACTATAAACTGCAGGGATAAGGGATAGGGAAAGAGAGAACTCAAGAGGTTGCAGTAACAGACCTCTCTGCAGAGGACGGTGCCTGCCATTTTGCAGGCAAAACAGAACAAATGAGGCAGGAGATGAGCTCATGGCTAAGGTAGCTGCATAATGCCACAGAGCTGGACTCTCTCTTCCCTCCCCCAGTGTGCCCAGGGGACACATGTCTAGTCTCTTAAGCCTTTTCTCAGGTGGTGCTCAGTGTGTGCTTCTTGCTTTGAGGGTGCTGGGCTGGAGATCTAAGAATGTGGTTAGCAGAAAGGCGGAGACATGAAGCCATAAATAACACTGTTAAGAATTCCCACACTGAATCACCACTCAGGGCTATACCATAAAACCAGCTTGGCTGGAGGGCATGTATACTCTAAGAAAGCTGTCAGCTTGAACAATGGCAGTTTCTGGCTTTCTCATGTGTTGCCAACCAATTTCCACATGCTCAAGCACAACTCCACTTTTTCAGAAGGTAGATGTCCCTGTGGTCTGATCTGCCGTGTTTTTTCTTGAAGTTTTATGGGGCTAGGAGTCAAAGTACTAATAAATGGAACTGCATGTAAACTGATCTTTTAATAAAACTGCAGTTATTAGAGGGAGGGGGGAGGGAATCTTTGTAAGATTTCAGAATAGTCTATACTGCATTTTCCATTTTGCTTGGACAGAAATGTGAAGTGGTGGCTGCACTGAAGAAGAAGAAAGCAGCCTGTTACAGCCCTTAATTCCCTTAACTATATCTCCAAGCACCTGAAAGAATACCACAATCACTTGCTGTTTTCAGTTCAGCAAGGGTAAGAACTTGGTGTACTTCTAAGTAGCAAAAGGGGAAAAAATATGGAAGGGAGAAAAGCCACAGTAAATGCATAGGGTATTTTCCATCTTGCATGGCTGGCTTTTCAGTATTCACATTACATAATATACAGCTACTAGAATTACCGTGTTCTATTCCAGAGAAGCTTCCGGAAACCAAATTATTTAGTGGCTAGGAATGAATGCTAACCCCATCATTTGAAACACAAGCTAATAATATAGAAGTTTATTCTACCCAAGGGTATGTGTATCCGTCATACTTGAGAAGCATTCCTCTGTATGATAAATTCAGCTTGATGGGCATGTTTACAAAGGCTTTCTTCCTAGGATAATTGGACAATTTTGGTTTGGGGGAATAGAGACATTTGAAAAGTATTCTAGCACAGTAAAACACGCCAGAGATCTGGCTAAGAAAAGTTGAGGCCTGAGGAAATGAGCAAAACTCAGAAAGGAGAAATGAGATCATCAGTCTTGAATGGCCAAGAGGCATGCTTGGGTAGGCTGTGGTTGTCACTAAGGGGGCCATGGTTGACATAGCTGCCCCTTACTGCCTACCTCTTGCAAGGCTGAGGACCACTGGTCATTTGTAATGGATGAGCTCACCCAGCTTCCCTCTAATATTCTCAAGAAACCCTTCCTAGGGAGCAATAAAGACCTGTCAGTGAGTTCCTCAGGGCTTGGAAGTCATAACAGCTGATGTGGCATCTAACTGCCTGAAACACAGTGTGAAACCTGAGGACAGTAGACCTTGTTATTGCAATGCAGAGGCACATTTAACTCCTCATCTTGAAAAACATAATCCATCACCAACATAGGAGTTCAAGTGTGACAGCTGGGTTTATGCAACAGTGCTTCCTCACTCGTTCTTCTCCCCTGCTGCCCATTCTGAGTGTCCAAGTTGGTATCTTGCAGTTCCCAAATATCCCACTAATTTACCCTGTAAAAGGTTTCTTCCCACTATTTAAAACAGTGAAGAGATGCATTCTTACTGTATTTGCCCACGTAATAACTATTTTTCTTTCTTCAAAATATATGGAGGGCTTTTATTCATAACCTACCAGTAATTCATTACTCACAACTAGCCAAAAATTGAGATGTTAAATGTGCTCATTTTACCAGAAAGTCAGGGGCCAGGTTGGACTGGGTCACCAAGCTGCTACTTCTTTGTAGTTGCCAAACATTTTTAGAAATAACATAATAATATATATATATATAAACAGCTGTTTAATGTCCATGTTCAGAGGTGGATACAAGTCAAAGCCTGTAATATCTTCCTTTTATGCTAAGTCTAGTTCAGACTGACTCTTTGTGACAGCACAGGGAATGTTGGAGCACCCCAGATACATCTCCCACCTGAGGAGCTCAACTTGTCTATAAGGTCTTTGGCCCCCAAATCAACCCCAGCACATGTGAGGCATCTAACTCAATATGTGTCATATACAAATTTCTCATAAGAAAATCCCTTTTTTATGTAATAAACACGAGACAAGGGGAAACTCAATGACTGGAGCCAAGTCACAAGAAACAAAAGCTTCATACAGTGGGAGAGAATGGGGAGAAAGCAGGAGAAAGTGATGGGCAGCACAGGGAGGACTGTAAGGACTAGATGCTCAGTTTGGGAATGATGCGGGAACAATGCTGGAGCAGCTTTTAGATCTCTTTCTTTCCATGCTGAAGTAGCAGGTCACTTCTCCTTGTGATGGTCTGGAATAACAATGACTCTTAGATATTAACGTGTCAATGGCTTTGGACCACTGAATCTAAAAAACACTTTTTTTTTCCTTGTTATCAAAAATATAGGTGCCTTTGCTTTTCACTGGGATGTTCAGTGTGAAATTCATGTTTATGAAAATTTAAAAGATACAGTCTTTACCCATACATCTGCTTCCATTTAGGAGAAAATCACAGCAAGGAAAGGATACTTTCCTTGCATTTTCTTTAAATCTTGCCCCCATTCCTCCTAGTCCAAAACACAGTTTTGCTGTTTTCATCCTTGCAAGGAAATTTTCTGTAGCTGTTATTGTCACAAGAGTAGGCAGCTACTGAAGAACTATTGGCAAAATGCATAACCAGCGTAAGAGTTTTTAACTGCTTTAGGAACACGTTTAGGGATTTAATGTTCTTGGAGATAGCACTCCAAAATCTCTCTGAATCAAGGTTGTCTATAGTCTGCCCAGGTAATGTCTTTCTTGAGGAACTTCTCAGCTTACCAGGAAGAAATGTGTGCTGGCCACTGATGCAACTTCCTCTGAATATCAAAGTTACATTCAGAGGCCATCAGGATTGCAAGCGGGTAGCAGTCTAAGGCTTTATCCACCACAAAATGCCCACAAACAAGGTTAGAAACTATTGAGTTTCAAAACCTACAGCTAAGTAATTTTGCTGCCTACTACCAGGAACAAGCTACAGTCCTCAGGGCTGACTAACCACAAATAGAAACAACAATGTGAGGTTTTACAAAAGCATGAAGCTGCTAAGAAGAGGTGGGCCAGTAACCAGTCAGGCAGCTTAAACTACATGGCATGGATTCTAGAAATACCCATGAATACTTGACAGGTGCTGAACCCTCATTAAGGAGTACCCCAAAATCAGTTCTATAATACCAATGAAACCTTTAAAGGCTTTATTACAAGCGGGGAATAGTGCTAAACTAACTCTGACAAGAACACAGATGTAGTTCCACAACCCCGGTGTATCCCTTGACTTCACAAGCACATAGAATGTAATTATCTGCTCCAAAAAAAAAAGCCCAGTATGAGCAAAATTGACAAAGAGGAAATTGGATCTGATGTACCACCAATGAAAACAACCTTGCTAAGCTGCAGAGATGTGTTCATGATGAGGCTCCAGTGCTACTGTAAGGGCAAGAAGCCCCATGATTTTTAAGATTTACAAAACCAGTGTTTGGCACTAAGAAGAAATGTAGGATTTTTGCAAATGCAGAACAGAAGTAAGGGGTTGTTTTCCAATGGAATACATGCTGTAGAATTGGAAAAGGAAGCTGTGGAGATAAGCCTGCTGCTGAACCTCTGGATAAATATTGTCATATTCTAAAATGTAGATTTTCAAATAAAACAAAAAAGCTGATCACAGAGTAGGAGTTTAGCAAGCAACTCTCACATTACTAATCACAAAAAGTTTTGTAAGATCACCTGTCACACAAGGAGTCAAATGTCTCAAAGTCTCAGAAAGACAAGGCTAGCAGACAAAAACACTATTGGTGCTAGAATTTCATAGGCTATATTAAAAATAAAACAAGTGCAGACAGACAGTAGTTTTATTAAATATTGAGTTGTTTCTCAGCATCACGTTACTATCTTCTGGACAATTTATGTTGTCCTAGGAAAACTCAAGTGTTCAAAATGTTCAATTGAGAGACATGAGTTCAGTCATTTCTCTGAGCCTGGCATAAACAAAAGTGTTTTACGCCAAGTGGACATAACCAGGCAAGCTATTTGACATTCCTACAGCAACAAGTAATTGTTATTATTCCTGCTTCAGATATGACAATAGCTTTCTTGTCTCATTACATAAGAAAGAGCTATAATTTGCTTTGTCAGGACTGGAAGGGAGCACTTTGTACCTCAGCAAAGAACAACTTAATAGAATTGATTTTAGCACACATGCTTCACAGTTTGGTCAGCACAACAGTATGTTCACTTTATTTCATGGTGTGGATGAATTCTGAATGCAATAAACTTGTCTTGAAGCAAAACTTTCAACCTGTTGAGACCTCACATTGATACTTGTGATTATTTGTTCCAGTTATTAATGTTGGTTTTTTATTATTATTATTAGGGTAAAACCCACAGGACACGAGGAAACCTAGCCCTTTTTAAATACCCAAATAAATGAGGCAATTGTCACAACTGGAAGAAAAGACATTCAGATCATAAGAAGAGGGCAATGACAGCCTGGAACAATAAAACCACTTGTCCAAAATAATTTGTCAGGTTTCATATTCATTGTGGTATCACTACAGCAGGCTGTTGAAGGCCCATTTCAGTGCACAGGGAATGCATGCTTGACTAAACAGCCTCCATTGCATGGACCGTTG
The DNA here is from genome assembly GCA_011075105.1 of Heteronetta atricapilla. NCBI lineage: Eukaryota > Metazoa > Chordata > Aves > Anseriformes > Anatidae > Heteronetta > Heteronetta atricapilla. Next base: position 43,293,463 of record CM021733.1, on the reverse strand, counting down.
TAACTTTTCTTCAGGTATGCACCAGCAATTGCATTGCCCACAACAGCCCTCTGAAAAGCAGCAGTGGTCCTTTCTCTGGTTTTGAGGGGTTATGTTATGATTGGGCTAAGGTAGAAAGTTCAAGAGCAAGTCATTTCCATTTGCTCTTGGTGCTTTTGGGCACTGTTTTAAAGTTTTGCTAAATAGAAGTTGAGCACAAGCATTCTCTGGCCTGTGGTGCAGCACCCACTGTGCTAGAAGCACCAGCTGGTACCCAAGCAGCTTAACTGAGAAAGAGTCTGGTCATGGTAAAGCAAATCCCAGGAATGTTTGTCTCACATGCCAAGAGACTTTGTCTTAGACTCCCAGCCTTCTTTTTACAGGTATGATAACTGTGGGTAATTTTTGGATCTCTGTGGTAGCAATAAAAAGACTAGAATTACAACTTCTATGTATTCATTCAACACACAGACTTATTAGTCTAGCCCTTTCTTTGGTGTGGTAGAAGAAACAGACAGTTTATGCCTTTGGGACAGAGAAGTGGAAACACTGACCTGGGGTTTCTCTCATCATTTCCAGATCACTCTTGGAACCACTTATCCTTCTTATCTCCTACAGTACATCATCAAAACTAGCTAACTTTGCACCTTAAGCAACAGCAGCCTATCTTACAGCATTTAAGGATGAAGGTTTAAATATGAACACATCATAAAACACTATATCTTTGTCTATATCTATATCTAATCTGATTTTATAATGTCTACATCTATTTTTATCTGTATCTATATCTGTGAAATGAAGAAAATCATAAACCTATACCACTGAAGTGGTTGAGGAAATCAAACAATAAAATCCTGATGTATAAAAACTACTGTCATTACACCAGTTTTTGCAACTATAACTATCAGGGTTGACTGTAGTATCAAACCACTCACACAGTTTATCAGCCTGCACACAAGGGGCAAAAGATACTGCTACAGTTCAACTTTGTGAAAATGAACATCTATTCACAGAGGCATGGTTATTTCAGCAGCATCCTACATCTTGATTATATACCACGTATAACAGGACTTTGAGCTGACCAAAGCCTAGAAATTTTGAGACCTACTCCTATGGTGAGTTTGCCAAAAAGCTAAAAATGCTTTTCAAGTGAAATCAGTTATTGACTAGGTTAATATATACTGGAATGATTAACTTTTCTACTAGGAAAAAAAAATAAAGTGTTGTTTTGTTTTTTGTTTTTTAAATTTGATATATTTACATAATCCACTAACCCTGTATAAGTTCAACTGTATAGGCAGAAGCTGGAAAAACCATGGCAGTGTAGACAATATAATTAGCTGCTAATAGAGCAGAGCTGCAATTGTAAAGTTTGGTGCATTGGTCTCTGAAAACACAGAAATTGTGGTGCTTCACTGGATAAGAATTCCCATTTCTCGTTCTTAGGGTCAGGAAATGATCTTCCCCTCATCCACAGTTCAATATTGCTCACAGATTTCCTTTAATTTCAGTAATTTCTAGAGAAGTTTTCACATGGAAGGAAGGAAGGAAGGAAGGAAGGAAGGAAGGAAGGAAGGAAGGGAGGGAGGGAGGGAGGGAGGGAGGGAGGGAGGAAGGAAGGAAGGAAGGAAGGGAGGGAGGGAGGAAGGAAGGAAGGAGATTTTAATAGAGAACAGATTTTCCTTACTCTTTAAAACTGTTAGTTGTACCCAATTAGACAATTGGTACATGTCCACTGACTTGATGTTGCAGAGGGAATCACAGATCGGCAGTTTATCAGACAGATAGACCTGCTCTCATGTAATTTTATAGAGCATGCCTTCCTGGGGAATAAGCATTTACATGTTTCTTCCATGTAAATTTACATTTCCAGGATGTTTACAGCTGTGAGCATCCAGGGCTACTCCTACTCCCAGGGAGGTAAGGGGGGATTTAACCTAACATCTCTGGGAGCAGAAAAGCCACATCCATGTCCAAGAGCCTCTTTTATGTCATCTAGTGACAGAAGCTATCAGAGGTCTGCTCTTATCTCAATCGAATCAGACATTTAAATGAGTAACAAGAATTAATTGTAATTACCACCCCCAAGACGGTAAGAATTTAAAAAGGTAAGAGTTATAACCTGAACTGGAACAGGCTCCCCAGGGAAGTAGTCACTGCACCAAGCCTGTCTGAATTTAAGAAGCGATTGGACTGTGCACTTGGTCACATGGTCTAAACTTTTGGGTAGACCTGTGCGGTGACAGGAGTTGGACTTGATGATCCTTATGGATCCCTTCCAACTCGGGCTATTCTATGATTCTATGATTCCATGATTCTGAAAAATTTAGGCCTTAGTCAGGCTTGAATTGTTATGGTTGACTAACTTTACCTGTATTCTATGAGGCTATTTGCACCTTTCTCAGGAGCAACTGGTGCTATCCACAGACTGAACAGACCCACATGGATTCAGGATGTGATTCAATTCATCAAATTCCAAGTTTCATTTATAAATATCAGCAGTTCCTGCAGCTGTGCAGACTGACTGTTAATCAAAGAGAAGAGACTGTCCACCTGAAAGAGCTACTGCAGTTCCCACTTCATCACAGGTGCCAACAAAAAGAAATGCCATTTTTAGCACCTCCCAGTTATGAATACAGAGAATTCCCAATGCTGGTGCTCTGCAACTGGACTCCCCCTGCTATTAAGAGAGGAAACATATCAATTTATCTAATAACCAGGTGGCAATCATTCCCCACGTCCCCAGAGAGTGCTTTGCATCCAAACTCCAAAACATCCATGTTCAGGCTGACAAACTTTGCCTATGAGCATAGCTGGTTCTCAGAGCCCCAGCTGCATCCACTGACAATAGTAGATATGCAGCTTCACTCTATCCCACCTTCACACAACACACAGGTCTGACCACCAGCACAGTAAACAGCACTTCAGTCTACTGTAAATTCTCTCTCAGAATTACAAGAAATAGATAATACCTCTTAAGAAGACAATGTTTCCTTACAACAGATCTGGGCATAACTGTCCAAGTATGTTTTACCTGGAAGGCACTGTTTATTATTATTATTATTATTATCATTATTATTATTATTATTATTAATTATTTTTCTGACAGAACAATACATTCAGTTTCTTTGGCCTTTTGTTTCAAGAAAATTCCATTTCTTCAGAAAGCATCTCAAGAAGCTGGAAAGATAGAGTTGGCATGAGATCAATGGCGCACAGTTTGTCTTAACAAAAGACTTTTCATTAGAAACAAACCATCTTCACCCTCCAAATGCTGAGTCTGTCACGTATCTTGCAAATTCACAGTTCTCTTTCTTTTCTTCTTTCAAGAAAGGAAGGAAGGAAGGAAGGAAGAAAGAGAGAAAGAAAGAGAGAAAAAGAAAATGAAAGAAAAATAAAAAGGAAGAAGGAAGGAAGGAAGGAAGGAAGGAAGGAAGGAAGGAAGGAAGGAAGGAAGGAAGGAAGGAAGGAAGAAGGAAGGAAGGAAGGAAGGAAGGAAGGAAGGAAGGAAATATTTGAAAAGAAACATTTCAAAAGAAACTTTTGAAAAGACCATCTTCTGTCAATGATGGCATGAGCACATGCTGCTGTGACATCTTTGACAGATCACCTGCAAGGTCCATCAGCAATCCTGTTCCTTCCCAGCCACCAGTGCATCACCCAGCCCAACATCAGTCCTGAGAGGATGGATGAGCTGAGGAGACATGCAGAAGGGGTGGAGGCTGCTCCTCTTTCCACAGGGCACAGAGATTTGTCAGACAGCACAGGAGCCCAGCAGACCTCATGCAGAAAGCTCCCACAAGCAGCCTGTGACCTTGTATACTTGGGTGGGCACAGGAAGGCCTGTGTCCTCTTGCCTTGCAGAGGAACAAACACCTTCTGTTTTACAGATCCTGCCATTGCTGCATAGAGAGGGCCTGCTTCTTAAGTGCAAGTTTATTCTTGGCTTGTAGAGTTGGATAACATGATTATTATTTCTATATATGCTATGTATTAAAATATTTTCCTATTATAATTTTAAAACTACTATTCTGGAGGATATTCTTCTGCTTTCTTGTCCTCACAAGTGTGATCACTTGTCACTAGTGATCTCAGGCAAAACTACAATGCCAAAAATAAAAAATAAATAAATAAGAAATAAATAAAATACTTCAGTGGGCACCTTTGCAAACCAGTTGGGAAAGGAGTGTTACCGGACAGCCTGTGTAAGGGTCTGTCTGTTTGTTACTCCACCTATCTTCTCCGAGCTCCCCCAGTAAGGACCAAGTTTGATCTCATTTGTACAGAGATGTGATGTGTAAAGGAGACGCTCCATGTTGATATTAAGTTTTGATCAGATCAGAGTCTGCCCTGATACAGCCATATTTTCCTCTCTGTGTGTGCATGTACATGTATCCCTGTTTGAATCCTTTCAGCAGGCGTTTCTCGCTACACCCAGAGTGGATGACTACAGACATTCTTGTCCCATGACTGTTACGTAGTAATTTATGCAGCCCTCTGGTGTAGTATTTTTTTTAGGACTGTAGCCTTTCCCCATCCTTTTATGTCCCATTATAAAGGGGAATAAAGGTTCACTGGCTGGATTTCCAAAAGGGTGGTCAAATTTATTACTGCTAATAATATTTTCAGCTACAAAATTAAATCAACTGAACTGCCAAAGCTTCTGACTGAGGTAGGAGGATCCCACATTTGGGACTATTCTTTTGCTCTGTGTAATACATCAGCAGTCCCTCTTCAGAGCTCAGTCCCCTCTGGCCATGAAGCTGAGAGAGGGGAGCATGATGGTGGCTCAGCAGGTTGGCTCCTGGCTGTCAGTCAGTACTCCTCTCCTACCTGAGAACCTACCTAGAAGGATGTGGAGACATGGAGGGCAGGGTGAGAGGGAGATACCAGTGTGGGAGAAGCCAAACTCCATTCCCTGGACACCATGAGCAATCATTCATGGTGGGGCTTGGTCTGTCTGAAAGGGTAACCAGCTGTGTTGGCTCAGGGTGCAAACTGGCTGATGCTCAGGGCAGAAAGGATTACCAGGGCAACGTGCAGCTGTGGTGTCATGGTGTGCCATTGTCTTTATTTGTCCTGGATGTCTTTGTTTACTTCCTCTGAACTACTAGCAACTGCTGACAGAGGAGGGAGGTTTTCTGCAGTGGCAACAATGGTTCAAGCTCCATTCCCCACTCCATCCCCATCACTGACACCTATCCTCAGGCAGCTCACCACCTCTCAAGCCTCCTCCCTTCCCACCTCCTCCCAAAACTCACTTGTTTTAGTGAGGGGGATGATATCAAAGGTCATAGCCAGACAGACATCCCTCAAGCAGCACAACAGATGGGCTGACAAGCTGTGGCATGACAGCAGGAATGAACCTCCTGCAACAGGGCAGAGCCCAAGGGATCGCCTAATATCAGCTTCATACTGGAGGAAAACTTAACATGTAGCAACACCTGAAGTGAGAAATTCTGGACTTCTCTACCACAGTGTGAGCACAGGATCTGTCCATTAGCCTCAGAAATGCCATTTGTAAGTGTATCTTTCAGTGAAATCAATTTCTGGCAATGTGTATGCAATTTTATTGCCATACCACTGGCTCTGTCAAGATTTAAACCTTACAGAATGTATTTTAATAAGTGGCGTTCATTGGACTTTTTTCCTCCTCTCTCAGTTTCACTGCTTTGCATATTACTTTTAAATATATTTTTTTAACCGTGCTTGTTGTGTAAGTACATGAGAGTTTTAGACAAAACTTTTGCAATGTTATGTAGCATCTGGTTGGCCATTAGAATTAACCTTCAGTAATGTGAGGGGTTATTGTTAATGTAGGTTATTATTAGTATGTCCAAATGGACGGTACCCAGTGATGATTCATCACTTAAGTAAAAAATAAGCTTTAAGCCATAAAATAAGCTGTGAGATCCAGAATTGTCTTTCTTTCCTCCTCCCCAGAGTGTGAAAGTATTTAAAATCAGCTACATATCAAGTTTACAATGGGAACACTATAGTCTTCTTGTGCTCCTGGATGGAGATAGGAGTCAGGTTAAATCCAAAGTATCAGTAGCTATTTTGGATGAATTCCAACTTGTGCACATCTTGAGAATGTGTCTGTTAGAGATGGGCAATGTTCATGGCTTAATCATAGACATTTGCTATTAATATTAATCTGTTTCTGCTTGTGACTCAGAGCACTTTGTTGCCAGAACACACTGAAAACCCCAAAGGCAGTCACAATGAGTGTATTTATTATGTTAGCAATGAAGTGGGGGTTTGTGTGTGGGGAGTGCTGGTAATCTTTTAAAAATTAAAGTTATGGCTATTCGTGTTATTGTTTGTCTCACCAATGCCTCACCAATGTCTCACCTTGCCTCAGTCTCCACTGAGCTTCACTCTGAGAGAGAGCCCTTGTCCTTAGGAGCCCGCCCAGCTCAGCCAGGCACCAGGCACCGATGGAGGAGACACACAAAGCCCCTAGGGAGTCAGACGGGGTGGGAGAGGCAGAGCAGGAGCCCCCAGGTCAGCCCAGGAGCTCACAGACTATGCACACATGTCCTACAGGCTGCTTCAAAGGGCAGAAAAGGGATGGAGCCTCCTACTCCACCTATAAGCCCCATCTTCCTCCCTGGGGAACTTCTCCCTCCATTACTTGTTGGAAAGACTTCCAGATCTGCCTCAGTAGTGAGCATAAAGGAAAAATGAAAATAAAACTACTGGACATGAGCAAGTAATGCCTTCTTCATTTCTGGCCAACCCTCATCTGTAAGGAGCAGGATCTCTCCAGCAAGCTGGAAATATGTGCAAGGAGTTACAGATGTCAGGGGAAACAGAGGAAGCTCATTTCTAGCTTTTAGCATCAAAGTGGATTCCCTGAGACTCCATTTCCCATTCTTCTGAGGAAAGATTTGCTTTATTCCCCACAGGGGCCAGGTCACAGTATGGCTACATGAAGGAAGAAAGCTACTGGATGTTGAGCTCTATCAGGATTTCTACAGAGGTTCTGTTTTCCCCAAAAGAGTCCCAAAGAACTGTTTCTTCCTGAGTGTCCTGAAATAAGAATTCTGCCCCCAAACCGATTCAACAAAAGCTGTCCTCTGTGCCTTCCTTTTCATTTACTTTCAACTCAGTGCCTTTAGAGACCTGGCATTTTGATCCCCCCTTCAAGCCTTCTGTGGTATCAGATAGTGCCTCATGGGAATTTCTTCAGTTCAACCAGTTTTCAGAACTTCTAAAACTAAAAATAAACATGTGAAAAATAAAAATGAGGAAGTCAAAACAAATGCCAAAATACAGCATAGAATCATTAACGTATTAACTGAAATATAAGCAAAAAAAAGCAAATAGATGTGTCTTACTGACCTGAGTGGCTGGTTGGTTACACAACCTCCAAAACAAGGACTGGGCTAAGGATTTCAGTGTGTTTGTTCCTCTGAGTCATAAGTGTGTCAGACTCCCTGGAAAAGGCCAGCCAAAGGAGATCATTCTCTATCTTTCCTTCTGTTTCATTCCATTGGCCATAAACAATTCCCGTACATGCTCTTAAGTGGTACAAAATTACAGTATCTGGCTCTGGTTCATAGGGAGCGTACCAGTGTCCCATAATCCTCAACACCGTCTCCTTCCTCTTGAGTTCATTTTCTCAGCATGGCTGTTTTGCTGTGTTTTGTTTCTATTTATATGACTTATTTTTTCCCTTAAATCACTTGTTGCATTGATACAGATATTTGATAAATAGAAGTTAGAAGTCTCAGACACAGAAATAAACACACACCAAAAAATATGGATATTTTATTTTTTAATCCTCTAGATTAAAAACTAAAAATAAATAAAATTAAATTAAAATTAAAAAAAAAAAATCCTCTTCAATGTAGCACTGTAAAAAGAGAATAGACCCTGTAAATGCCTCCTGTCCCCATCTCTTAGATGACTGATGAGGCATCCCAGCGGGTACCAGTAAGGGCCAGGCTGTACTGGATGGCTGTCATCCCTGCAGATAAGGGATGCATCAGACTTATGGCTGATGGGACACAGAACACCTGGTTCCCAAGCTGTAGCTTGTAGCTCACCATGTATTCACCATAAAATTGCTGAAAACGCTTTGATCACAAAAATCAGTTGAACCTCTTCTTAATTCCAAATGGTAACTATATTTGACACTAGTTCTTAGGCTGTAAATTTCATTATGCTACAAAATACCCATGTGCATGTCTTACTTGCTTAGTTATCAGCTTCTTTTTAATTGGAAATGTACAGGATGAGGATAAAGTGGGTAAAAAGATCTCATAACATTTTTCTTTTTTTTTTTTTTTTTGGTGAATGTATCTGTCTTTTCTGCTTAAAAGCCTTGCCTGCTGAAACTTTTCTCACCAGTCTTAGCCACTCATCAAGCTTGGTCTCAACAAAAAAGAAACCAGGCACCAGTACCTGGTGAGGGACACCCATCTGGAAAGCAGCTCTGCAGTTGTCCTGGTGGACACCAAGTAGACCATGAGTCAGCAATGTGCCCTTGTCACTCAACAGGCTAAAACGTATTTTTGGCTGCCTTTGTCAAAGAATCACCAGCAAGTTGAGAGAGGCGATCCTTCCCCTCTAGTTAGAGTTGGTGAGGGTGCAGCTGGAGTACTGTGTCTAATTACAGGTCCCCCAGACATGGACATGCTGGAAAGAGTACAAAGGAGGCCCACAAAGATGATGAAGAGACTGGAGCACCTCTCCTATTAGGAGAGGCTGGGAGAGACTGTTCAGCCTGTAAAAGAAGAGGCTCAGGGGAGATCTTATCAATCTATATCTGAAATCTGTACATTATCAATCAATACCTGAGAGTACAAAGAGGATGGAGCCAGGCTCTTTTGAGTAGTGTCTGGTACCAGGAGAAGAGGCAAGGGGTACAAATGGGAGCACAAGAGGTTCTATCTAACATCACAAAGAGCTTATTTACTATGCAGATGAATGAGCACTGGCACAGGTTGCCCAGAGAGGTTGTGGAGTCTTCTCCTTGAAAATCTTCAAAAGTCGCCTGGACATATTCCTGGGCAGCCTGCTATTTGTGGACCTACTTTGGTTGGACCAGATGGGCTCCAGAGGTCCCTGCCAACCTCAACTATTCTGTGATTATATGAGGTTGGAACTGCAAGGGCATTTGCACCCATTTCATAACTTCCTTGCAGGTATTCCATTGCTGAAATGTCTGTGGCTCTTGTGACTCAGTGGAATAAATCTTTAAATAAGTCTCTTAAGAGTAGAGACTGTCACTGCATTTCTGTACAGCAAGTGATGCAGCCTGTGAACAGGTAACAGCACTGTTTAGTGTTCTAAGGATTTCCTTTCGTTGCTTAGTTTGCATTAATCCTCCTCTAACGGCAGCAACATCTGCTGCACTTGCAACATACTTCTTCTCTTCCTACCGTGAATCTCAAAAAAAAGGGAAAAAAAAGTAATAATAATGGGGTAGAAGTCACACAGCAAGGGCATGCACATCTGTCTGTCCCATATACATAATTCCCAAATTTAAAGGCAACTCCTGACTGTAGGGATTATTGTTCCATGGGGTCAGCTCCACTTCCACTTTCATGAAGCATTTTCTAGAGGAGGAAAGTTATCACCAGAAAATTCAACTGAAATTCTTTGTATTGCAGCTTATGCAGAGCCAATGCTCTGTCAGGCATGCCTCTGCTGAGGAGAGGAGAGAATAGAGATGGCACATAGCTATAGGCTTCATGGCAACAGATCCTAAGCATCAGAATCTGGACTAGAAATAATTCTTGTTTCCTAGCAAGAGTTCCAGGGACAGACAAGCAAGCTGAATGATCAGTTTCCATTTTTTTCCTGTTTCCACAGCCTTTATCACACACAGGTATATAATGAGAGTAGAGATCAGCTCTGATACTTGATGGGGTTTCCAAGATGAAGAAGGCTCACAAAGTGTATTATATTTGGCAGACATCATGTTTTTCCTGCATAAAAGAAGACAAATACAAATCCTGGACTTCCAATTATTGTAAAGGAGAATCAATGTACTGCATAGTTGGGGGTTGGTCAAGATCCACCCACCTGGAGTTCTGAGTAGCCTTCAGGTAGGCTTTTCCCCCACATTGACTGGAAAGAAGCAACATCATAAATCTCTCATGAAGTTTTATTCTCACAATATTTCTGACCCATTTATGCAAACTGTAGTCATCTGGATAGCTCAAATATAGGTCAGTTGAGCATCCAAATTTACACCTTCCAATCATGGAGTCTTGCCCCACCATACTGTCATCCAGAAATGATACTTCCATAATTGCAGTACATTACCCACACTACAATGGAGGTATTTGAATTTAGAGATGTAAAAATCAGGTTTCAAGTGGAAACAATAAGGAAGTTTTCACTCTAACAAATATGCAAATAAAAATTGTCCTTCCTCGAACAAGCTTTCTGGAAAAATGAAAGGTTTACTACTGGTTTGAATCTTCTCAACATTTTGTTTCTTAAAGTATCTATTTGTTAATAAAGAATAAAATATTTTTAATGTATTCTCCAATAAACTCTAGATGCAGTTTGCTATTATGATGGAATTAAGCAGTACAGAAGAGATGTGTGCTGTGTCCATTTTAAAAATGCAAAAAGATGGAAATTTAAAAATGGTAACATTTCTTGATATGGAGAATTTGGATGATTAACAAAAAGGGACAAGTACATCACCACAATTAACAGAAGATGCTAAACTTTTGTGAGCCATCTTGAACTTCAAATATTTTCTTTAGTTGCAAAACAGTCTCAAAATACAGAATAAAAACATTCATTCCAAATGAAATAAAAAGGCAAATATGAACAACATAGTCCCCTTCAGACTGCCCCAACCTGTTAATCAATATGTAGCACACAGAGTCTTGTGCACATCTCAAGGTCCTTGGCGTGTTCCCTCCTCCATCAGGTACTCTCACATCACCCAAGTTAGAAGGAGAATATCAAGAGTTTCAAGAAACAGAAACTTCCAGCTTTGTCATTTTCCTGGAAAACACAAACTTCTATTTGCACTTTTGCCTAAGATGAACAAATGAAAGAAATTGAATCCTACATCAAATTGAAAACAATCCATGATTTCTGCTTGAATTTCTTTAGCCACATCTGCTTTGTGTCTTGCTGATCTTATGAAGTTATTTTGATTTTGAGTGTGTGGCAGATGTCCAGGATGCCTTTCATCCCAGAACCTTCAATTGTGTGCTTTGAAAGATCATCCAGCAGTTCAAGGAAAAGCACAAACATGGCCCTCCAGGATTCTCCTTGCAGAAGTTACAGCTGGACATTCCTGGTCCATATGATTTCTCAGAGAGATGGTGGTATCTGAGAAATAAGCCAAAGTTTAGATTTTTCATGAAACATTTTTTTTTAAAAAAAGGACCACATTAAACTTTGAATACCAAGATAATGGTAAATCTTTCCTGATTTCTCCTTAGCCACAGGTCACAGAAAACATGAAGATTTTCTCTTTTGACATTGCATTGGAATATTACATTCTGGTCTTCAAATAGATTTGGGGTAGAGGGAAAGGAGGGTCTGTCCTCCCAAACCCACCAGAAGTGAAGTTGGGATTCCCCATTCTTTCTTCCAGCTCTTACAAAATCAAAGAAAACAGATGTAGGGAGGGCATTGTGACCCAACAAGTGAAAGATGTAAACACCCAAAGGTTCTGAATGGTGAAATATATTCTAGCTTGTTTATGGTCTGGAAACTAAACACTTTTTGCTGTAGCAGTGCTCAGCATCTGGTTGTTGGATTAGAGCTGGACAGCTGGAAGCTTACTGTTAAAAAAATAAAATAAAAAAAAAAAAAAAAAAAAAGCTATCTAGAACAACACAGTGATAAACAAAAGGGCCTGTAATAAATGTCTGAGTAGCCAAAAGGTTATAAGGAAAGACAAGAATAAAGAATAATAGGAAAAGATAAAATGTTAACTTGGTAATTTACTCTGCTAAGTCAGATAGGCAAGTTTGAACTATACACTTGGGTTATTCCTTGATACAGAACACACCTAAATTGAATGAGGAGGTGAGTGTTCAGCTTTAGACAGCACAGAAAAATCCTTTTTAACTGTGAGAAAAAAGAAAAACTTTTATACAAAGAGTTCCTCCTGATAAATTCTAAAGAAGTGGCGGCAATGTCCAATACATCTGTCTTCCCTAAGGGCTGGATTCATCACAACTAGCTTTTGGTCTCAAAAAAGTAGGCATCCAATCCAAGGTAGGTATCTGTATATATTCCATAGACAATGGAGATTGCTGGAGATCTTCCCAGAATAGTTCATTTCACTGGTCTTCGCCATCTCTAAAACAAAACAAAACAAAACAAAACAAACAAACAAAAAAAACACTTCACAAGATGATTTTGACAGCCATAAGCATTACAGGTGCTCAACACCTATTTGAACCTGTTGGAATGTTTAATATTCCTGAGGCTGTAAATGGGCTCCCAGCACACCCCTGTGTGAAGGCTGGAGGGAAATAGCTGACTACTTGCTCCAGTGTGAGCTTGGAGTCTAAGAAAACAATTATAGCAGACAACCAGGTCTGTATATAAGTTTTCGCAGTGCTTTACTGCAAACCTGAACAGCATTTCTTATACAAAATAACCTTGTGGCTTTCTACACAAACTGTTCATGTCATCTGTGTCGTCTCCACAAAAGAGCTAAAAGTGCTAACCACCAGTCTCTTCCAATATAACATACATGCAAGCGATGCTAGATAAAACAGGCTGGTGGGAAATTTTAGAATAAGTTCAGGAACTTCCCTTACCAACAACAGAGTAGATAAATGAGGGGGGATTCCTTCTCCCTTTATGGCAGGAAGAAAGGAAATAAATAAATAAATAAATAAAAGTAGATGGAGATGGTGTACCATCTGAAATTCCGAAATTGTTATAGAAATTCCATAAAAACCTTTTTGAAAACATAAATGAGGGCAATCACAGCAAGTCAGTATATCTCCTGATATCAGCATATGCTCTGAGCAATCAGTAGGAAAGGAACACAGATGGAGGGAACTAAGGAGGTTATGATCAAAGACAACAAAGGGCCAGGAAAAAAAAAAAAAAAAAAAAACTGAAGATTCTCCCACAGAATGCCCAGTGGATTTTGCTAGTATCTCATGATATTAAAAAATGGTGAAATTGTTCTGTTTGCTAGTCTGCAACCTAAGAAAATTAGTGGGCTGTTATCAATAAACAGAGTTCAGAATAATAAATCTTCTTCTAACCTCATTTCCTTGTGTACTGGGGAGAGAATGGCTCTCAATATTGGATAACAGCTCTCATTAATGGGTAAATTTCCTTACCAGGCTATATTTTATACAAATCTTCCCCAGATCTCAAGGAAGACAAAAAAGAAAAAAAAAAAAAAAAGAAAAAAAAGGAACTGAACAAAGTTGGAGGAAAAGGAAAGGAGGAAACAAACCAAAAGAGGCACCGTTTTATTTATTTATTTTAGATTTGTGGATTTGTATGACTTTTTCAGATGGATGACAAGCTCATAAAAAGGCACTTCAAGAAAACTAAACCATCACAAACACATCAACCTCATTGAAATATATAAAAATGAGGGCACATTGCAGCAACTGCAACATTTTAAAATATGTTTCTATATTTGAAAAGTTCACTCACAATGATTTCAGTTTGTAAACTGCAGAAGCATCCAGTACATTATAATCAGCTTTTATTCACTTATGGAAAAATCCTTTGGAATGTAATAAGAGTGAAGTTCAAATGGTCCAATAGAAATGACTGCATCCAACATTTATATGCCTCCTATACAATTCTATGAATTGATTTTTAAATTCTGTAGGAAGACTGTCACTCTATTAAAGTCTATCATTTTTTTTTCCATAAGAGCTACGTGCAAAAGGGCTTATAGCAAATATTCCCATGTTCTCCTGCAGGAAAAATAAATAAATAAATAAATAAAATAAAGCACCCTCCAGCAAAACCTGTGACCTTCTAGACCTTCTAGATATCCATTTGTTAATACACAATACATTGATACTAGAGAAGAGAGACCTTTTGGGTTTTTTTGGACTTAATGGTATTTGGAAAGAGACCCCCTGCAATCCATCCAACAAAGCTCAGTGATGTGAGAAAGGAGACCACTAACACATCAGTGCTGTCTAATATTGGAAGGGAGACCCCCTTTTGCACTGAATTAGTGCCTGGAAAATCTGCTCCCCTTATGCTTTTTCCATGTGATTTGTTGGAGCTCACTCTTGCTCTATTGCTGGGAAGGCCAGGACATATCCCCTGGCAGTTTTTAAAACTTTTATAAACTGGAAAGTATTTTGCTGGCTTGAACTTTGCTTGCCTAGAATCTATGAAAGATGCTGCTGTTATTGTTGGGGTGTTAGTTGAGTTAAATCATGTTATTCATTACTATTCAATGGGGTGGTTTGATTTACTTTTAAAGCTATTTTATTTACCTCAGGAGGTAAATTAATTCAATTCTCAATTGCATATTTGTGTTTCCACAATTTGTTTCATTCTTGTGTGTGCAGGAGCTTGTGGGGTGGGGGGGGGAATGTATTATTCCAGCTTGGTTTCCAATTTTTAATTTTAGTCTAGGTGAGAAGGCCAGTCTGCAGTGATTCAAATACCTGCCAGGTGGGAGAGAGATGGGTGTTCTGGGGCCAAGCAAGCAGGCTCTTTCCTAAGATGCTAATTAACAGATACATTTTCAGCAACCTTGAAATCTGAGGAAGCTGTGTATGGGATCCTTGAAGTTCCAGGTGAAATAGAACCATGTTTTGTGATAAGAATTTGTATGTATGAAATGTTAGTCCAAGGGTACATAAAAGTACTCATTCTAACATGGTGAGTTGGCCCTCCCTGAACATTCACTGGCAGAAATATTGACTTGAAATCCTGGGAATGTGTGTGTGTCTGTGTGTCTGAAAGAGTGTGTGTGTGCAGAGAGGGGGAGGAGGCGGCGTTCTTAATTCTCCTTCCAGTTTACATAAAAATCGCTTGTAAAAGATCTGAAAATGGGTATGAAGTTGAGATCTTAAAGTCATTTACCATTCAGTGCACTCAAAAATTGGCCAACAAGTCATTTGCTTACTTCCTTGGCTCCTTGCCTATGAAATTCACTGTGGAAGGATTTATACAAAGAGGTTGATGGAAATGGGAGACCAAGTCAAGACTATATTCCTGTGCTGCTGAGGAAATATGTCTTTAGTAAAGTGAATGTACTTTTTAGTGTGCCTGGAATGGAGTTTTAAGCAATAGCTTTAAGCTGGTGATTTGTATGCTTTGAACTCTCTAATGGAAATAATACCAACCATTGGTTTGGGTAAGACTAAATCCTGGAATGCTTTTGTCCCATTGGTCCATTCTTCTATCAAAGAAAAAGTTATCTCATCTGAAAGCAATCACATTTGAAAACCATTTGGGTAGACAAATAAGTCTCCTTAAATCAAACTCGAAGTTTCCTGAAAGCCATTATATAGTAGAACAACAGTTTGTATGTTTCTACTTATTTGCCTATTTCTGTTGCTATTATAAATGTACCATTTAGCTGACCATGTTATGAAATGCCATGGCTAGATCCTACTGTAGGTGTAAATATGGACTTTGAGTTAGAAATTACTGACACATTTATCTGTGCCTGTAATTAATTAACGCATCAGCTAAGGAAGGGGCATTTGGACATCACCACACCATTGCTCAGAAGAGGAAGAAGGTGGGTGCAATGCCAGTGCACCTCTGGCCCATGTTGGATCTGCTAGTGAACCCCTTCAATCTGCTCATGAACTACCGCATGTTCTTTTTCCACCTCTTCAAAGCACCCAGCTTTGAAGCATCCATATCATTCCTAAGGCTCTGTGCTGATAAAGAATTCTCCTGCTGTGCTCCACCAGTGGTTGTCTGACACAAGGGCACAATGTGCTTGGTATCAGTGGCAGCACAGCACCTCAGGAAAGATGCATATGGGATGACCTTTTGGAAAGGTCATTTTAATCTGTGTCAAAAGGGAGTGCTTGGAAGAGCCACAGCTTGGACAAAAAGAGATTTCTACTGTATTCTTCAAATGGTGCATTTAAAAAGCTCTGGACCTCTTTTATATGATCCCGATCTCTGGCCTCATAAAAGCTTAGAAAAGGTAGGGTGAATAACGACAAAGTATCTTCTAGCCTGGTTTGAAAAAGCCCAGATGAGTGTCAATGTATTTGGAATGGAGCTCGACTTTTTTTATTTATTTATTTTTTCCCATCAAAGTAAGCATATGTGCTCATTTCTGTGTGCAGCACATGGATAGCAAGCAGGGCATGGGTAGATGGGTAAGAATACTGAGACATCTGTACAGAAGAAGGGACTCATTGAATTAGCTGGCTTTCTGTGGATGTAAACAGACCCTGCTAAGCAACGTAAAATAACCAATGAGCCATAGTTCACTGAGAATCTCTGGCAAAATGGCATTACCTCTGGCTTCATTTTTTGTTATGATATTGTATTGAATAAACAAATTCATGAACTTTAAATTCAATACCTTTGCTCCAAGCAGAAATTAACTCTGCCTCTTCTGTATGGGGCTTTGCTACCTCACGATACCACAGTATCCCTCATTCTTTACCCTATCTAAAAAAGAATGAGTATCCCTCATTCTTTACCCTGCCTAAAATCAAAACCAACATTACCTAAAGTTCCTGCACAACTTTCTCACAAGCTTGGAAGGAGGCAAGGAGAATACAATTCAGCATTGACCCAGAATATGTCAAGAGTGTGGCTTGTTACCCTTGCTTGAGAGGGAGGAAGAGAGTTGACCTGGAACTGCTCCTTTCTTCAGGAATGACAGTCTGACTAACTGGTAGAGCATATCCCATTATGATGCTGCCTGCATGTTCATTGAGAGTAAAAGGATCTGTTTCAAAATAAGTGTATTTATTTTTGCATAGAAAACTGCACAGTCTGCAGCACTCCGTGACTGAAGCACATGGGCTCAGACAGACCACCCGCACACTCTCTGCTGTACATCACTCTACAGGATGGAAGTAAAGCCTTGATGAGGTCTGAAGTTATTGATCCACTTCTCAAACAGCAATCATTTTGTGGAAATGACTAGATTCTCAGCCAAAAAAAGGGTAAATACTGAGTAACAGAACAAATTCCTTTAGGATTAGTTTCATTTTTCACAGAAACAACTAAAATCAGCACCAAATACCTACTATTTAACAATTCTTGAAAATAACCCTATCATTAGGAAGTGGTAAATACAGTCTGGTTCTCAGTGTTTATTTCCATTTCTGACCAAAATGTCCCTTTGGGCATGCTGGACGGAGAACAAAACCTAGGAAGTGCCTGTAAAATGTTTACAACAAGAGAAAAAGTACCAGCTAACACTAACCAAAGCTTTAACAATAACAGTGCTACATGAAAATTTTGTAAGTGGCTTTAAGAATCGTTTTGTTTTTTGTTGTCAAGAAAACTGTAAAAAAGCAATTTACTTTTTCAGATATCCAACGTAAGAAGAGTGTAAGGCAAATGATATTAGTATCTCACCTGCACTAGAAAGAAGGTATAGATACTATGACTACAGATCTAGAATCCCATATTAATCCATTTAAAAGCCAGTATGAGGGATATTAATAACTTCTATCTTCCCATGAATAATTACTGAACAACAAATGACTCCAAAGTAGATGTGATATCAGCATATGCTGTACACGTGGCATCATGGATTACAGTTTGGAAATTTTCTCAACAAAAGAGGAATATGATTCTCAGCAAGTCCAAAACACACACTTGAACAGTCAAGGATGATTTCCACTAAGACAAAACATAGGAAAAAGGCTCCACAGCAAGGCTGCAGCCTCCCAAGCTCTTACTTTCAGATATTTGTACAACCTCCTCTGAAAGGCTTCACAAAAAGACTGTCCAAAACATGTACCTTTCTTAACTTCCCCTGAGGTTCTGCATCCCCCTCTTCTGACCTCACTCATCTAATTAACCACCACCACAAGGATGAGAACAGATTGCTCTAGTACTGTTCTTTTCAGTATCACCTCCCAAATTCAATTAAAATTGCTTGTCCAAGTGGAAAACCCAGATCCACAATTTCCCCATGAGTCTAAATTAGCTGTCAGGCACAACTTTGGCATGTGATTCTCTGCTCAAAAGAAACTGTATAGCATTGATTCAAGAATTACCCAACACTCAATAAATCTTCTACTGCTTGATTTATCTTTAAGAATGAATTGAGTCTAGGCATGATTTACAAGGCAATTGACTGCCAACTGCAAAATACCCCTCCCAAGGGCAACACCAGCTAGATCTCTGCTATACTCAAGCAAATTTTTTGGATGTTTGCATTTCTACCTGACTCCTGCAATTCTGACAGTTTAAGAAATGATCATCTGTAGACCTAATTCAGATGTTCAGACCTGCCAAAGGAGGTCCTCTGATTTTTTTTTTATTATTATTATTTATTTATTATTTATGCTCACCTTCTGCAAAGTTGTGAAAGATGTCAGTGGCCTTGTAACTTTTCTTGAATAACAAAAATACTAAAATGTATGCAGGTGTCTCACAATTTCATTGCCTTACTTATCTGCTGTGCTGGTTACTTCCCCAGATGTGGAGTTCCAAACCGGTTACAAAAGTAATTAGCATCCAGTCCTGGTCTTCTCAAATATAACCGTATGCTGTTAATGAAAACCAACAGCTGGACAACCAAGGACATGGGAGCAAACATAAGGCTTCTTGACCCAAACCTTGCTCATAATCTACCTCTTTTACGACATTTAGAATAATGAAGAAAAAGTAAAAGGCCATTGTTTTAAGATTTTTCCAGCATCCTTCTTCACTCTTCCCTGCCTTCTTCACTCCGCTGAGTGAAGCAATATGGCCAAGCATCTTCCCAAAGCTACAAGACTACATAGGATTTATAGGCAGCATGGTTCCATAGCTCTGTTGTGGAGGAGGTCCTTTTCTCCTGCTCCTACCACTTGACTCACCCCCAGTTTTGACAAAGGGCACTTGGTTCAGTGACTTCAAGAGATTAAGAATCTACCACTTCACTTAGTAGTTTTCTTCATGCATTGTTAAAAAATGAGTGGTAACAGATACTCTGACATTTTCTTGCCTGGATTTAAGAAACATTTGGTACTTTCTTTGCCCTGGACATTAAAGTATTCAAATAAAGCAGTCAAGTTCCATTTTCTTTTTAGTAATGTTGAACAGTTGAAGTTTAAATACCTCAGTATGAATCATTTCTTAATGTCTTCAAACTTTTTTGGTGCTCTTTTTGACATTCTCTCCGAATTTCTCATTTTTTTTTTTTTTGATGACTATTTGACAGCATCATTTACTATTTAATGTCTAACACGTTCAAAGCAAAATCACTCTGCCACTGTTCTAGGTCTCCTCATCTGTGTCCTAGTATCACATTGCAAGGTAATCATCATGCTTTTTTACTGTAGGTTAACAATGACCCTTCCTTTCCAGCTGCTATTTTCTCACTGACTGCCAATATTGCTTCATTGGTAAATTCTATTTACTGTAGTTTTAACTTTTCCTGATCATGTTATAGATACATTGATGCATTGGATGCTAACTCTCCAATAGCTCATTGTGAGCAGCAGTTGAAATAATGCATTTGATAATGATTCTCCAATGACAAAACACAATTTTTCATTGTGTTTTTTTTTTTTTTTTGAGATTCATCTCACACACAATCCTTAATCCATTTAACAGGTACTGCTACTGTATACTGCTAATTTAAAATCCTATGCCACAGTAAACAAATTGCTTTACAAAGCCTTAACACACTCCATTACTCATATCTTTTGCATCAATTGACAGAAAACTCATCAAGGAATTACTGAACTTTTGTTTAACAATTTTCCATGCATTATGCACACTGTCATGATTCATAGCCCCATTCTTTAATTATCATTTGATTTCTGTGTTAATTTATCTGTTATTTTACCCACGAATTAATTCAGGTTAAGTATTTTCATCTGAACAAAGCATATGACTCTTAAATATTGGCAGAACTTTAGTGCTCTTAAATTTTCTGAAATGTCCTCAGTTTTCAAAGAGATCAAATTTAAAATGAGTATCAGGAGACCAAAGATATTCTTGGTTTTAGGATTTCTGGACACAAGTTATCTTTATTTTTAATTGATGTTTTGAGTTTGCCACTGTAGAGTGTTTTTCAGCCAGAAATATATTTTCTTTTTTCTTTTTTCTTTTTTTTTTTTTTTTTTCCTCGTGGAGGAATTAAACCTTGTAGTCATCTCAAACCTCTTATCCAAACTGCTCATTTCTAAAACTACCCTCCTGCTTATCAACACTTCTTTCATTCCATGAAGGAGCTGTATGTATGTAGGTATGTAGCTGTATGTAGGATGCAATGATGTTAACCCCTCAGAAAGTGTGTTCTGTCATTTTTTGTGATATTAAGAACACATTTGTCTGTTCAAAGTTAGCTTTCAGATGCAAAAGCTTTAGGATGGAAAAGTTTTCAGTTTTATTTCTCGCACTCTTAACATTGAAGCTCTCTTTGCATGAGCATTACTGCAACTCTTCATCTTTGCACAGATTATTTTTATATTAAATACATGGTGTTTCCATTGAAGATCTTGTGTTTGGCTGGTCAAACTGGCTTTGTTGAGGACTTTATAGGAAGGAGGATCAGTTCTGAAACCAGGTCTGAAATTCATATGTAGTCTAACACTGATAGGAAACAATAACTTTGTTTCCCAGGGCCCCAGCAAACTTAGCCATCTTGTAAGATGACATAGAGCCTCAAAGACCCTCGACCACATGTGTCTGTCTGCTTTATTATTTGTGAAACACCAGCATTTCTCTGCCTTCATTGATACTTCAGTCCCTTTTTGATCCGCTTGGATTCATGCTCTCAGCTCTCACTCCCGTTCTCCCACCCCTCAGGCACAATTACCATTTTGTCTAAGAAATCAGCACCTGGAAACTCATGTGGATAGAACCTCCACCCCCAATATTACTTTTATCACTCAATACCTGCTGAGCCTGTGCCAGGATCAAGGCTCTGTGAAGGACCTGGCAGCCACACTGACCTCAGCAGCTTGACAGGGTAAAGTCACCTTCAGCTTTTGGCTGCAGATGCCGAACCCTGCATGAACAAAGTCAATGTTTCTTTATTCTAGGAGCTAAGAATTTGGCAGACAAGATAAAATGTCTTAGATAAAGAACTTATGTCAGTGTCCCTTTAGCTGTTTCTAAGATTTCTGAACATTTTGGCAAACACCAGCCCTCTCCTCAGGACCTGGAAAGCAAGTCCTCCACTTCGTAGTGCAACCTGCTTTGTTTCCACAGGTTGACAGTGACCTAATCACTGTTCAGGCTATTGTACATCTCTGACCTGGCCAGCATGTTGCTGCAGCCTGCCAATGTCTACACTTTATGGATGACTTTACCTTAGCACTTGCACATTTTACACTGAAAAGGGGACCTACAGACTTTACTCAGAGAACTGGAAAGTTCTGGACAAATTAATCTGCTGCCTCATCTGCAGCCTTGATTTTACTGTCAGGGACAAAACCCAGACCTTGGTTTCTGTCCACCTGATAGCTCTGAATTCAGACCAGATCCCAGAACACACACTACAATGCTCCTGCAGGTCACTGGTTGCTCTTTGCAACCAAGAGCAAAGCAGCCCTTTTACCACTTCTGAGACAATCAGATGTTTACAGTTACTTGGTTTTATTAGCAGCTGCAGACATGCTAGGCCCATCTCTGAAAAATTGCACAATGTGTCCTGTTTACAGCTTTAGCTGAGTGGGGGCAGGAAAGATAAAGGATTTGCTTTATACAGTGTTGATATGTTGCTTAAATCTGGCTCAGGAAGCACAGTATCAGCAGCTGTGGAGCACTGGATTTTTAACTGCTGGACTAACTCACGTGGTTGTTTTCCCAGTGACATGGCTAATTCACAGCCCAAAACCCTGCAGCTGAGCTACTATTAAAATAAGGCAGCTGGTGAATTGGCTGGAGAGAGAATAATGACTCTGAGATTCTCCCCGTCTCTGCTATGGATTTGTGCTGTAAATGAAATAGCTCTGTGTCTCCAGTCACACCTCTGTGAAGGAACTAGACTGTCACAGTGAAGGCAAGTAAAGGACTTCACTGGTTTTCTGGAGAATTTTAAAGGCAGGTAATTTAAATGCATCAAAACAGGAAGATTAATAATATTATAACTACTATTATAGTATAATACTAATAGTATTGTACAAGGGTATTAATAGTATACTACAATTTGCAAATGTTAATATCATAATCACAAATCACTGAGTATTACAAAAATACTTTGCTAAACTTCCGTTTTTTATTATTATTGTGTTTTATTATTATTATTATTATTTTGTAGCAGTCATGCTTCTTGCTTTGTCAGTCAGCAACAGACTATCACAGAAGCCTGTTTTCATCTATAACTTATTTATTCCTGCTAAATCCCATCTGTGAATCAGACAAGACGACTTCTAATTAGTGCAAGTCTTCACTATTTGTACTGAAAGATATAAAATTCACATAAAGTTATTTTTTCATCCAAACACAGGACAGAAACAGCAGTAGGTGACTCAGTTATTAGTCACATATGCCATTCACATACTCAAATACATTGTTTATGTACATGCACTGCTAATGCAAAAAATGCCTATACAATTCCTATATTTATATAGAGACACTCCAGAATGAATAATTAGCAAAGCAAGAAGATCTAATGTACAAATTATTGCATAAACCCTGTTCCAACTTCCATTTGAAGATATTCACCGATGTGAACAACCAACAACCATCTCCTGCAGACAGCAGAAAGGCAAGACTGGGGTTTGGGGTGCAGTCTCAGGCAAAGCACCACTCTGCCACCAGGACTCCTGTGCCCCTGTCCAGGTAGTTACTCCTGCTTTGGAAAAGGAAGTTTGGCATGCTCCTCTCTCCTGGCTGAAGAAACCTTCAGTAGCTTTGTGTGCTCACTAGTAGCAAGTTTATCAGATCATGGCTGCTGTTGCTCCCATTCAGTACAGATGTTGCCTCCTCTACCCTCTGTGCCCTGCCAATCCCCAAACACCCCAAAGGACCTGCCTGACTACTGTATCAAGTGTGTCACTCTTGCTAGCAAGCATCTCCACTCCAAAGCACAAGAGCCAACACTCTGCCTGGTTCAGACTTGTAAAGAACTGTCATGGCAGAGAAAGCTGCCGAAAAAAAAAAAAAAAAAAAAAATAAAAAAACCACTTTTGGAGATGCCTGCCACTATCCATCCCTAGCTGAGAAAATCAAAGATTTATTAGTGGCCAAGGAAGGCTAGAAGGCTAACAGGAATTTGCAGGAAAAATGTTCAAGATGAATAGGGTCAAAGCAAAAGGGGATAAAGAAATCCCTTCTATCTGTGGCTAAAACACCAGCATTATTTCCTAAGTTTGTACGAACTAAAGCAAGCTATTCTTGCCACATCCTTAATTTAGCACCTAATAAAGGAATAACAAATCAGAAGAAAAACATGCAAAACAGAATGAAAAAGAGATAACCTTTACAAAGGTGCTTCAACATATGAAGATCCTGTGCTTCAATTCGGCTTCTTAGGTCATGGATGCAACCTGGATTTTAATGTTACTAATATATTTCTGTATATTTTTGTTAATAAAGATTCTAAACACTGCTGTCAGTAAAGCATTAATCTGAAGGGAAAAAAAAAAAAAAAAAATCCCATTAAGATCCTCACATTTGTGTATGTGTGTATGTGTGTCTCTGTTCTTGAAAGAGGAGTTGCCAGAGAACACAAACGGGGGAATCATGAGTCAACAATCTTTTATGTTCACATAATGTCCTTTGGGATTGTGTATGTTCTAGCACAAAGCCATATGTTATGTGATCATGGAGAATAAGCATTTAATTGTTACTATTATATACGGCCATGACTTTCTTTTTTTTTTTGATGGATCATCTGAGCATTGTTTGCATAGCAAGCACCATAGAGTCTACATTTCAAGCCAAGTGGCTAAACAAATCATTACTGTTTCCCATATGTTATGTGAACTTCATTATTACCCTTCACATTTGGAACTGGAGGTGACATTCTTTTTTGTATGCATTGCTTTTTTGGCATTTCATATTTACATCTTCAAAAAGAGTGTCATAGAAAAAAAATGTAGGAGGGTCTCTTCCCATCAGCTTTTGAGGACAGTCTTGAGAAACAGGATATTCTCCCAAGCAAAGAGAGAAGAGGATAAAAGACCCACTACTGCAGCAAGGAGCGAACACGTGAGCATGCAGATGGCAACACAGATCAGTTGTACTTTTTTTTCTGTACTTTGGGGCACATCATATGTGACATACAAGCTCTGACTTGCTGTGCAGCATAATGTCTTTGAACTAGAGTTCAGACATACCACCAGGCTGACCAGACAGTGCATGACAGATTTTCTGTACCAAAATTCAAACAAAATCTTTGAATCATTTTGATGTCTGGACCTTAGAGACAGCGACAGTGGAGGATGAGAGGGAGAATAGCAGATGGAGGGAGAGAGTCACAGTGCTCTAGTGTTATATTAATCCACATATACGTGAAATACCTTCTGCTCTTTCACAGTGGTTTACTTACAGCAGCCCTGAACCTTGCAGCAGCTGAATATACCTATGCTGAATTTTATGCAGAGTTATAAACATGGCTGTATTTTTTCACTGAGACTAGCCCAAAGCATGCAAGGTACCTAGAAGAAACATCTACAACTCTGGTCCTGCTGCACAGATGTATTGGGCTTATGAGGCAAGGTTTTGCTAGCAGGGGAACTGCAGGTGTGGCCTCTGTGAAAAGAGCCCAGAACCTGCCCCATGTCAGATCAGAGCCAGCTCCAGTTGGCTCCAAAAGGGAACTGCTGCTGGCCAGAGCCAAGCACCGGTTGTGCCTCTGGAAAAGCAGATTTAAGAAAAGGAAAAACCTGCTGCACAACAGCAGCTGGGAGAGAGGAGAGTGAGACAACAAACCCTGAAGACCACCAGGTCAATGCAGCAGGAGGGCAGGAGGTGCTCCAGGTACTGCAGCAGAAGTTCCCCTGCGGCCTGTGGAGAGGCCCCTGGCGGAGCAGGCTGTCCCCCTGCAGCCCATGGGTCCCACACGGAGCAGATCTCCACGCTGCAGCCCATGGAGGAGCCCTCGGTGGAGCAGGTGGATGTGGCCTGGAGGAGGCTGCGGCCCATGGAGAGCCCCTGCAGGAGCAGGCCCCGGGCCAGAGCTGCAGCCCATGGAGAGGAGCCCACGCAGGAGCAGGGGTCTGGGGGGAGCTGCCACCCATGGGGGACCCGTGCTGGAGCAGTTTGCTCCTGGGGGATGGACCCCGTGGTACGGAGCTGTGTGGGAGCAGTTCTTGCAGAGCCTGTGGAGAGCCCACAGAAATGCAGAAGCCCTGGAATAACATAAATGATGGCAAGCAATTGACTTTAAAACTTGAGCGGGAATCAAGGAAAGCCACTCCCGCTTCCTGCTTTATTCAGCAAAACAATATCAATAAAATTTGAAGCTGTGGTTCTGCTATTAAATTCAGGCCACTCCAACACAAAATGATCTACCAGGTCTAGCAACTCTCCAGGGGGTTGCACTGAGCAAATCTTCTCACAGTCCACAGATACCATGTGGTTGATGTGTATTAGAACACAACCTGAAACCATTGCTTTCATTGTGCTTTTTGGTTGGTTGATTGGTTGTTTTTTTTGTTTTTTGTTTTTTGTTTTTTTGTTTGTTTGTTTGTTTGTTTTTTTGTTGTTGTTTGTTTGTTTGTTTTTTTTGCCAGTAAGTCTAGTCACAACTTCATCTTCTGATTGAGGCATTCTTCAAAATGAAAAAAGGTTTAGCAGACAACAATGTATGGGACAAAAATGGGAAAAAATGCACTCTTTTTTCCTCCTGCAAAATACAACATGGAAATGAGACTAAGCTGGAGAGCATAGACTATTCTCAGCCTGGAAATTCAGAGTTTCAGGACATCTATGAAAAGTAATGGAAAGAAACGTAAATCACTTACTAAAACAGAACATAGACCAGCAGGGGTTTTGCCCTGAAAAGGCAGAGTAGCACAACTTTCTTCTAGGCTAGATTTGCAGAGATGGGCACTCAAGTTCCTAACCCCTAAAAATCTCTTACATTTCTTGAATTTCTTGATGCAGAACAGGTAAGAAGATCTGGTTAAAGTTTTTTTATTTTTTCATGGAGACAATTTCCATGGGAGAAGACGAATTCTGTGGAAGCTTCATAAAAAAAAAAAAAAAAAAAAAACTGTTGGAGGATTGGCTGCTTATTTGCTAACTCAGCCTGCCTATGCTTCGGACTCCTGGTTCCTCTGTACGTATCCTGATGGGCTAGCTGTTTCAGACCTCTCCACTTTTGTTCATACTTTGCAGGAAGATTATATGGATCTGGAAGCCCTTGGTTTTCCAGACGTCAGAGGCTACTTCAGGTTTAGTAAGCATATCACCAGTTCCCCAAGCTTTTTCCCTACTACATAGGCTAATCCAGAGGTTGAGTAGTGGACTCCATGTACACCCAGGAACTTGAATCCTCAGTTTCCAACACTCTGCTGGCTCCTGCACTGCTTGGGAGCCAGAGTAGCCTTTCACTGTCTCCTAGGCCTCATCTGGGACTTCCACTGGGATTCCACTTCCCAGGTATCCAACTTGTCAACCAACATTTTCCAAAATTCTCTGCTATTTTGAAAAGCAAGATGATTAGAAGGTAAAGACCCTATCCTCCTGTAAACCAGGAGAGCATAACATTTAATTTTATGTCTCTTGAAGCAGAATTTCCCAGAAATTCCATGTTGGGAACAAACCCCCAAACCTGCCCTTTGACATTTTATCCTGGTTTAAAACAAAGCCCTTTTTACAATACAGAATCATTTTCAAGGAAGCATTTTACTAGCTCCACTAGTGGGGTTATTTGCAAATTCCATTTCAGATGTGAGCCAAATACACATTGCCTCTCAATTTGAAGTGTGCACACAAAGGAAGGGTGAGGGCAGCAGAGCTAAATGTGAGTATGACTGATTTTCTGCAAAGCTCTATCCCTGAAGGAAAAAATGCAAAGGATGAGCTCTGGAGTCTCAGGCATTTCATTTGAGCCTTTTTATTTTTTTTCCTCAAAAAGGAAAAAAAAGAAAAAAAAAACGAGTCCTTTTTGCAAAAGCAGAGGAAGACAAGCATCTAGAGAAAGGGTTAAGGGACAAAGGAAAGCTCAGAGAGTCTTTTTTTTTTTTTTTTTTTTTTTTTTTTTTGAAATTACTTTCAAATCCAGACTTTTATTTTTTGGAAGTTTTTCCAGCTGAATAATACTAAAGGAGTTGGGATTGGGAAGGAAGCGGCTTCAGCAATTCATTTCATTTTATTATCCTTTTTATAGAAAGATCTCTTGTCTATCACACAGAAGGTCAGTTTTAAAGGAATTAGTTTCAGTGGGTTGCCTGTTGTTAGGGACCTGTGAATCTGGAGCCTGTATCTTTAGCAAAAATATCCTCTCTGCTTTGGCTATAACTTTTGCTATCCTATATGACCTTGGGAAAGCCAGTTAGACCAAAACAAATACTTAAAGTTCACCAGTCTCATTTTCTGGACATCCTTTCCTTTGCCCCATTTAGAGAAAGTCTAAGAGGAACTTTATGCTCCTAGTGAATATTGGAGAAGGTTAAGGCTTGAAGCCCCTGTATCTTTCATATAATTTGGCAGCCTACTGGAAAGAAATTTGGAAAAAGCATTACAAGAGGAAACCTCACCCTTCTCACAGGTTTCCCTCTGGGAGAAAGCTATTTCCTTTCCTAATTACATTTTTATAGGTGTCTTCTTAAGTAATGTATTAACTGCATACAGTAAATATGAAATGCATAAGGATGTTGCTAGGTGTTAGTTCCAGTTGTCATTTATTAACTTTAAAAAGTTTTTCCAGACTGTGTGCCAGAGGACTATGTAGGATGATGATGGTGTGTGTATACTATGACATATATAAAGGGTGTGCAACTTCATTACCCTTAGTGAATGTCCACAGTTTGAAGAAAAATGCCTTAAATCTCTAGTCTCCTCCACCCAAACTATATTCAGTTTTACATCATCCAAGAAATCTTTTTTATCCATACTTTAAACTCTTCCAACTGCTCTCAACATGCAGATTATTAAAGAATGTGTTTAAAATATAGATAATATCTAAGATTATTTGTATTAAAGCACCAACTGTGAATCTGGAAAGTGCAAGAATGAAAGCACTTCTAAAGAAGAAAAAAATATATATTGATGTGACTCTTGAATGAAACCTGCAAATGTATTTTACAACCACCACTATACAACTTTGTTTCCTTAATTTTAGTATAACTTACATCATAAAATCAAAAAGCTACAGTGGATGAAAAAGGCTTTGGATAAGTTAAAAGAAAAAAATCATACTCCTGCGTTAGGACAGAAGAAGGTAATTTGCATTTACTGGATCACACAACTCCATATTGTGCTTTGTTTGTTAGAGAGAAATTCTCTGTTATGACTTCATGGGTGGGAGGAGAAAGGCAGAAAGGGTAAAAGAAAACATACCACCATGTCAGACCACTGATCATAGTGGTTTCGACTAGAGGAGAATAAAAACTTTTTCCAACTGTACTTCATAGCCCAGAATCACACATGGTGGAAGGCATTTCATTCATTTGTTCAGCTTCTATTTCCTTTCCTTGAGATGTCTTTTTATCTACAGTTGTGGAGAGCATATTTTATATTCATTAGGCCAAGCTCCCCTGGTGTAACCCTAGCTAAGTGTATGGAGTTGGGCCAGGAACACTTTCAGCCTCTGGTCTCGTTCTTTCTGGAGCCATTACCACCTGAAACCAGCATCCTCCCCTGAGGCATGGCTTTTTGATCGGCCAGTCGGCGTACACAGACGTGAGGCAACACTTTCTGCCTGGTGATTGGTAGCTGCCTGTGAGTCCAGTCTACAAATTGGTAAAATGAGATACCTTTGGGTATTGTGGGAGAGTAAACTATATGCAGGCATTTCTCTCTTCCAACATGAGAGCTTAAATGGCAAGTTTAGGGGCAGGTGCTATCCTGGGAAAGCAAAAAGTGCTTAATCCAAGCATTTTGGCAGATCTCTGAGTAATAGCATGGAACCAGAACAGCAGCTACATTGCTATGTGCTGTTAGTTTTCACAGCTCACATTGCAAGTCAGCTCTAGGATGAGTTTGCCATTGCAGGCTCTGCAAACAAATGGGAAGAACTCAACCAGTGTTCCAGTCAGCCCTGAATTTGGGCCTGTATTTAAACAATAGCTGCTATTTCTTACTTTTTCTGTCACTGTGGTTTAAAAAAATAGAACATGGAGTGAAGATTCAGCTACATTTGAGCTTGTTCCCTGTAAGCACAATGCAGATTGACTGTTCACGTCACACAAGGAGAAAGACTGTGGGTAGTGCTTGTAGTCAATTAGAATTCTTCTTTCATGTAGAGATTTAAAAATAAGTTGGATTAAAAAGGCTTTAAGAGTAATAAGGCTCAAAATTTTGAAATCCTGCCTTGTGTTAAAATTAAAACAAAGCACAGCAAAATCAGGTTAACTTTTATCCTTCACTTTTACTGCTATTAAATGCCACATCAAGAGCCTGAAACAATGCAAAAAAATGCTAACTTCAGATAGTCTGCATTTTTCCTCCAGCCTTAAGAAAATTGTGTAATTATTTTCTTCTGTTAATTCAACTGTTCAAAGAAATGTTATGCAATAATATGCAAGCTCCCTGTATATGAAACAGCTAATGAGAGAAAGAGCAGCTGGGAGCCTCCGGTCACTCTCCTAGAATGGCCAGTCCTGCAGTGGAACACTATGGCCTTTACAAGAAAATGGCATAAGCGTTCAGATAATATCTTGAAGAGTAAAGTAGCAATACATTTTTTCCTGTCCCTTTCAAGATACAAATCCCCCAGGTCTGAAGGCAGCCAAATGGCAACATCTGATGCTACCACAATACAAGGCCTTTGAAGAGAATTCAGAACTTTAACTCATCTCAGTTTTACCATTGCAAATGAAGAAGGCTCTTTAAAATGCTTGCAAAGATTAGGTGTAAGACAAATGTGACATTGTTGTGGCTACAGTGCCTGGTCCAAGGACTAAGTTGTACTTGCTTTTTTCATGGCAGGAACCTCATTGTGCCTAACAAGTTGTTAGATTCAAGGCCAACAAATTGTTTCAAAGTCCATGTCTTCAGATTGAAAAAAAAAAAAAAAAAAAAAGTGCTTTTAAATATTTGCGTGATTTAGTATTTTTTTCAACAGGGGGCTAATACATGTACACAAATTCCCGATGAGCAAAGGGACATTAAATTTGCACTATGTGATAATAACGTACTGATAATACTCACGTTTTTGACCTCAACAACATCAGTAAAACCTGACGTGCTCTGCTTTCACTGGAAAGTTAGAATAGAATAGTAATTTCAGCTAATTATATTGCTCAAAGTCCTCTCCCCTAGCCCCCATCTAAACTAAGTGAATTAGAAGGAACACCTTTAGCAGTAAATATAAAACCTAAGAGCCAAGTCAGCAGGCAATTGACTTCCTCCACCCTCCAGAATCTTTGCTTATTAAATTTACAGACAATAATAAATTAGGAGGGGCTGGAAGCACTTGGGAGCACAAGATCAGAATTCAGTGTGATCTTGTTCAATTGGAAAAATGGGATGAAATTATGCAGGAGAGAAGTCAACATGGGAAAGTGTGAAGTTCTTCCATTAGGAAGGAGGCTCAGCTGCATACCTCTGAGGGGGGCAAAAACTACTCTGCTAGCAGCTCCTCATTAAAGGACTCTAGGACACCAGCAAACCTATGGGGTGAACACAAGTCAGTAGTGCTACATAGTGGTAAACAAACTCAACATCACAGTAGAATATCAAATTATGAGTGCTATATTTAAAATTCACCAAGACGTACCTTCAGACTATACGGTGCTGACATGGCGTGTAATGGTGTAACCTTCTGGGAGCACTGTGCTTCCACAAAGAGCAACACAAAGCAGGAATAAGTGCAAAAAACATAAAAAATGAACAGAGGTCTGGAAAACATGACCTATGAGGAGAGATTGAAAGACCCGGCTTTGTTTAGACTAAAATAGAGAAGTCTGAGGGGAGACATGATAGCAATCTGCAAATACGTAGAAGATTTCTGCAAAGAGAGGACAATAAATTATGCCCTGTGCTTTATGGATTAAGACTGAAAGTAATGGGTTTAAATTGCACCAAGGGGATTTCCCACCTAGGAAGGCTGTGGAATCTCAGTCACCAAAGGTTTTTGGGAACTGTTTTGTCAATCATCTGTCAAGAATGATTTAGAAGTAGTTGCATTGGGATAGTGGGCTGGGCTTTGGAGATGATTTCTTAAGGGTTCATCTTTCTTCTGTGACTGGATGACAGTTTCAACCTAATCACCGCATTATCTTACAACACTTTTCTTCTCAGAACAGACTTTCCCCCAGTAATAAACAAAGGAAAACAAAACCCAACACATCACACACTCTCAATCACTTGAAAGGAAAGGAAGGTGTGAGTTCATTTGTTCACATTAGCTAAGATAGTGCAAATATTTCACTGTGGTTCATTTAACTTTGGCCAAAACATAAGATTAATCTGGAGGCTTGTAAACAATCCAGGAATTAAACATATTTCACTTTATGTTAAATAAATTTTGCTGTTGCTATAATTCTGATCATTGATGGAACAACATTTACATCACT
Organism: Heteronetta atricapilla; assembly: GCA_011075105.1. NCBI lineage: Eukaryota > Metazoa > Chordata > Aves > Anseriformes > Anatidae > Heteronetta > Heteronetta atricapilla. Next base: position 43,261,757 of record CM021733.1, on the reverse strand, counting down.
TTTAGTCCAATATTTTTTTACAACATTTCGCTTTCATGAAAATATATACAAGAAAGGCCTTCAGCCAAACATTACTTTCCAATTTGATATCTTTTCTGACAAATATACTGTAATGACATAAAACATATAAAGATTTAACATAAGCAGTTCAAATAGAACTTTCTCACCATCAGTTACTTTTGTAGGTCTCCTCAGGTATACACAACTTTCAAGGCCTCCATTGTTCACTCACCCAAAATGTGTTACTATTAGAAGTATACTATTATCCTTTGAAAGTTATTAAAATGCTTGAGAGAGAGCACCCATGTTCACAAAATTAAAAAACTCATGCTTTACTGAAGCATAGAATTCTGAAGAGCAGAGTCTGGCTTAAGTGATCATGGAAATGCTGTTTCCAACTCAGACTAAGATAAAAAGGATTATCCCCATCTTACTGTCTTTGAATGAGATTACTCTTTTAAACCTCCAATGATTTCAAGGAGAGTACTTTGAAGCACTGTATACAGATGGTCTTCCATTTCTGGTTGTATGTCTTAGAACCAAAGCAGGTCATCCTAAATGGCATTAACAGCAGTTTCACATCACACCATTTCAGTTTCAGTTTTGCCACTTTTTGAAATAATTTAATGCAGTTTTATAAATACATACATATATTACCCTCCTGTAATAAATACCATAAAACAAATAGATCTCCTTGTTGTTTAAAAGGGAAAATACAATTCACAACACGATTTTCAAAAAATTATTAGGTATGTTTAAATGAATGATGGACGGAAAACATGCATAAATGCCACTACCTCCAGATATTTCAGGAATATTTGACTATGTATTGAAATGTGACCATCACGTAGAGTGGAAAGCAATATAGACTTGAAGAATGCATCCAAAGAGCACTTCTTTTATGGTGAACTAAAGAATTGGAAGAGACCAGAGGAAAGCTGTGTTTGTTCATGGGCTTGCTCTTCTCTTCCTCCTGACAGTTCAACCCAAATTTGTCCATCTCTCCTGGGGTCACTGCAGGAATATAAGTGCTAGGAAGCTACTTCTCACCTCACATCCCTGTGTAATATATCTTAAAAAAAAACAACTATGTTAGTAATAGTCAGTAGTTTGCCTTTTCTATTCCTGTAACCTCTTCATCTTTTAACCCCCTGTTGATTTTCCCACACCCTTCTTCTCCACCATATCTTTTTCTCTTTCTATTCATTTTCAGTAACCTACAACTCTCTAGGACTTGTTTCCATTTCTATATGCTCCTTCCCATCTCTCTGGCCTCACTTCCAAGCTCATATTACACACCCTATGCCTACTCAACACTTATGGCACATGGCCCAGTTTTAATATTCCTTCCATTCTCTTTCTCGTGCCCTTTGCCATCACCACTTCTGTTTCTGTCCTTGAGACAGCTGCTCCATCCATTCTTACTCTGACACAATCTCAGTCATCCACAGCACCATCATTTATCATTGTCTTATTTCTTGTGCTTCAAGGAAAACAAGATGTCTGTTTCCCTTTTGCCTCAGTAGCCACCTTCTCTTACAGAAATCTTTTTGCTTTTTTCACATCCCATACTATAGATAGGTCAAGGGAGAGCTTTTGATACAGCTCTAGTTGTGAAAACATCTGTCCTCCTGAACAATGGCAACATGCATTGGGTCCCTGCTTCAAGGCTGTGGTCAAGCATCACTCATTGGTGGGAAATAGATAGTCATTTCTTTCCTCTGCGCTTCCACACAGCTTTTTTTTTTTTTTCTTTTCCCTTTAGTTAAATTATTTAATAATAATTTTCCCTTAATAATTATTTTTTCCTTTAATTAAATAATTAAATTATCCTTATCTCAACCCATGAGTTTCTTTCCATTTCTTCTTCCCCTCATCTTCTGAGGAGGGGGAGTAGGAGAGTGGTTTTGGTGGAGTTCAGCTGCCTAGCAAGGTAAAACCACTACACTCAGGAGTGACTTTAATGCTCAGGGTCTCACTCTTGTTCTCTGCCTGAGCTATGCTGCAGGTACACCTGAGTCTGCCCTTGTATTTTCCTGATTCTGACCCTTATCTTGACCTGATGATGTCATCTGCTGATTTCACCTCAGACCTTCCTCATCAGTACAGGCTCCTCTGGCAGTCTGGACTGTTGATCCTGGCTCTTGCTGCCTGGTGTTCCCCATTAATATTACATTAAAAAAGGAAATGTAATCAAAACTGCAAGAACAGGAATATAGAACTTCCTGTTTCCCCTGCCCATTTAGAACTGACATGAGGCCTGGGTCATGCTCTTTTCCTCAAGGCATTACTTAACAGCATCAGTGTTACTCAGCATTACCCACAAATCAACAAAAACAATCAACATATATCCACAGGGTAAAGCAGACCATTTTCTCTCAAAGAATTTCTCAATTTTTTCTTGTTTCTGGAAGCTTTTTTCCATGCTTTCTTTTCCATTTTTCCAAGCTCCAGAGTTTGCCACAAACCCAAATAGTATACCTATTCAATTAAGAAAGGTTTCAGTTTCATTCCACACAGGAAAATGGATAATACCTGATATTTTGCAAACCACTTAATCCCAAATGGTTTTTAACAGGATCCACTTCAGAATTGTGCTGGCTGCTTCTTGTATCTTCTGACCTTTAAAGAATGATACCAAACTACTCTGGCAACCCATTTTAATAAAAGAATTCAGTGACACTCAGTAGAAGATGTTCATCTGGGAAAGTCCCCCACATAACAGTTCCCAGAAAGACAGGAAAATATCATTCATTTCCCCAAAATGCAGGACATTCAAGGATATATGTTACATGGTAAAACAGCAAATATTTAATTAAATTAGGCTATTCTTCTGCCAAACATTTTCATCACACATTGCCACGTCTGGCTTCAAAGCCAGAGTTCTAATGTTCTTCAGATATTTAGGAAATACAGTAGTCACTTTTTTTCAAAGAAATGTCTGAAAGCATGCTCAAATTCCTCAAAATGACCTATTAAATATTTACATTTACAGTTTTCTAGGAAAATTTTTGACAGCTGAGATATATTTAACCAAGAACTTTTCCTATCTCCTTTTAGGACTATCTCATTTCAAATGTTTTTGTCTTTATAACAGGAACTGAAAATACAAACCTTCAGGGTTCTCTGTTTGAAAACCAAAGACAGAGTGCCTCTGAGGGCACGTTATGCTGAAAAGAAACCTTTTATGATTGTAATTCTTTAGTAATTAAGTATATACTCCTCTATGTTTGTGATCCTCAAACAGTTTTCACAAGGATAACCTACTGATTATGATAAATATAAATACAATATGGGATGGTAGCACCATCCATGACTCCTTTTCCTCATGTTTGCCATTAGAAAACCTGATTTCAAGCATTTAACTTTGCCAGACTTGAACTGTGTCAACTAAAGTTTTCCATTCTCAAAACCACAAGCGTTTCTGTGGAGTCCAGGGGGGATTTTTTTCTTTTTTTATTTTTTGAACATGTGACAAAACTGTAGTAAATTTCCATTTCAAAAGATCTAGTGCCTGTGTGGTAGGGCAGATTGTCTCACCAGGAAGAAAAAAGGTGTTAACAAATTATTGGTTTGCCAACAAGCTGCACATCTGCAAGTCTCGGATAGATGAAAGTCTCTGTTCAGCTTGGATTAATGATCCTGTGGCCAAAATGCCCTAAATTGCAAACCAGAAAGCCTCAGAAAGCTGAGTCTCGCATTAAGCAAATAGAGATGATCTATTAGATTTGGAATAAGAGATCCTTCTTCAGAGATCAAACTAGCCCAAGATTAGGAAATGTTACTGAGATACGTGTTGGCTGACTAGGGATAGAAAATAGTCCTAGAAAGTAAGATATCTACAAAAGGGAAACCTTTGCTTTTTTCTTCATTCCAATGGAGACTGTGACAACCTACATTCTTACAGCAAGGATTCAAATTTTTTTGAGTGTGGCCTCTGTATTCTGTCTTACTTCTGCTTCAGAAATCTGGATTTTTTAAAAAGTATTAGTAATTACAGCTCACACATCCTTAGCAGAGATTTCATATTTTCTGAAGAGTCTATCTCTACTAAGCAGGCTGCAACCCAAAGCTGAAGAACACCTTCCTTGCAAATACAGCTTGGGCCATGCTAGTATTCTTTATTTGACTAATGACTCCTGATGTGGAGTCCAGAGCTTGCAAATGAGAAAGTTAACTAAATGAAATCTGAAGAAGACTATCCAAAACATCACTATGATGAAAATAAAAATTTCAATCCTGCTGATAAACTCATAAGTGTAGTGTAGTTTATCAGTGTGTAGCCTCAAGATAGAATGTGCTCTCTATGTTAAACTGGTTTTGAACTGGAAAAGTATTCAGTGTTATTCCACATTTGCTTTGATCATACCACATTTGCTTTGATCATACCAGAACTGATTCTGATATTCAGACTCCTGAGCATTATCAAGCTGTGTAGCACTCCTGTAGTTATTGATGAAACACTTGTATTGTGGAGAATATCAGAGTATGATACGTAGTGACAGCATAGAATTTTGCTAAGGAATTTACACAACTTATAGAAGTATCTTGATTTATATATACTAAAAATTACATGTATAAATTGGAGGTGCTGGTTGAACATAGCATTATTTACCATACCGAAGGTGACTTGGCCATACTGATTGATTTGACATAGCTGTGGGGAATCCATTTATTCCATTTTTTAAAGTGGAGTGATTCATGAAATTTAGTGATTCTGTTCTGGCAAATTCAACTGAAGTGTAACTACAATTTTCCAATGGAAAATAACATCTGTTTCCTTTAACCTGTCACATACATTTTATCTATTCTTATCTGTTGTCAATGAAAGCTTAAAATAGGTATTAAAAACAAAAAAATTTAAAGAGCATTTATCTAACTTTTTTTTTTCTATTATGAAGACAAGTAAACTAGGAAGAATTAAAAAAATATATATATTTTTTTTTCATAAGTTTATTTTCATATTATTTTAAATACTTTCCAAAAAATAATTAAGAGTTATTCAAAGGCAGAAATAGTTTACTTACATTTAAAAGTCATTGAATAATATCAGACTGCAGCAAGACCATAACTTTTTAATAAGACCTTTATCACATATTGCCTACAAAATTTACACAACATAGGTAAACAGTAAAACAGTAAAATTTTGCCTTCAAACAACATTCATGCTGATTCCAGTAACCCCAAAGGTGTATAATAGACTCTCATGGCATTTGAAAAAGACAGTTCTCCCTCTCAGATTAATTTAAATATTAGGGCAAAGGCAGATGTAGTTTTAAAACTGCCGGAGTTGTTATTTTAACTGCAATCTAAAGCAAAGTGGTCACAGGCTAGAAAAGCTCTACAGCTTACACCTAACTATAAACACTCAAAGTGTCCTCTGAAAGCCACTTCTCTGGTGATTTCCCGGAATTAAGTCAGAATGAGTAGACTTATTTCTTGATCTTTTGCTCTTATTTTTGCAATAAAGGCATCAGATCGTACAACAGAAAAAACCTGGAGAACAGTTTGAGGAATTTGCAGAAAAGAAAATCAGAAGAAATCTGTACATTGAAAGGGAATATTATGCTGCTTGCCTATGGCCAGCTACTGGTCGCCTTTCTCTCAGCATGTCGTTATTCTCGGAGTAACAGGTCCAAAGCTCCATATGCTGGCAAATCTCAGGGCAGAAACAATTGGAGTTTGCCACCCAAGGTGGCTGTGGTGAGCTGCAGTTCAAAATAAAAGAACATATGGCTTTAGTAAAAATCTTTCCAGAGAGTGAAGTTTGCTTTAGTGTGCAACCAACTGAATAAAGACCATCATGAAGATATTTACATTACTTCTATGTTAAGAGATCCAGAATTTATTTTAAAAAGTGCAACAACATAATCTGTAGACTATTCTAACCCAAATTAATCTGAAAAATCCATTTTTCCTTAGATTTTTCTTTTTGAACTATTTCAAATTTGTGTCAAGATCAGGTAACAAACATATCAACAGTCTGTAAAACCAAAGCATATGTTTAAACCACGTAGAAAGTTAAACAGGCTTCACTGTGATTAAATAAAGGAACATGGAAGAAATATGAAGGAGATGGAATAAATGGAGATGGAAAATACTATGAATTAAATGAGGCATACCAACAAATGCAGTTTTCAGATTTTCATTGATGTTAAATGTAGTCTAATTTCCTTTCCAAGAAAATATATTGAAAAAGGGCACAGACCTTTATAAAGAGGTAAGCCTCAAAGATGCGTTAAGAGCTGTTAGCTGCATTAGCTTTCTTTTATCAATTGCACAAAATCTTAATTTTAAAATAAAAGTAGTATTTTCTGCAATTTCTTCTGTAACAAGCACTTGAAGTTCTGCTATAGCTCAGATAGTGATGACCTACAAGTGATAGTTTACAAGTTTCTCATGTTTATCCTTTGCATACCAGGATTTACAGTGACAGTAATCTGAAGATCTGGAACCACAACCATATCTCATACTCTAACCAGTTCATCAGAATATGGTCTCATCACATCACTTATATTTCGGTTTAACTTTTTCTCATCCTTATTTTTCTTGACCATTGTTTGACATGTTTATTCATTTGCTTACTTTCTTTGGCTCAATCAATTATCTTTTTGGCTTTGGGGCTTGTATACCCTTCTTCAAAATCTCCTGTGACAAATTATTGTAATCTCTCGTAACTGTTATCTACAAAGACTGTGAGTTTTCTTATATTCTTCTTTCTCCCTCTCACTTCTGTAATCTTAAAAGTATTAACTACCCAGAACCGTCCAATCTGCTTCCTGTAACTGTATTTTTTTTTCCAATATCAAAGTAGTGATATCCACACTGCTATTACACCTTTCACAAATACTTTTATTGGCTCCTTATCTACCTCTGTAACTTATTATTGGAAAGAGGATATATTTATAAGATATCCAAGCAATCTATCCTAAGTTTCTGTATCCATTTATTTTGTGAGAAATAAAATGTTTTTATTATTATTTCAAATTATTAACAAAGAGCTGACCTAACCTGAGAAATCAGATATGGATTCTATTCTAACTGAAGATTCATTAGTAAAACAATTGAATTTTTACAAGATTCAAGGAGGTCATCTGTTCTATCTTTCTGCTCTAGGTGAAACCACTGCAAAGAGTAGAATGTGTTAGCTATGGATTTGTCTTGACAAATCTAGGAGACCAAATCTAAGAGAACTACAAGAATACAAGATTTCACAACCTGTTCTAGTTCCACACTGCCCTCCTAATTTTTTTTTTTTCTAACTTCCAACCTGAACCTCAAAAACTGCAGCATGTGGTGGTCACTGCCTCGTGTCATAGCCTACTAAAAGACTGCTTGGCTTCCACCTGTTAAATGTAAATGCATTTCCTAAAGTACCATTACATTCCCCTTCCAGAGTCCTACTGTTTATCCACTAAAAATTGTCTTTCTACTTCATCTAAACACTTTCCACATATTTTACAACACCAAAGCACAGAATCATAGAATTGTTTGCTGAACTAAAAATGCTCACTTTCTAGCTTTCACATCTCCTTGTTGGTCATGTACTCTAAGCCATCGATTTTCTCACAAGTCCTTCTCTTTTCCTTTCTACCGCTTTTTCAACCTGCTTTTACTGGAAGAAGATAAAAGAGGCTGTCCTTAGGCTGTGTCATTCTCCTGAGAAGTATTACACTCTGTCTTTCCATAGGCAAAAATAATATTCCCTAAATAGAGTCAGGATTATAATTATTATTTTTAATCCAACTAATGTTTTAAAAGTTTAACCAAAATAAAGTGATTATTAGACAGTTACAATGATACTATCACTCATAATCTAAATTGCCTACTTGTTACAGAAAAGCTTCACCAAAAAGAGTTTTTGATGGGATCGGTGAGTCATTAGCATCCTGAGCTCTTCCCTGCAAAGTTAGCAGGTTTTTGTTTGTTTGTTTGTTGTGTGTGTTTTTTTTTAATGACATATATAGCTAATTCCTGAATTGTATTTCACCTTTAAAAACTGAGTTTATTGCAATGTCACACGACCCTGTTGACCTGCTTTCTTGTGTCAAGTGACTTTAAATCTTGTATTTATCTGTTCTTTTCTGCTACTGAAATAAGATAGAAAGATCATACAGATATAGGAGAATTTGGCAGATGACCACATCAATATATTTATTTCAGTTCCCGTGGGGAAAAAAAAAAAAAAAATGTATTTCTACATCTGTGGCCATGTCTAAGTAGTATGGCACAGCAGTAGTGGATATGTAGAACGAAAATGTTGGTGCAGAAGACACACATGTTACTTGTTTCAGAGGATTAATGTAACCAGATCTACTCTAGTCCATGGATTGAAAACCTGTTAGCACACTGAGTGCACCTCTGGTGATCATCTTTTGGTTTAACTTGATTAGAGACAAAGCCAATTCACTCACGGAGTGTACAGTAACAAGAACCAAAGTTGGATAAGCAGGAACTGGAAGATTCCTTTCAAAAGCATTCAGATCCAATCTAGATTGCTAATACGTTCAAAGGCAGTCCAGTTTATCCTTCAGATTTTAGAATGACTCATTGCTAAAAAAGTAATTTCAATTTAAATTGGTGTATCTGTTTCAGAAATGGCTGAAGATAATGCAGAAACATCCAACAACTGTTTTACATTGTGTATTACATTTTGAATAATATAGAAATTTTACCTAATATTGCAATAGCAATATATTAATAGCATACAGTTAATTGCAATCTGCATTAACATGGGGCAAAAGAGCTACTAAAAAATGTAACCTGTAGTGCCTTTGAAATCTCTGAATGATTACACTTAAGAGCTATCAAAACTGATAAAGAATATGCTCACATATTTAGAATCCATTGAAATATTTTTTTCAATAAGAAATTATGTTTAATTTATGACAGCATTAGATTTCCAAACATAGCATAAAGAAGCAAAGTGAACAGAAGTTCCAGAAGGTCCTTCTTGCATATCAAAATATGTGGAGCTAATACAGAAACTTAATTTTAATAGATAAAAAAGCCAAAAAAATAGCATTTAAAATATTGGCAAGAGAAAAGACAGCAAGAACTACAGGGAATAGCTGCAGTGTTTTTGAAATGATTAGAAAATATATTCCTTAGTTTGCTAAGGCCCAGGAAGCAGAATATACTCTCTAGTGAAAAAGGCATAGTATTTTTTTTTCTAGAAATTTAGAAAGCTATTAATTCACTCAAATAATTCTAATGTTTCAGTTCAATGATTTCATTTAAAGTGATGTCAGATTTGTAAAGGATTTAAGTCACTGGGAAACTGAAATAAGTGCCATTTTAGGAAGCCAAATAAAATACAATGGTTATAATGAAATTATTATAGATGCAAAAAAATCTTCATTTCTACTTTTTCTGCTGCTGAATTAGTAAAATATTTGCTTTGGGCTCCAAAATTAGGAAGTCTTGGTTTCAACCAATTATATTATTCTTTCTTCTCATATATATATTGATGGAATCATAAATTTGAAACTGTCCTTCTCAATCATTTAAAAAAAAAAAAAATAAACAAATTATTTTAAAGAGACCCTATCTTTCCCCTTCTGAAGTCCAGTCTTGCAGATCAAAATGTGTTTGCTAGGTAAATATTCTCCTGTAAATATATTGAACTATGCAACTGCTATCAGCCATTACTGTTCTAACCTCAGTTACTCCAATTACTCAGCTATGCATTATGCTATTAAAAAGAAAAAAAAAAAAGCACGCTCAAAAGTGGAATACATGCAACTGACAGAAGTCACATGCTTGCATCATATACTCAGGAAGAAACACTTCCATTATATTCTGTGATCCTCACAGAAGCACTGAGCTTGCAGTTGGATGACAAGGTCCCATCATGCTGTACTGAGTCCCATTCACCCCACAGACTAACACAGCTGATTCTGTTACTGCCAGCAGTGATGGTGACACTGGGCACAGAATATGCACCAGCAAGTTACACTGGTGGCACAGAAGCATTACCCAACAAAAGACAGCCTCTCACTGTGGCTTCAAGAATAAGTTAAACAGAAGTCAGAACAACTGAATGTCATCTTAGCAAGTAATTGTTTTGAAAATTAACTTTGAATTAGTCACACAGATAAAACACAGGTAGAACTCCTATATCTGTAATGCTATGCAGCATTATCTTCAGCTTCGTGGTTTTCAGCTAATTATGACAATTGAGAAAAGGCACCGCTGAAGTGTGTTACACAAGAACAAGCATCATTATTTACTGCACATATTAGAATACTCTCACATTACTCACTAATACAATAAATATAAATTTCAGGCAGCAAGCATATATAACAACACATTTTTGGTTTTATCACCTTTAAATGGATAGATGTGATCTCTGAAACTACAGGCGGCACACTCAGAGCTGCAATATACAACTGTGACAAGGTGAATAATATCACTAAAGTGTAATTGACAGGAGGACCACTAAAAACTACTGTTTACCAGTGAAAACACAGTCACCAATACAGTGGTACTTACTGCTGCTCTTCAATTTTACATTGGTTTGATAGCTAGCAACAGTCATGAGCAAAAGGACAAGAAGACAATACAGAATTGACTTTATTATATTTATCCTGTTCTGAAAGTGATGTCTAATGCAATCTAACATTCAGCAGCTTTATCCCTGAAGATCTATAGTACACAAAGGACTTACCAACTCTGTTTTTGTGGTTTAACACAAGAACAGAAACATATAAATAGCACTTTGAAAAATCTTGTTTTCTTGAAAGATGACTGCACTTTGAAAAATCTTGTTTTCTTGAAAGATGACTGCTTAATCTGACAGCTATACTCCAAATATTCAGTCAGACAGATCAAAGCCACATATCTTTTTTTTTAACAGACAAGAGAGAATAGTTTTTAATAGTTAAGATAGCCCTCCTTTTGCAAATATGAGAACTGAAAAAAATATATATAAAAAATAGTTTAGCTGTTTTTAATCATAATACCTCGAGGCACAGAGTCTGCACACATAATCACATAGAGAGTACAGACAGAGGCATTCAAGATCTGAATACTTTTCTGTGTTCATATTACCCATAGATGATATGCTCACTTTTTTCTCTTGTTATGCTCAGTGCATGCATAGGGTTCATGGAGTACATCTCTGTATTTCTGTTCCCCCAAAACATTGAACCCACATCTCGGATTTCCAGAAGGAAATCTCTGAAGAACAGAAGACTGACAAGAAAATCAATCTGCACATCTGAAAAAAAATAAATAATAATAATAATAGAAATCCATATGACTTAGTTGAAAGGATTGACACTTAGGGTAGAATTCACTTCATCTAACTTTTGGTGTCTCTGATATCAGTATATCAGTATGTGTTATGCCTTGAATGTCACAGATGACTTGCATGTCCACAGAGACTCAAGTTCAAAGGCCAGTGTGACTAAGATATTAAGACCGTTGTTAAATGAGTCACCATCAATACATGTACAGAGATGTTCTGGATAGGGCTTGAGCCTATAAAAAGAGGAAGAAAGCATTTTCTAGAATAGGTAGGAAGGATAATTGTGAAGAAAGCCAAATTATTCAACAGCTTGAATTTGTATCACGCAAACAATGCCTCACACTTGGCAAGCTTGAGTGGTAGAGAGGCCAAAGAATAAAGACATTTTTTCCAGACCACCTATATGTGCAGAAGCGTTGTCACAAAACTTACAAATAATGTAATATTCACAGTTTCCCTAGTGACTTAGAACAATCAACCAGATACATAAACAGGTATATATGAGAATCTGAAGAAAATAACTGAATGCAACCTACAGTGTCTAACCAAGCTTTCTACTGAATTTTTAATTGCAAAACCTTGTTTTAAAACCTCAAAAATTTATTTATATTCTTCTTCTAAATAAATTTTTCATTAAATACAAATCTGAAAGCAACAGTATTAATTTCATGGCCTTTCCTGGGCTTTTTGTCATTTAAAGTTCTTAAAATAGTTACAACATACAGAGAAAGCCAAAATGTGTGGGCATATTTGTTTGAAATTTCTGCCCAGAATACTCAGTGCTCTTATTCAAGTGCTTTTGTCTGGAATATAGGAACATTGATGATAGACCTAAAACCCACCTAGTTAGACACCATCTTCGAATCTGACTCCAAGAGTACTATAAACAAATTGGACAGAGTGAGATACACTGGTCATTTGCACTTAGATTCAATGTAGAGACTTCTTGAGCCACATAAAATTTCTACATATTCAGTAGTATAGTTGAGGGTTGGCCCTGGTGGTTTCCCTAAACACAAGCAGACACTCTTAGCATCTAAAATCTGACCTCTGCATATATCCTTGCTGCAGCATGATAACTGAGTTCTCCCTCTGATGTGGAGCTTCCTGCACTCACTGATCTAATCATAACACAGACAGTGTTACCATACTGGTTGTTTTACTAAGGTAGGAGTCCAATACTATATTCTTCCTATACAAGCCTGCACATTACTCCTGTACATGACTCCTTATTTTTTGCTGACATTTATTAAATCATTTCTTTCCTAAGCTGTTTTTAACAGAAAGCATATGTCCACTGCTAGCAAGATTTAGTCTATACTCCCCAAACATTTTGCAACTTTGTGCTAAACTGACTCACTGATTGCCCTTTTTCCAACAAATTTATGATAAACCTAATATGTCACCCAGAACTGCCTTCACAAAGGGCTGAGCATTCTATTTACTCCATCATATTTTTTTAGGTTTTGTGCAAATGCATCACCAATTCTGTTCTTGGCAGCAGAATTTATATTTTCTACAAAGCCATTTCAACCCTCTCTCGTACCTCTGAGAATACAGAATTTCTGCATCTTGATCTTTGATAGAAGTCAAATTCAATCAGAAGTCAATCCAAAGCCAATCTTAAGTATTTAAACTTTAGTGCCTTTATAACTAAGATTAACTCTTCTCTTCTGGTCAGAGGTCTTGGAACCTCCTGGGCAGTTTCCTTCATGTATCATATTTTTAAATGTATTGCCCATTTAGGCACCTGCATCTCTTTGCTGTCAGCTTTTAATATTACTCATGTGCTCAAAAAAGCAAAATTCTCATCTATATTTAACACAATTATATATATTAAAAATATATATATTAATATATATATATAGCAACAATTTTATAGGCAAATAAAACCAGAAATCCCCAATAAGTCTTTCCAAAGTGTGAAATTTACTTGACCATAATACAACATGTGAATTGATTTGAAATCTATCTTCTTCCTTCTATACTAACATTTACAGATCCTTCTGTTTAAATCTGGTATTGACAAAGGAAACCTGAACGAATAGAATAAGCTACCCCAAATAACTGCGAACTCCTGTCATGGACTTTATTTGTTTGACTTTGCCTGCTCAAGCATAAGAATCTATGTAAAGTGCACAAAAATACCCAGCGAGACAACAGTAAACAGACAAACAAACAAATAAATAAATGCCCTCACCTAAAAGAATGTAATCCACTTCATATTTTTTCTTCCTTTAGAGCTAATGAGCAAACAAACACATAACAGAAGATAGTTCTAATGCTTGTACCACTACTGGAAAATAGTTCAACACCACAGCAATGCAAATGATCTGAGGATGAGTGTGATACAGAACAAGATTGTACAAAAAGTCCTGTACTCTTCAGATTTGAAATATAAGCCACCATCTGTTAAGTCCAATGAGAGAGTTTCCTCTAACTTCAGGGGGAATTGGATCAGATCTTCACATAATAATAAATAAATAAATAGATAAATAAATAAATGGAAAGACACACTAATTTAGAGGCACTCTTTAGAACTCACAACCATCAAAAAATCTGGTTTCCTTCTTATACCATTAATGACAACTTACGAAGGCCTCCAAATGCACTTTTTGTTTTAATAGTCCATATTAAATATTTCAATTCTAGAAAGCATGCTATTTTGGCAATAAACCCAAATGTGTACAGAGAACTACAACAAAGTAGCGGTAAATATTCCTTACATAACTAAGTCCATATCAATACATCAAATCCCAGCTGCTAGAATAGAAATGAAAGGAAATTACTTTTTTTTTTTTTTTAAATAATAATAAAAAAATAGACAGGCATAATAAAAAAAATGGGGTGAGCTCTGAAGAAACCAGAGAATCATTCAATAAACATAACATGTTTTAAAGAAATATGTATGGTGTTGTTTGACAGAACTACTGGGAGAGCGTCCTATGTAAAACTTGTGTCATGAACTTATGTAAATTGTCTTTTCCTTTCTTTAGTGTGAGCTTTGCTCAGTGCAGATGTTCTCTATCTCCAGACTTTTGATTTTTGAATGAAATCACCGTATTGGCTTTGTGACATCATCCCTGTTTTTTTGTCAAAAAAAAAATTGTTTATGTTGTTATTATTGCTATTGATTTCATAGCATGGTCAAGAAAGATGGAGTGTAAAAGAACAGTCATTTTAAAACTCCCAAACACCTTAACAATAAAAAAAAACTTTGAAAAGGACTTAAGTACAATTATCTTTTTCATACAATCTTTTTATTAAATTTGTCTCCAACATAAAGTTCTGTCCCAACAGGCACTCCATCCTGGTGATCTAACAACCTTGGGGCTGCTTCAAGAATTAATGTAGCCTGATACTTTGAAGTAACTAATTCCACTTCAAGCTAGAATTTATCAAGAGTGAAAAAATATAAAAAATTATTTGATATCTCACGTTAATATGATGCCATTCCTCATTCGAAGCACTTAATACCAAATCTATCAAGTGGATGTATGACTTTATGTGTCAATTATATCTTTATTCCAAGGAGAATATTTTCTAATTTGCCTTAACTAGGGGCATTAAATGAATCACTTTAAGCTCTTTCAGTTTTATTTCCACCACAGATATAATAATTTCTATTTCTATGCCTCATTACTACTAACAATCCTTCTTTTGCTCCCACTTGCTTTTCATTGCAACGTGATGAAAAGCAAAGTTCATAATGAGAAATGAACAGAATTCTTTTAGACTTTTTGGTCACACTACACAACATTAATCTTGTTATCCTCACAACATAACAGCTCACTTATTTTCTTGCTTCTTTTCATATTTACAGATTATATTTTATTATTATGGGACTATTTTTAAGATCTCATTTACTTTGACTTTTCAAGTCTGTAATTTAAATCCTCTATATGTTGCTAATGTTTTATAGATGTGAGTGTGCCAACAGATACTGGTCTTTCAGGAAAGTATAATTAGTTTGCCTTGGAGGAAGATAATCAGAGATCTTTACAGATCAAAAATGCAATATTAGCTAATAATCATAAAACAGCATGCTAAACTGATCAAAAAGATATGTTGTACAAAGTAAGTTGAATAAGCTTTCGAAGTCCTAAAGATGGGACTTCTTTGCCTGAAATGTGGCTCATGGTATACCATTTAAAAAATAAAATATATAAATAAAAAAAAAAAAAAAATAAAACAAAATTTAAAAAAATAGGTTTTACTCCTGCTTTTCGGGGCATGCTGCTTCATTGGTCTCAGTTATGGGATTTTCTAGTGTAGTCAAAGAATTGCATGTGTACTTCACCAGACAGTATAAGGCTAGAAGAGGAAAAGTAAATCTTAAATGCTAAAAGCTTTGGCAATGACATGTTGTTCAGTATGAGATAATGTTCCCAATTGAATTGACTTTGAGAAGAAAGTGGAAAGGAGACAATAGTCTCTGAACAGAATAACCACTCTGCACACAGTTTGCAAACTCAAATTCTAAGAAAAGAAAAAATAAAGATAATTGAGCCAAGAAGTTCAGGAAAGAATAGCACTAGGAATTATAGTTTAGGACCATTTTGTACTAAAGAAGCAGGAGAAAACACAGTAGTCACAATGCACAGGAAGAAAAGAAAAACAAAAATGTAAAACAAGAGAACATTATTTCTCTGGAAGCACACAAATAGAATTACAAAAGCTTAGAATTACAAAAGGAGTAAAAAGCAATATATCGCAGACATATAAGGCATACTCCTGTCCCAAGAAGAAGTGGGACATATGTGCCCTTTGTTGGTAATACCTAAGTTATGAAGTCTCTGCCTTCAAGTGCTGGTGGATCAGCCACCCACTCTGTGCATGTACATATATGCTACCATTAGAAATAAACAAAACATAGCACAAACATTTCCTCTTAGTAGTATAATCTTGTTTTCATATCCCAATGGTAAAGTCATGCAGTACATTAATTATGTGTGTTTATGTGGGCATATATGCATGAGCTCATTCAACCAGCCAGAAATTGCTGAAGTGTTGGTTGTGTTTCAGATAAAGAACACTTAAGAATCTTTCTTAATGAACCCACAAAGGTTCATAAATCTGCTTTTAAACAAGAATGCTATATCAATATTGCCACGTCTTTATAAATACACATCAATTAACATAATAAGCACACAACACAGCATAAAATACAGCTGTTTTGCCTTAGGATGTTGTGCTCAGGGAATTAAAAATGTCTAGCTTCTCTGGTTCATCCACACAACTGCAGTGAACTTGTTACATCTTTTCACTCATAGCATAACACATTCTATACTTACACAATTTGTTCAAAATGTACGGAATCTAAACAGCCTGTGAGCTTTCATGTGTGAGATCTCCTCTCTGATAGGTCATATTCAAAGTCAGTGCTTCTTTGCTAAATTTTCCTCCTGATAAAAGGCTGAGGAATGTCAGCATTCCTGGATAAAGTCCTGCTCCCACTGGAATCAAAAGGAAGGTCACCAGAAACATACAAAAAGCTGTAATTAATCTCTAGCAGTTCATGGTTTATCCATCAACAAAGATCACCAATTCTGCTTTAGGTATTCCTATATCTGATTTGTACAAACCAACAGAGACTCACAAAGAATTACCTCTGCTAAAAAAAATCTCAAGTAGATCAAAATGTGGAATAGGAATGTCACAAAAATATTTTCAATTGTGAAAACAATAAGACTTTTTGGAACAGATTCTCATCTCTGATCAGTTTTGAACTGGGTAATTCTGGTTTCCATATCGTAACTAAATTTCCACTGTTTTGACTGATATCATGGACAGTTATATCTCTATTGCAAATGATCTTTCTACCACAAAATTTGACCATGCAATTAATACTCAAGAGAGTAATCTCAGCTCTTCATAAAATGGCATATGAAAAGGTATGCACCTCAGAATGAAATCCATAAGAGCAGCATGCTGAGTAGGGAACTGTTTGCCAACAAAGTCAAGGGAGAAATGAAGAAATTGAGAATATCCTAGATCAAGAAATATGGATATGTTTCATGTATTGTCAAGATCCATTCTGTAACTAAAAGTTTTTCTGTCCCTATACCCCCAACCAGAAGTCTGTTCCAGGTCCCTACACACTTGGTTATTAAGCTGGAAACCAGGAAAGAGATTTTAAATTTTTCCATGGTCACTGTTTCTAAGGAGTCCTTTTCAAAATTTCATGGCTGGACTAACAACAATACACAGCAACATGCCTTTCTTTTGCCCTAGCTCAAGTTCTATACAGCATATACAAATTTGAACAAATTAGAGGGCAGCTGCTAATCTGGTTGCTATTTTTGTTCAGCCATGTATTTACATGTATCTCTCAGCTATTCCATTTTAAATCTGGGACACTAGAATATATGGTTCAGCATTATGACATTATATTGAAACCAATTTTGAAACAGTCAGGTTTCCCACAGAGGTTGTGAAGTCTCCAACCTTGGACATGACAGGACATGGTTCTAGGCAATCAGTTGTACATGATGCTGTTGAAGCAGGTGGGTTGGACCAGGTGACCTACAGAGGTTCCTTCCACCCTGTGGGTTTTGGTGTCAACCCGTGATGTCAGAAAATCAAAGCACAGATCTGAGGATGCTGCATAATGAACAACAAAGTGTGCAATGAAGAATAGTACATTATTGACCTATGTCATTATTATATATGAAAGAAGGATGCTGGGCTTAGTTGGACACTTAGGTACATTAAAGCAAAATTCAATTAAATGTAAAAGAATGAAAATATATAATTAGAGGTATAAAAATGTCTAATAAACCATTTTCAATGTATATGACTTTTACTATATTCTTATACTAGTAATTTTGTAAAGTCTGCAAAATATACTTAGAACTCACATGGCTGGACAAATGATCATGAATGGTTTCCAGATCATTTCTTTAATGATAGGTTTGAAACAACTTAAATGTAATCTCAGACATTCTTCGAAAGACTGCCTTAATCTCTGAGGCTGCTAATGTTTGCATGACATCATTGTCATTACAATCCTGTCTCTTCACTCAGTAATGAGAAAAACTGAGGGAAACATGAAAAAGAGTTTTTACTAGCATCCCACTCATGTGTATTTCAGTTGCACAAATTCCACTTCAAAATCTGGACATTAGCTCACAGCAAAATACTCAAAAAAAAAAAAAAAAAAAAAAAACCTTTCATGGAATCCCAGCCACAAAAGAGTAGTCAGGCAGGATTCTTCATAGTAGCTGTTAGATAACTCTAATTATCCTTGATACACCAGAGGGATGGATTTTTCCTCCTGAAACTAAAGCATGTATCAGAATCTAACAGGATCACATTTCTTCTTTTATTACTCTACATTCAAGTGACTGAACATGTTTACTTAGAGTATATTGCTTTTTTTTTTTTTTCAAAACCTTGACATTCTCATACTACTTCTGCATTTAAAATAGCCACTTCATCAGGAAATAATGTATCACAAAAGAAAGGCAAGTATCAAAACAGTAAGTCTTCTGTATGAAGGAATTTCTATGACTTCTTGCATCAAACCTTTTCAAAGCAAAATACAAGAGTAAATGGAAATTTTCAATATGACTCATGTTGGGCAGTGTTATTTCCCTCCTCATATGGTAATTACAAGTATTTGTACTACTGGTATAAATGTTATGTGTTACAAAAGCCTAAGCTGCAAGAAAGTGTAAAATGTTTTTTAAAAGTAGGTGTTAACTACTGATAACAAAAGCAGCATGATGTACTGAGGCACAAACAGCATAATGAAGTCATTTATACCAGTTTTTTTTTTTTGTTTTGTTTTTTTTTTTTACCCAGCAGATCTAAACACAGCAGTTGAAAGTAACTGCGAGTGACTTCTTCAGAGTAATTACCTCTACAGTTCAAATTGTCACAATGGTTTAAAAGATTCTTAAAGCTATGAAGACCTCTTATTCATATTAAATCAACATTCTCTCAAATTAGTTGTCCAAAAGAAATGGCTGTAAAAACAAAGGTTAAAACAGATAGCAGTTACCACAGTCACAAGAGGCATTCAAAATATTATTGGGTTTTGATTTACTTTTGAGTTAACACTTGAAAATAAAGACAATAAAGAGTGATAAATTAGCAACCCTTTTATATGCCCATAACAAACTGCTGGCTGAGATGTACTAAATCTGTAAAAGTACAAAAATTCATACTAAAAATAACACCGGTGTAATTTTAAAAGCAGATGAAATTCATGGAAATGCTAAATAACTTGAACTCTGCCCTGCCTTTACTAAATATAGTATGAGCTTTTTATGTAAGTTAAATTTACTAAAGCCTCTAAATATTATTAATGACTTTTAGACACACTCAATAATAAGCATGTATTCCAAAATTCAGTAAACCAAAAGTGCAATGATTAATTTATAAAATTCATGACGTGTCTTCCTCTGACATAAACTGGCTGAAAACAAGGAAATGTATGTTTTCACTTTCCATAAACATTGATGTGACAAAGTTAATCTGAGATACAATGGAACTTTATAACATGAACTACAGAAATGAACCTTCCTCCTTCAATTCATGGAAATGTAATTTCACAAAAAATCATTGCAGTGGTATTATATTATCACTTCCCTGAAGAAGCAGAAGGCCCAGGGAGATTCCACTGTGTCAAAAATACTTCTGGAAGCAACTGTTGAATGTAATTCTTCAGATGAACATTGAAGAAAAGAAACAGCCAAATGTGTTTTCCATGTATAATGAAGTACAGTTGTTGGCAGTCAAAAACCATAAAATAAAATGAAACCTCAAAGCTTCACTGCATGAAAAAATATCTTCCCACTACTTGATGACATGGTGCAATAGTTTGCACATGAAAGAGTCCAGGTAGCTCATTAATAGCAATGTGAATGTGACTATAATTTCCACAGACCCATATTCTCAGAGTCATGGGCTATTGTCACTTGCAATCTAACACACTAAAAATCACCGATAAGCCCTAAATCTGAGTGCTTTCCTGCCTTTAACACAGGCAAGCCCATGGGTCAAATAATGGAAGATGCATTTTTACAGGGCAGGAAGCCACGAGGTAGCTACAAGACTCTATGGCAGGATCCATGCATTTTTCCATTCATGATCACTCCAGTAAGCATACCTTGAGGAGAAAGATCATTCATCACAGTTTTGCCATTCCACCATTGATTATTTTAACATCTTCCCAATAGATCTGTAGTTTCAGATGATCATTGTTAAGGTTAGTAATTACAAGAAGTGTTCTGAGATGCATAGTTTTAAAGATAAAATAGGATATCATGTATCAAATGAAATTAAAAAAAAAAAAAAAAAAACTGTGGACACAAATATAGATCACTAATTAAGCACAGTTTCCCAAAGAGTACAAATGCCATTTATCTGAAGTCACAAATGCTGCCTCTTGCTTTTGCTAGTAGAATGCAGAGTATTCCTTTATCTGGTAAACTCTGTATTTTTAGAAGAACGCTCAAGTTGCTGATTCACAAGTAATTTGAAAATTATGCACACCCAGCTGTGCTGATTCATGTTGCTCACAGGCATTTTCTACATGGCCATTATCCTGACATGATCTTCACTTCCCTAGCAATCACTGATATGCTAAGTGGACAAGCTAGTTTATCAGTCTGTGCACTGAATTACCAATGGGACTTGATCTTCCATACAGTGGGCATATCTTCACTTTCATATTGCTCAGGTGAAGCTAGGTCCTAGCATTAACTAGGACCGCATATAGCTCTTTTCTCGAAGAACAACCAAAAATAATCCCATCCTGTGTTGTATAGGTCAAGTTATTTAAGAAAGTATTGTTTTCTCAAATGTATTAATATACGTACATAATAAAATAGAGAATAAGAAAAAAAAAATCTGAAAATCTGTCATCCTGCATTTTGGTGAAATTTAGATTCTAAAAAGAAACTTTCAGTGTGAGTAAAGTCTTGAGCAGATTTACCTTTAAATCTATTAAAACCAAACTACAAGTCTTAAGCTTAAATATAAATATGCCTCTCCAATAGTCTCCTGTTCCTGTGCAAAATATGAGATGATGGTGTGCATATTTTTTTCTGTGTAACCTTGTACTGTTTCTAAGAGTAGGCCATCACATCTGGAATAGTCTTCACTTCTTCCACAAAAGAAAACAGGAAATAGAAGGAAAGCACGTTGAGATTTTCATTTTATATTTTTACTTGGTTAAATTAGGAAGTTTAATGTTTCTGGTAGCTGAATGAACCCAACAAAGGTGCAATTTCCAGATTTCTCATCATTGCAATTTGACTATGAAACAATAGGCTCTACATGTGAAATTACTTATTTCATAATATTAATATTATTTATAAACAGATTGTTTAACTTTGCTGCTGTTTCAGAGGTAAGGACTATATTTTGTTAAGTTCCTTCAAATGATAGGCTTTGATGATATCTGATACCTTTTGGATGACATATATAACATAAATATGTCACACACTGGAAAATTGCAATGAATGTATCTAAAGTCATACACTTTGAAAAGGAACTATATGTACGGGGGAGAACGAAGAGGGGCATGACAAGAAAGCATACTGAGTTTAGAAACTACCAGAATAAAATGATCAGAACAGAAGATTGCTACTTAATTGACACATTCCTTAGATATGACTTCAGTGCACTCAGTGCTGGAGAACCCAGCACTCAGCACATGAAGAACTGAGTGACTTGCCAGACGATTAGGAACAAATAGTTTTTACTAGCCAGATACTAGATCAATAAGCATAATATGAACCATCTTCCATGGCCAAAGCCCAGGGACTTCAAATACAAGCATTTACAGAAGTATTGTTGAAACAAAGGCTCATATATAACATTTGCTATTTTACATGAGACAATCAAATATTTTTTGAATGGCATATTTCAGTTCTGAAAAAAAACCTTGCTGATATACAATACTTGGAAAAAAAAATAATAATAATACATACTCAGGAGGCTGAATTCTTACAATATATAAATTATTTGAAGGAAAAAATATATGTAAATGGTTTGATTCTCTATAGCCATTCTTAATTATTTGTCATTTTCTACACTTTCGTGTTCTTTTCAAACTAAGATTTTACAGGCTAACAGAATTATTCTTTTTTTATTATTATTTTTTCAACTTTGATATAATTTCTACAAATGCTTTTGGCAATAATCCTACAAATTATTAAGAACGTCAGGTATGTACTGTGGTAAACTTTCTCTATTGCAAGCTGGTGACATGGTGAATATACAAAATGAACAATATGTTAATTTTTAGAGCACTGAATCTTTACTAATTTAAGTTAACTTTTCAAAATTGTAAGTATTGAGAAATATTCTGCAGGAAAAACTGCAATGCCACATTGCAATTTGGAACAAAAATACTAAAATAATATACACTCACAAAATACTCAGAACACTAAGAGAAGACTAACCAGAGTTATTTTCCTGGAATTTCTTAGCTCACAAAAGAAAAACATTGGAGAAATTAGATTAATAGCTTTCTTAAAATGTGTTTTTCCTAAGTACATGATTTGTACAGCCAAATGAGAAGTTTAAATGTAGCATGTCAAATAACAGACTCATTCAATGTGCTCTACCTCAAATATACATATAAAAACATTTGTATTAAGTAGCTCAGGGGGGCAGTTAGAATGTAAACATTAAATTTACACCTGAGTTTTAAAACTGTAATACTTGTAAGGAGAAATCTACTATTTATATTATAATAGAAACAAACAAACAAACAAAAAACAGAACTTCAAGGCATGAAACTTAGGGCATGCCTATACTGTGAAATGGACCATGGTGCTGTTATCCTTGAGTCAACAGAGAATCAAGGTGTCAATATGGCTTATGTCACTATGCAGACTTGTGGGAGTTCACAGGCAATGCAGTCATGTTATCTTGGTGTCATGTTGAAGTTAAAGCTGATGAGTTATTAGCTCATAATACCATGCTAGACTAGAACAAAAAACTGTCCCAAGCCACAGATTGGCTCACTAGTACTCCATTGATCAGTTTAAGTCTGATGAGAATAAATCAAGGTTGGAGTCTTCATGCATACTGATAAAAATATGTCCTTAATGCTTTCAGTGCTCAGAGATACTACAAGGGCACATTCACTTTAGCATGGCATGATTCATGATAAAAGCATGGGTCATTCTTCAGGTAGAAACTACACAAATGTCTAGCTTAGAAATATTTCCAGGATTTTCTTGAGACGCCCTTTGACTTAAATTGATATCTTACAATAGATAATTCTCTGCAGGCAATTGATAGCAGATACCCACAAAACTAGCACTACTTTAGAGAGGATCTTAGTGAAAGCCTTAGGAATAATCATGTCAGGAAAGCAAAAGGATCTGTAGTAGTTTGTTTGTTTGTTTGTTGTTTGTTGTTTTAAAAAATAGTAATAATTAAAAAAGACTGAATCTGAGCATTCTTCCAGGGAAGATAGTGGTTACCAAAAAGTAATTTTCATAAAAAGATGAAGATATGAGATTAAAGACATGAAAGTTCACAAGAAATTAATATCTCATTCTGAGTCATGTTCTCTAAGGGTAGAAGTCATCAGTCCCTCAAAGTTAAAGATGTCAGCATATGAAAAAATTAAATACTCTTCCATAAAATAAATACTGTGCAGAAATTGATATTAGATTAATCTTCAGATTCACATAATTCCTCATTCTAAAGGAGGAAGAAACACACTAGTATCTGGGAGAGGGTCTTCCTGATTGAAAGAGATCTGATTACATTCAGCATTAGAATGCCAGTTCTTGTCACTATGTACTTCCAAGTTCTTTCTGTTATTAATTAAGTGTCAAGTAAACTTGCTTTAACCCTCAGAGTCATACAATATTTCTATAGTCTGCAATCAAGAGTTATCACTACCACATATGTGAAGTAATTTTCTTGGAAACCTGCTGCCTTGCTCTCCTGTGTACTTATAGTACCAGACGAAAACAGTTTGAAAGAGCAGAA
This sequence comes from Heteronetta atricapilla, assembly GCA_011075105.1. Classification (NCBI taxonomy): domain Eukaryota; kingdom Metazoa; phylum Chordata; class Aves; order Anseriformes; family Anatidae; genus Heteronetta; species Heteronetta atricapilla. Next base: position 43,237,540 of record CM021733.1, on the reverse strand, counting down.
AATAAAGGACATATATCAGAGTCTCAAATAAATACAGAAGATAGGTCCAACTGGAATTCTTAGACTGGGCCACGAGCAGAAAAGTCAGCATTTTCTTATGGGTGATCTTATTGACAGAAGAGCTAACAATAGAGGGAATCTGAGAAAATGTGAATTATGGGGGCAAACCCCAGCTGCCAACAAAAGCTCCTGGCATTGATTCAGTAATTGAGCATGAGACCACTGCAGACACCACTGGTTTCAGGAGAAACAGAGCTCTGTACTTTTTGTTTCCTCTATGCTTTCCTGAGTGGTTCACATCAACATACAGAAGCATCACTTTGGATCCAAATTATTCCTGAGATTCTTCTGTAGCACATCAGCCCTGCAGAAGATGAAAATGCCCTTCTTGACAATAATCCTTGAAACCTAGCACTAAATTTTCAGCTGTAAACACCCAAACTGTTCTCAGTAGCTAAATAAGAATCCAAAAATGAATATCCATGAGTTCCTGATGGGACAAAGAAAGTAGAAATTATTTCATAGAGATTTTCCTGGTACTTCTGGCTTACTCAGGGTTTGGATACCCAAACACACACAAGCTGCATGTGTCTTCCTTTAAAAACAAAGATATGGGATACGACCATCCAAGAGTCAAATCAGGCTGCCAGAACTAAGGCACAGGTGAATCTCAATCAGTTCATCTAGAAGATAACAGAAAGGCTACCACTGAAAAAAAAAAAAAAAAAAAAAAAAAAAAAAAAAAATATCACTAAAATGTCAACAGGGGGAACATAAGGGCATAAGGAAAAATCCATAGCAGAGGAACTTTACCTTCATTGAATAGTTAAGAAGAGAGATGGTATATGCTCTAAGAGCAAACAGTACAAGATCAGGAATTGCAGAGGCTGTAAAAGCCTGTTTGCTGCAAAGATCAGTTTTTAATTTTATCCTTACAGCTGTAAATCTGCCAGGTGAATCAGTAGATGTCTAGAAGTATATGAAAAATTATTGAATTCAGTCCAACTGTACCTGACCACAATAGTTACACAGAAAGTAATTACAGGAATCTTTCTTCAGGCTTTCAAGATTTTAACATATTTTTGAATAATTTATGAAGAAAAACAAACAAACAAACAAATTATATGCACCTTCCAGAAGGAACTGTGTTATTTTGTTTTCCCATGTATTATGTTATGTATAATCATTACTGTGGCTATAGATATTATTCTAGTAGGCTTTACTACAATTTTTTACAATTCTGTGACAGCCTTTGGACACAATATTACTTCAAATGGAAGAAATGGCTGCTGCCATGAATGATAATCAGAGCTAAATCTACCATTTTGATCCATAATGTGAACACACAGAACACAAAAGCAAGCTTTTCATCAACAAGTCACTATATCTACAATAATTAAGCTCCTCCCCCCAAACAAATAAATAAATAAATAGATAAATAGATAAATAAATAAATAAATCTGTATTTAGAAATAGATCATGTCCTCAAATATAAAGATTTTTCACCATATGTATTGTATAATGCCCTATTTAGGCCAATGAAATCCCAAGCTGTTGGCCTGAAAAGCAGATTCCACAGCCAACTAAAATAGCACTGTGGATCTGGATTAAACATTTGATGAAAATTTGTCAAACCCAGAGCTTTCAATTCCATGAGGATATTTAGTATTCTAAAGGAAGAAAATCCTTGTGTCATTAATTAAGCTGTTTTCCAGTTTTTCTCTAAATCTTTACATGTTTTAGATCATGGACCTGGTGTAAATTTATAAGATGTTATTTCTTTTTAAATTAGAATGCTTACAAAAACAGTTTTCTTCCCAGAAATCTGGGATTTAAAACTGTATTATTCAAATTTTAAATCAGGAAAATTGGATCTACTTGAAAAAGTATGTTTGACATTGCCATTACTATTTGCCCACAATTATTCAGTATTCCAGATAATCCTTTGCTTTTTACATGTAGACTGTAAATGAGAATCTATTGTTCCATAACACTATCTTTCTTCCCTATGGCTATTATAAAAAAAAAATATTTTGCATTACTTAGTGGAGTCTATCAAATTTGTAATGTCATTATTTTGCCTGTGTAAGGTATATATAAATGTTTTGTTCACCTCATACTTAATTTTCTTTTTAGTATTTTTTTAGTATTTTTCATTATTTAAGAATTTTTCACCTTGTACAAACAAATACCGGTTCTACCCTTTCCTGCACTTTAAAGCTTTGCACTCTCATTGTGTGAAGACAGTGGTTTCTTGTTTCTTTCTTTCCTTCAAGATTCTGTTCTACTTAGATTTCTTTTTTGTTACTTTTATTGAGTTTAACTTTATACAGCTATTTGAGTACCCTGTTGTGCTAAGTTGCTAATACTTATTTTAAAGGATACTTTTAAAGTCAAATCACTGACAGCTATATACCAATGCATTCAAAAGAACAAACCTGTGATATGGATGCATCTGTTCTCTGTATTTTTGCCTGCTTCAGGTTTCTCTTGGTCACAGACAGACCAGAAACAAGGAGTAAGCATTTATCTAGTTGATCCATTTTTCAAATTTTGCAAATTAAAGCAAATAATCTTTCACACATATTAAACTGGCAAGGCCTGAAGGAATGCACAATGTTAATGCTTCACCTTCCAAAGGTACCTTGTGAAGAAACAGAAGCAACCACATTATTAATATGTTCAACATATAAGTTTAGAGTAGAATGGTGCAAATAGCCTTCTGGCAATTTAATATTTCAAATGGGAGAACATTTTTAATTAATTAACATAATTATTTTGATACATTTATTCAAATGTGTATTAATGACATAAGGTAATACTAATTACAATTTTACCCATAAAGCAAACCTTTTCCCTTGATTATTTCATTTGAAGAAGTCAAAACTGAAAGAAATTGCAAGACTGATGGATTACTTTGGAACAGCATATCCTGGCGTTGCCATCATTCCTATAAAATTTAATCTATAAAGAATATTATATTGCCCTCCATAGGAAAAAAAAAAAAAAAAAAAAGACTGACTATAGATTTATGGTAAAATTTAGAGGGAAACCTAGGGATTTTTAAAGAGGAAGGCCCTATTCACCCTCTTCCCAAGAAACACTCGTACTTCATGTAATGATAAGCAATGCCAACAGAAAACATGAAAACGTTTGTAAAGGTATCTGAATATGCCATGAAGGATTATCTCTTCTACCTTTGTGAGGAGAGATCTCACAGGACAAATTCTTCTGAAGATGAAATATGGATTAATAGAATTGCAAAGGCAAAGCCCAGTAAAGCCCTGTCTCAATGTCAGGTAAATTTTGTTTAGTATGGATCCAGGAGCCTCAACCTAACCCAGACCTGGCTAACTATGCTTCTGCAGTTGAGAAGATGAGCAGAACACATTGGCTATAGGAACTGATACCAGGAGTTTCAATTAATATTCTGAGAATTTTATATCTCTGCTTTTGTAGTAGTTACTACCTTGGCTAAATAATGCTATTTTTCTAAAATAAAATTTCATGTCTGTCTTCCCCACTGCTTCTATCCTAACCCTCTTTCTTTCTCCACAGGATTTTCCAAATTTTGTCTTCCGTTTATTTTCCCCTAATTGCTGGCTGCTTTGTCAACTGAGAAATTTCTCTTCTGTTTTCCTTCCCTTGGTCCAGAGATGCAGTCTCACATATTAACTTATGTCTTCCATTTCCTCTATTACTTATTAACATTTCATTGACAACTGTCTCTTTGTCCTTCCAGCGTAAACCTTCCTTAGTTTCTGTGTCCTCAAAAGGCCTGCTGTTGTCCACACTTGTTTCTCCAACTACAGACCATTTTGCATTTACTTAATAATACAGACCTGTTTGCAGTCAGGTTCTGTTGTCTTTGTCTGTTGTTGTTGTTTTGCTTTCTGTTTGTTTGTTTTCCAGCCAATTTCTCTATGGCACATTCTGCCTTTGAATTTCATTGAATTGATTCCTGACAGTCCTTCTAATGATCTGTTCCTAGCCATAACTGAGAATAATCATGCCATCCTTATTTGCTTCTGTCTATCAAGCTCTGAGAATAATCATGCCATCCTTATTTGCTTCTGTCTATCAAGCTGCCTTTAATATAGCTGAAAAAACTTTTCCTGGAGTCCAGACCTCGCTTGTCTTCCTCAGTTCTTCTCTGTCCTGATTATCTTCTTGCTTCATAAATTAGTGCTTCAGAAGAGCATTCTCATTCCCCAGTCAATTCCATGCATCTCACAGAAGTCTGTTCTTGCTTTTTTATTCCCCATCTCCTCACATCTTAACTTCAGATAATGACAAACTACTACTCCTCTGAGCATGACACTACTCTAGCCCTATCTCCACACCTATCTAATGATTCACCATTATTTCAAGTCCAACAAGATTAGAAGTAGGCTCCTAGTTTCTACTTCTCTGCAATTTTTGCCCAAACCTTCCCTTTCATTGTAGACAGCAACCTGTCACTAGGATAGATAATTATCACATCAGCTGCTATTTCAGTTTTCCTTTACATCATCATCACATCTAGATTATGTGTTAGTCCTACAAATTCTTTCTGCTTCAGGTCTCTAAGATATGGCCTTCTACACTCATTTAAAATGCTAAAATGTTTATCTAAGTGTAGGTCTCATTACAACAATATCATTTTCCCTAGGCTCATTAATTGCTCTCATGCTTTTTTGGGTGCTTTATATTTTAGACTTTGTAGTGACTTACTCCAAAATATTTACAAGCAACAGGATGACAAAGAACGGGTTAAATAGTTTACAGATGCTTTCTGGATCATACATCAGCAAAGGGATTATACAATAGGGAAGCTTGCACTAAAAGCAGACAGTGCTTCAGTTTATCATTGTCTGTGGTCAGTGATAAAGGGGCGCTATGAGTTCGGTGAATCTCACATGGTATCTATGACCATTCTTCACCCACCTCACAGTCCATAGAAAAATGTGAAGGCCCTTCCTCTGGAGCTTTTATTGTAGCATCATCTTTAACTTTGGAATAAATGTCTGCACTGATTCAACCCCCTACATGTAACCAAACAAATAAATAAGTAAATGCAAATTTGCCAAGTTTATTTCTGCATTAAGTTTCATGCATCTTATTTACACAGGAAAAAAACTCATGTATCAGCCATCTTTGTGAAGAAGAATTGATTAGCCTGTCCTATTTGAAAGAGCAAAACAAGTCTTGTGAAATGTTTCAGAGTGCTTACATCAATGATCTATTTTTACATTTATGGATATAATTAATCTAATTGATTCAAAACTAATTTCATAACTGCAATGAGAAAATAAAAAAGATGATGTCTGAATCACAAAGAAAATTAATCCTGAAATGATTATATGGATAATTATAATAACATTTGAGGTTTACTGTTATGGTAATATAAAGTAAGAGAACACATATGAAGTATACTATTAGTGTTGCAACATATTAATTCTTGCAGGTTATTAATATAACATGGTAATGTCAGATATTCTTTCACAGCATGATCAAAGAGGCCATACAGACAGATAAGTCTAGAGAAATTCTTACATGTTTACTCTGATAACCTTGATAAGTCCTCATAGACAAGCAGAAGAAAATGACAGTGATTTGAAAATACAAAGAGATGGACAGCTATTATTTTAATTTAATTATCACAATTCTTTAAATTGAAAATATTTACTAGCTTCAAAGCAATTTACCTGTAGTTAATTGTTATTCTTTATGTAATCATTCAGTTAAAAACAACTTTCACCACATTACCTCTGCTATAATAACATGCATTGCATGTCTCTAATAAATAACTTAAAATGGGTATTCAGTACAAATTGCTAATGTAAACCACTGATTAAGTTTCTTTGTAGCTTAGAATACTTTACTTTGGGAATGTTGAATGCCTGTCTGATGTGAAGTTCCAAGAGTCACCATTGCCCCTATATTGTCCATAGAATCCCCCTACAGCACAAAGACAACCTATACCAAGGCAGGGTAAGCAAGGTGAGCAATCAATAGAGTGCAAAGATAATCACGGTAAGCAATCTCTGAATTTTGTTTAACTACATGCTGTAGCAAGAAACTTTTTGAATCAGGCAGGCAAACAAGAGATGTTTGTGAAATCATTTATCTCAAAACATACATGTTCTTACCTTATTGTTAACTGCCTGGCTTATCTGTTGGAGGTATAAAAAATTCCCTAGTGCTGGTCCCAAAGAAATACTTCTTGAATAAGTTCCTGGAATTCAGTCAAAATGTATAATTCTGTCCAAAATTTCTCTTGTGGCTCCCTTTGTTTTCTTTCCCTTGACACCCTTTCCTTACCTACAATTAATTCACACTCATAGACCTATTTCTTTCCCACTTCTCTCCAGCTCTGCTGCTGACTCAGCATTCATGCAGTTTCCACAGGGCACAGTTTTCTTGTAGACCAAGCATAAATGGTCAGAAGCCTAAATGGTCAATGCATTTCTGGCTGTCTCACTACCCTGCCAAAGCTCTTGACAAGCATGTAATGGTTGACATGTAATAATTTCTTGAGCACATTCTAATTCATCACTTCTCCATTATTATAACTTTTACATAGTTATATGTAAAGTCATATACATATATAAGTCATAAACATCAGAGATGGAGGCAGCAGTTTGGTTTTGCTGCAAATATTTTTATGATTGATCTTTTTCTGCCACTTAATATAAAGGAAAGAAATACAGTTTGTCATAGATTGTCATAAGGCTGTCAAGAACATTGGGCTACCATTCATCATTCATCCTCAGTATCCATGGTTCATTAATACAAATGACCCATTCTGCAGATATATCAGATTCTGAAAAAATTGTCAGCATGGTATCTCTAAAATACTGGGAAGAGATTTGTTAAGCAGTCCCTGAAATACTTTGAATGTTGCACCTCAGCATCATAGACAAGAAGATCAATATTAAGCTGATTTTTGATATGGTAAGTTATGATCAGGCTATATTGGTAACTAAACAAATATATACTTTCTTTTCAAATTGTATTTGACACCATTTCCAGTGATTTACAGAACCAAAAATGATATAACATCCATGCTGAATTTCCAAAGTAAAATAGTGTTCAAGTCAAGGCTATGCACTGCCTAGTAGAGCCACCAACCAATCAGAGACTATTTGAAATGACAGTGGAGCAGCTTGGATAAGGTCACATGGAAATCAAAAAATGCTGCAATGAGTTCTGAGAAATTTGTCTTCGGCCTGTCCTCCTCAGCATGGTATCAGATCATATGTGGGATCTAGCTGTGTAAAAATATTTTTTCAGCTGTACTGACAGGAAGAGACTGCTGCCTAAGTTAGCTTCTCATCTAGAAATGTTCAAATATATGTAAAAGCACAAACAGATCATTAATTTGCTGTCATTTTCTGCAATACCATGAAAGATTTCTCTGCCATTACCCCTCAGACACAGAGTTTCTTTCTGCTCAAAGAATTAATTAACATGTTAAAAATATCTGCATTTCTTAAACAGCAGGAATGAATAGATGTCTTCAATAACAAGTCAATGCCAATGTCAATGACAGCATTATAGCACCACAATTATAAGCAGGTTATAATGGCAGCCACAAATGGTTAAAGTACACAACTATGCATGGTAAACAACTTTCTAAGATACTTAAATCTATAAGGTTGATTTACCATAGATCAGGCCAACATTTTCAGAATCTGGGATGGAACTGGAATATTAATTACCTTTATAACAGCTTTCTTTCTTTCATAATAGCTATACGTCCCCTACAAAGAGTCTTGGTTTGCAAGATCATAACCTTACCATAACCATCTTCAGTCAGACACACTTTTCCACTGAACAGAAATGTTCAAATGCCATGTAAGAACTATGAATATGCCTGAACATCTGCAGTTTGGAAACACTGGTTAGTTAGACCTGAAGCTTTATTCAGAAATGAGGTGATAATTCTAGATTTTCAGATGATCTCTGCAAGTATTTGTACAGATACAGATTGGTGTGATACAGATTGGTCTTTTTCCTATGCCAAACAATAGCAATTTGAATTCAAAAATCGAAAAGGACAGCTTACGCTTTTAGAAAGACTAATACACAGAGGTGTGACCATAAAATCCAACTGTGAAATCAATCTACTGTGACAGAAAACAGTTGGTATAACATTTATATTAGAAATTCCAGAATCAAATGAAACTAAGAGACAAATTTTTTTGGATTCTTCTTCAAGCAAACCTGCAGTAAATTCAAACATACTGTCAAACTTGCACTTTCAAAATCAACATGGGGATGGCTGTTTACTTTGGTCTTGGAATAATCTTTTATTTTTTTAGCCAATTAGCTATGAATTTATCAACAATAAACAATAAAAGAAAGCAACTCACTTTTCTCATTCACAACTAAAAGAAAGACTTCACTAGTCTATTTCTATTCCAATGTTATCAGGGAAATTGAGGGATAACAAACAGATATATGCTGCAGTTTTCAACAAACACACTGGCTTACTAGCAACCAGAAAGTTACCAACAGCTAATTCCTACCTGAACATAAAGCATCTTTATATGCTAGAATTAACTAACGCTAATTCAGTGTAGGTTTTGTTTCTTTGTCTGTGATCCTTTTTTTATTTTTCCCCACAAAGTAAAGCAGCATACAGACTTATGTCAGGTTTCTTGTCCATTTGCATCATGATGCAGTACAATATAAATGTTTGGCCTAAAGCAATTAAAGTTATTCCATGAAAATTCCAGCTAGATCCTTCCTATGATTTTAACATCTACTTCATGCTACTAAAGAATTCACATTTTTCAAGATAGACAAAAGCAAGCACACAGACACAAAAGTGTGAATAAGTCTTCTTGTTCACTTTTAACTCAAAATTGTCTAAGCTGCTTTTTCTGAATAGCTGAGGAGAAAAACATGTGTTAATAATTTGTCCAAAGAGCAAAAATTTCAGAGATTAGTAAACAAATGACACGCTAAAATGAAAACATTCACAAAAATTAAACTATGATTCAACCCTAATAGCTGTTTATAGTAACATATTTTTTTTCCGTTTTTTCTTCATTTTGTTTCACTTATTTTTTCTACTGTAGGATTGGAACTTTATAAAAAGACAGATATGAGACTACTTTTAATGCAGAATAAAGATAGATTACTCAGACTACTGGAAAGGAAAAAAAAATGGCTACTTGACGACTGACTTGTGATGGCAAAATTTCAGTTTACCGTCTCCAACATAAATATGTTAATATAAACTACTATGGATGGATAAATACACTGACATAGGAGAAATACATGGAAGGGATCAAAACCATCAGCAATAGTACCACTGCTGTTTTACACAAATGAGGGTGTACTTAAGCAACTGTCAATAAAAAGAAACTCTGTTCTAATAACAAGGTAATCAAAGTGATTCACTCCTATACTAAGCAAATATAACTCAAATCTCAGCCTCTCCACAGCAATTTGGCATGCAAATTCTCTTCAACCTCAAGGTCTGGAAAAATTCTGCAGTTTGGCAAGAGTGCAGCACAAGGATACCACTGTATACATATCCTGTATTAATGAAGGAAAAAAATATTATTTCTTTTAGAAAAAAAAAAAAAAAAAAAACAAACTATAATAATTAATACAAATAATTTATCTATTTTTCAAGAAATTGCAAAAAGTATAATCAGATATTCTTATCTTTCACTATCCCACCACAATCCAGTAACTAAACTTGCATCTAAAGCAGAAGCTCTTCACCGCTCTGCTGACTGAAGACGGAAGACCAGTCTGAGATGATGGAGTTGAGCAAGGCAGCCTGATCTGCTCCCCTTATAACAAACAAGCACTACTAAGAAAAGGTGATGGAATAGTAGTGGGTGACTCTTTTCTGAGAGGTATGGAAGCACCCATTTGCAGACCTGATGCACTCTCTAGAGAGGTATATTGCTCATATCAGGGATGTCACTGAGAGACTACCAAGCCTAGTACAGTCCACTGACTGTTATCCACTGCTGTTGTTTCATGTAGGTGAGTGATGCAGCCAGGAGCAATCTGAGGAGTATGAAGGATTACAGAGTCCAGGGAGCAGTAAGGGACTCTGGACAGGAGATCATTTTTTCATCAGTCCTTCCAGTCAAAGGCAAGGGGATTGAAAGGGCCAGTTGAACCTGGCAAATCAACAGATGGTTACAGGACTGGTGCCACAGCCAGGGGTTTGGCTACTTAGACCATGGGACTCACTTTGAGAAACCTGGTCTGTTGGGGGTTGATGGGGTTCTTCTGGCAGAGAAAGGGAAGAGCATCGTCAGTCATAGGCTTGCCAAGCTGGTAAAGAGAGCTTTAAAATAAATTTGCTGAGGGAAGGGGACCTCATTCTATCCTTATCCTACTAATTTCATGACAGTGCAATAGAAGCCAACAGCCTGAAGAAGTGTAACAGGTCAGCAGGATTCCAGCCATTTCAGACAGTAAGTCAGCTTCATCGGGGCCCAACTTGAATGTCTCAATGCCAGTACACGTAAGCATGGGGAGTAAACAAGAGTTAGAGATATGCATGTGCCTGAACGGCTATGATTTCACTGACATCACCGAGAAGTGGTGGGATGGCTCCCATGACTAGAGTATTGGAATGGAAGGATACAGCCTCTTTAGGAAGGACAGGCAGGGAAGATGAGGAAGGGGTATTGCCCTCTATGTCAATGAGCAGCTAGAGTGCCTGGAGCTCTGCCTGGGGAACGATGAGGAGCTGAATGAGAGATTTTGGGTCAGGATTAAAGGGAGGGCAAGGACAGGAGACATTATAGAGATCTTATGAACAAGAAGATCATGAACAAACTTCAACACAAAAAGGAAGCCTACAGGCAGTGGAATCAAGGACAGGTATCCTGGAAGGAATACAGAGACATTGCCCAAGCAGCCAGTGATCAATACGAAAGCCCTGATAGACATGAGCCAACAATGTGCACTTGCAGGCGAGAAACCCAACTGTATCCTGGGCTGCATCAAAAAAAAAAAAAACATGGCCAGCAGGTTGAGGGAGGTGGTTCTTCCCTATGCTCTGTTCTCATGAAACTCCACCTGGAGTACTGCATTCAGCTCTGAGGCCCCCAACATAAGAAGGACATTGACCTGGTGGAGCAAGTCCAGAGGAGGACCACAAAAACAATCAAACAGATGGAGCACTTCTCCTGTGAAGACAGGCTGAGGGAGTTGGGGTTGTTCATCCTGGAGAAGAGAAGGTTCTAGTGAGACCCTGTAGCAGGCTTTCAGCACCTGAAGGTGGCCCACAAAAAAGTTGGAGAGGGTCTTTTTTACAAGGACACGTAGTGCTAGGACAATGAATAATGACTTAAAATTGAAAGAGGGCATATTTGGATCAGCTATAGGAAGAAATTCTTTATTATAAGGGGGATAAGGCAGTGGAACAGGTTGCCCAGAGAAACTGTGGATGTCCCATGCCTGGAAGTGCTCAAGGGGGGTCTTTGAGCTACCTGGTCTAGCGGAAGTGTCCCTGCCAATGGTAGGGGGGAGTTGGAACTGGATGATCTTCAAGATCCCTTCCAACCCAACCCATTATATGATTCTATGAAATTTAGAGTTGTAAACCCTAATTGTCTTCATTTATATAACATAAGAAGCCAGCTAATTAAAATACACTTTAAAATGAGACTGTAACCTATGAGGCCATTTTGCATGTAGTCATTATGAATGCAGAATCCTCATTTTCTATAATGTCTTTTTCCTTCCCAGTGGGGCGGCTGTCACAAGGTTAGCCATGCTTAGCAGAATTTGAGACTATATCTTTAAACAAATGGGACTACTCCCATTCTAGCCGTAGTGTCTTCCTGACATTGTCTCTCACAGGAAGCTCTTGGACCACCCAAGATACGTGCTACTTTAGAGCTATTTGTTATTGATGGACCTTCCCTGACTGCCAGCTTATTATGACCACCCATTGTGGGTTTGCACAAGGAATGCAACCCAGACCATTCAACAAAAACAGTAAGAGTCTCCATGAGTTGAGCTAAAGGACTAAAAGCTCAAACAATTAATAAATGATAAAAATGAAAGCAGAATAATTGACTTGAGTAGGTTCCAATCCCACCTTCAAAATGGATCCATAAATTCTCACAAGCCTACATTACTGGAGTGTTTTAAGACCCTAATATTTAGTCCATAAGCCAACATATGTAGCGGACACTTTACACACTCTTGTGTGGGAAATCCTGGAAAAGTACAAAAACCTCTGATGCATTCATATGGGTCACATGTTCTTGCAATCTACTTAGGTTTCCAGACTAAAATATTAATGAAGTGCCACTATTGCCTTGTGAATATCTCTGTCATGAATACTGTTGTATGGCCTAGTCTCTATTTACATTCCAAAATTCCATTTGCTGCCAAATATTGTCCTTAAGATGTACTGTATAAATCTCACACACTTTGATGTTCTCTTGATTTTAACTGTTGCAGTATTCATTTTGACTTTTAAGTCATTCCAATTTTAAAGCCTGAAATCTGTAATTTAGAAGCATAGCGGAAACGAAAATGAAACAAGAGGATGCACAGTGGATATGGTTTAAATGCCGTCCACTAATGATCTGTAACTTAATTCTGATTAAGCTTAGCTCTTAGGAAGCCTTCATTCTGGATCTTGAACAGAACTCTGGTGGACCCTGTCGTTTGTTCTAATTTTGAACTCTGAAGCCACAATTTGTGTCCATCTGTCAGAAAAGAACTAAAGTTAGATAAATGAAATAATGTCAGAAAAAACGTATACATAAATACATTGAAAGGCACTTTGCCATCTATTGTATAATATTCTAAGCTATAGTAAGTGATTTTCAATACTGCTTTTTACACTGTACTCATTGGCACTACTTCTTTGTAATCACTGCACATTAAAACTCCAACAATAACTCAGTGGAACCGGAAATGTTTACAGAAGTGGGAGCTTAAAAACCAAAACTGGTTTTCACTTCAGCCCTAATCACCCTGACAGGATGGCCAGCTGTAGTGATATCAGTCAAATGGATTCCAGACCTGGTATCACGTAGTTTATTTACAAAAGTATTTAATGAAACAAATAAAAATCTCTTGCCTCTTTACAATTTCCCATACAGTGCAAAAGGATAAAGAAAAGCCTCTCTATTTCCTAGTAGAAGTCTGTAGTATGTAATTAAACAAATGGATTAACAGTTGTTTTCTTTTACTTAATCCTGGAGAACCAGAGACCAGCCTCTTTTTCCTCCAGACTCTGTCATGGTCTTTTCTGTTTGCATTTCCTTTTTGAAGAAGTCAGAAAGGCTGGTCCTAGTCAATGTAGTCATATTAGTTCTCCTTGCATGCAAAAAGGAAAAAATATAACTCATTTTGCTGTATAAAACTCCTTTGCATTGGGCAGTCTTTATTGGCTATATAATCATCACATTTTTTTGTAAAAGGTTAATAGAGATTTGCCTTTTAAAATAACCTACCTAAAAGAAGTATTCCTGTCACTCTCACACACCCTGAAGTTCCTTAATGCAAATCCTCATTATTCCAGCTGAATGACTTAGATGACATCGAACTTTGTTAATTTAGTATTGCTTCTTTTTTTCCTGTCTTTTTTTATTTAAGGTTTTATGTTCCTCCAGATAGTACTCATCTTTTGCAGCTGACAGATTTATAATGTGTATATTCGCCTGGACGATATGGCCTGGTACTGAAAACATATTTTGTTTCTGAATTATTCCTCCCCATCTCTATTTACCCACAGAATGAAAGTTCATTTTATTGTTGGGTAATCCACCTTTTCCTCAGGAAAATATTTTGCAGATTGTAGCATATTCAAAAGCCAAACCATGGTCTTGAATGACATACTGCATTCTCAAAGATTTTCAAGAGAAAAGTATAGTCTTTTTAAAAACAATAAAGGCATATATATCTTACACTTAAAGAAAGTGGAATCATTTATATTCCATACAGAGCTTTGTATCACTTAAAAGAATCTTGAAATAATGCACCTAACTTTCCTGAAGGCCTTATTATTTACAAGATGTTTTTAAACACTCTGTTTCAGTATCTAAAATAAAAGTAACAGGAGCTGTTCAAGTCATGGGATAGTGATGCTTGCATAACACTTGGTAAGTCAGTGGGAAAACCAGTTAAATGTGCCAGATTTGCAACTTCCCAATGGGGAATGTATCATATTCTGCAGTGCAAACAAAACATTTTGAAGTTGAGTCATTCATAGAGATGATTTGTTCTAAATTCCAAATATAGAGTAAACCTGAAATTTGGAAAGAAAAAGCACTAAGAAGCAAAAAACACTTCTCTTACTAAGTATCATAATATAACTGCATAGATATGTTATCAATGGGAGAACCTCAAAAGTTTCATTTCAAAGTAGATGCCAACATTTCATATACTAGCTGGACTCTATTCAAAACATTTAGATCATGTATAGCTACAAGAAAAACAAAATGGTAGTCTATGTCCATACTTCACAATGAAAATACAGTATTCTTCAAGGAAGAGAAAGAACTTTGGAAATCCTTAGAAATTTTGTAAGGAATCACAGCTTGGGTGTCCCTCATTTGATATTTTTTTAACTTTAAGATAAGTCCTAACAGGTATTCAGCTAAAACAATCCAATGAAAAAGTGATTTTTTTCTAAACACTATCTTGTTATTATTATTACTTGACAGGAATTAAATGATAAATGGTACGCATTTATAGGTATCTATTGTTATCACTAATGTATTCCTCTAGGCTTTTGGACTCCTTCTTAAGCAAAGACAAAATAAGTATTTCTTAATTTTGTATCAAATACAGCATTAATTCATATTTCATATTAAATCAGCCTTGAAAATAAAATGGAAAGAATGTAAGTTTTAGTTAGAATCACTGGAGAAAATATGATGTCCTCAAGATACAATTAAATGTTTCCAGACATGGTGTGACATCTGGTTTATAGTACAATCTTTTGGATGTTCTCAAGATTCATCTGCTAGTTCTGTATCTTCTACTTGTATGAAATTCTAGCTCTAATATGTTTATATGAAATAGTAAACTTTATGCCATACTCTCCATAAAATGATACGAACTGAAATCTCACTATATGACTTTTCTTAGAATTATTTATCTGTAATTTCTGTTTTCCCTTTTATTATTTCCTATATATGACATTATGCATTTAAAAAATACTTTTAACTTAGGAAAGTTAGCTAAAATATGGCAATTGGAATCAGATGTTGCTTTTCACTGCTGCACTGTTCTCACCCCCAGTGTTCCATCCACATTCAGTTCAGGCAACTAAACTCTGATTATTCTGTTCTACAAAGGCTCCTATACTGTATCCATCGCCATAACATTTCAACCCTGAAATTGTAAGTATAACAGACATAATGTCATTCTGCATGGCTGCACATTACATTTCAGTGTTAGCTATTCTAAACCCACGAAGACCGACTGGTGGCTTTGGGATGGAAACAAGCAAAGCTGAAATTTTAACTGGCACACGGAAAGCTTTAGAACACACTACACAAAATGCAGTAGGCTAGATATTTTGTTTGGCAAGCAGGTAGTTGAGGAGGGTTCATGAAAATGGTAAGGAGAGAGAATGTAAATGCACAAGGCTTGCACTAATAAACTCCCAGAGACAAGAGCTAGCTCTCCACATGCAGGGCCAGTCAGAGGTCTTTGCACTGCACTTCTCAGAGACTAGATTTTGGGGAGCTAATTATTTATCTCTAGGCAAACAATAAGCCAATAAGCTAGTGTATAGCAACACGGAGTTTTCTGCAGACATTGCAGGGCTACTGCTGAGACAGAGCTAGTAAAGGCTAATGAACTCAAGCTGTCTACATATGATCAGTATCTTTACCACAATCCCTTTGCCCATAATAAAAGTATTCACACTCTACATAATTTTTAATTGCCTGAAGTGTGCCAGACCTTACAGGACCAGGGGAAATAGTGGTGCAGAAAATCAGCTTTCAAAATTTTTAAACTGTAGTAGATACATGGTAACAATTCTCTCAGTGGAGTCCATCACTCATCCTAGGTAGTACGCTACTAGTTTACAAATAATTTTACTTTTTATATTTTGCTAGTGAGACACATTTTCAAATTGGCAGCGGATCTACTAGGATATTTTCACTTTCCCCAAGAAGTTTCTGAGTGCTAAGATATCTCCAGCAAATTACAATGTTCTGAAATATCCCACTTAATTTTTGCACATGCTTACGAGGAGGAAAAAAAAAAATAAAAATAAAAATAAAAATAAAAAAGAGAAAACAGAATTCTATGACATAAGATGGAAAAAAGAAAAAGGAGCTTCCTTAGATCATCCATGTGGTTTAAACCTGCAAATGACATACTTTACAGACTTGTTCTGAGACTCATGAAACCTCATATCATGTAATTGCAGCACAAGGTCTACCTAAAAAATTCTGTTTTATGGTCACAAGCCACAAATTTATGGTCACAAGTTTCAGGTGCATATTGTGAGACTATGGGTGAGTTTTCTTAACTTTAGGCAAGGAAAAAAGAAATTTGTTTCTTCAAAGCAAGGAAAAATTTAATCTATTTCTGCTCAATATACACAGCTCTAATAGAGATTTAAAACCATGATTGCTTTATCCCTTTTTGGATACACTAAAATTTAGCTATCCTTGCCTTTTCCTGAGGTCTCTGCATATGGCATGACCTGAAAATTGGAAGGCTTTTGAAAGAACTGAAGTAATAGGCACATACATAAGAAAATATGGGAAAAAAAAAAAAAAAAATCGTCTTTTAAGTTATAAGGCTCAATGGGAGAACACCTAGCAAGCACCTAGCCTAACTGGAACCTTGGACTTCACTGAACAAGTAATGAAAGTAAAGTCAGGTTTTGTTTATTTTTTCGGAATATGACAGAAGCACTTTTAAGTGCATTGAAATAGCAGGAAAAAAAATCTTACTTTTTGTTTAGTACTTACTAAAGGTATCACAAACTCAGCATCATCTGTGTATAGTTCTAGGCTTTTTTCAAGCTTTCCCAATGAGCTTTCCCATAATGAGCTTTCCCAAATGAGCTTTCCCATAAGAAGCTTTCCCAATGATTTTTATGTGTAAATACCTATTGAATTTAAAATTTATTAGAATCTAAAGATAAATTGTATAGATCATCTAGTTGTGGTGATGCCAGTCTACTTTAAAAATGATGAAATCTATTGATTTTTCTCCAAAAATGTATGAAACTTACAAGGAGATATTTTCTGTCAGTGTGAAAAAATGCAGACTGAAATATTATCAAAAGGGAGTTTCAGCCTCATTTAAAGTACACCATGCACTCACAACAAGAAAACAAAGACTCCATGATTTCTGCTTCCAAAAATGAGAACAGAGCAGTAATTTAAAATTTCAGTATATGAACAGATAAATTTCAAATCACGCTTTTTAAGATCACAAGAATCGCTGTTTCAGGGTATTTTTGTTGTTGTTTTTCTGCAGATTTCACCTGAAAAACTGTAAAATCTCTTAAAATGGTGATAGTACTTCAGTTGTCCATGTTTCTGCCGTTACAAGTAGGGCATCTAGTCCTAACAATAAAGTTGTAAAAAAGAGTGATAAAAATCATAATGTATAGAGTTCTTTATTCCCTAAATTTTCTGCTATTGCCATTATTGATAGCATCCACTAGTGACATTAATAATGGAATGAAACCTGAATCAACCTGAGCACCTGAGCACTTAAAAAAAAAAAAAAAAAGGAAGTATAAAAGCCTGATGTGTGGATTTAAGAGTATTACTGTACCATAGATTTGACACATGTTCTTAAAGGGATTAGTTAGATGCAGTGCATGTTACCCATCTGTTCAGGTTTAGGGGGAAAAAAAAAAAGGTGAGGGAGGGGATTTTTGTAAAATAAATAATGTCAACTGTGAAATTAAATTGCCTTGTTTGTTACCAGCATCATAATAAAGAGTATTGTACCTTTGCTCCAACAGATGCTGGAGAAAGTTAATGGTGAAAAACAGTAAAGAGTTACCATTTTTGGAAAAGTGAAGCAGAGCCTTATTCATAGAGGGGTTAGAGAAGAAGGAAGAAATGGAGAAAGAAAAAAAAAAAAAGAGACCATGACACTTTTGTATAAAAAAGCGCAGGCGTTACAGTAACTATAATAATGATATCAGCTACATGCATTGGCTAAACATAGAATGTTTTCAATGAGATCATAGCCACAAATATGAGGTTTCAGTTGTTTTTTTATGACATAATCAAAGATCTAATATAACTTTATTCAGGTCACCAGCAAAATAGTTACTTAACATATAAATGTAAAATAAAGGCAGAGTTAGTAAATTCACATGTAGAGCTAACTCCACCTTTTGGGCTATGGAAAATATGTAAATTCCTTCATCCTGTCTTGTCAGCTTATAGAACTTCTACCTGTTATGTCACTTCCAGTCATCAGAAAGGTCTCAGAGATTTTAACTGCATATAAATTATGAGAATGACTGTACAGGGTTAGACCAACCCAATATCCTGCTTCTGATAGTGCCCCAAAGTGGATGCCCAGTAAATAAGAATGTAAGAAGAAATGAACTTTTAAGAATAGCAAGTTATAAGAAGAGACTAAGTACATCATCCCTAACGTTCTGCCTTGAAACTTGAAACCCAAACATATTTCACGGTAAATGTGATTTCTATGTATTCTAATTTACCTGTAATGGATTTCTTGCCTATGATCTTCCTTTAAAGCAATACAAGTTTTGAGCATGCACAGTATCCCATATCAAGGTATTCCAAAATCTAACTTTTTTTTTTTTTTTTTTTTTTTTTTTTTTAAGGGAAAATCCTTGTTTCATTTGGTTTTAAGTTATGGCATCTTCATCTGATGTCCATTAATTCACTATTGGAAGATGAACAACTAGTTCTTACCCATCTTCTACAAGCTATGAAATTTCCCCATGACTTCTTTAGACATCTCATATAACATCTCAGAATTGCTTCTTTTCCAGGCTGAAGAATCTTTATTCTAATCAGTCACTTCCTCTGTCAAAGTCATTCCATGTCTCTGGTCAACTTTTCTGAATCATTTCCAATTCTATTACATCTTTTTTTTTGAGATTGGCAGAACAAACTTGCACATAGACTGTCATGTATGTATACAATGACATGAAGATGTCTGTTCTGCTTTCTGTTTCTTTCATCGTAACTCAACATTGTTTTACTCACTGCTACTGGATATTAAATTGATGTTTACATGCAACTATGGAACCCCAAGATCTTGTTCTAGATCAGTAATGACTGGCTCAAAGCCCATCAGTTCATAAAGCCATTTTTCCTTCCCTAACCATGTGTATCACTTTTCTAAAATAGAATATAAGTGAAACCTGTGTTCAGTTTTTCCCCAGACTCTAGCAACACTGCCTATTTAATATTGTGACGTCTGTTGCATCTGTTCTTACTCAGAATATTTAATGTCTTCTTTTATTATCTGTACTTGCTACTTCTAGATGAGAGATTTATATTAAGTTTAAACAAATAATTGGAATAGTGTAGATTTCAGAACTTGACTAACTACCTGAGAGCACAGACACATCTGTAGTGCCAATATTCAATGCCTATTGCCTTATTCCTCCTCCCACTTTGGATGTTTGCTCTTATCCCCCGTCTCATGGCTTCATAAAAACTTGACCTCATAAAGAATCGACTGGAAGATGAATTGGATCAAGGCATTGATCTGGCTGGAGTAACAGAAAATTGCAGAAGGATATTTTTTATGTCAACAGGCACTTTTCTACATTCTATACTTTACCTATCTTCATCTCAGGAATTAAATATGAAAACATGCTTTGATATATTTTATATTTCCACCACATTAAAATAGTTGGTTTCTGGTTTTTGGTGGTGGTGGTGGTGGTTTTTTTGTTTGTTTGTTTGTTTGTTTGTTTTAAAAAAAAATAGTTAAAATACGTTGTGGTTTAACCCGGCCGGCAGCTAAACACCACACAGCCATTCGCTCACCCTCCCCTCTCCCTCTCTGGGATGGGGGAGAGAAACGGGAAAGTGAAGCCTGTGGGTTGAGATAAAGACAGTTTATTATGATAGGAAATAATAACAATAATAATAATAGTGTGTACAAAACAAGTGATGCACAATGCAATTGCTCACCACCCGCTGACCAATGCCCAGCCCAACCCCGAGCAGCCGGCCCCCCACCCTGGCTAGCCACCCCTATATATTGTTCAGCATGACGTCAGATGGTATGGAATACCCCTTTGGCCAGTTTGGGTCAGCTGTCCTGGGGCTGTCCCCTCCCAGATCTTGCTGCACCCCCAGCCTGCCCGCTGGCAGGACAGAGTGAGGAGCTGAAAAGTCCTTGGCTTAGTGTAAGCATTGCTCTGCAGCAATTAAAACATCAGCACTCTTCTCATCCTAATCCAAAACATAGCACCCTACCAGCTACTGGGAGGAAAAATAACTCTGTCCTAACTGAAACTAGGACAAATATTAACACAAAAATCTGATAAACATTTTTTTCAATGGTGGCATTTTTTCAAGTGTTAATGTTTATTTAAACATCACAGAATCACAGAATAGTCTAGGTTGGAAGAGACCTTCAAGATCACTGAGTCCAACCTCTGACCTAACACTAACAAGTCCTCCCCTAAACCATATCCCTAAGCTCTACATCTAGACATCTTTTAAAGACCTCCAGGGATGGTGACTCAACCACTTCCCTAGGCAGCCTATTCCAGTGACTACCAACCCTTTCCATAAAGAAGTTTTTCCTAATATCCAACCTAAACCTCCCCTGGTGCAATTTTAGCCCATTTTCCCTCGTCCTGTCACCAGGCACGTGGAAGAATCAACCAACCGCCACATCACTACAGCCTCCTTTAAGGTACCTGTAGAGTGTGATAAGGTCGCCCCTGAGCCTCCTCTTCTCCAGGCTAAGTAATCCCAGCTCCCTCAGCCACTCCTCTTAAGACTTGTTCTCCGGACCCTTCTCCAGCTTCGTAGCCCTTCTCTGGACTCGCTCAAGCACCTCCATGTCCCTCTCGTAGTGAGGGGCCCAAAACTGAACACAGTACTCAAGGTGCAGCCTCACCAGAGCCAAGTACAGGGGGACAATCACTTTCTTAGTCCTGCTGGCCACACTGTTTCTTATATAAGCCAGGATGCTGTTGGCCTTCTTGGCCACCTGAGCACACTGCTGGCTCATATTCAGCCCACTATCAACCATCACTCCCAGGTCCTTCTCTGACAGGCAGCTTTCCAACCACTCATCTCCCAGCCTGTAGCTCTGCTTGGGGTTGTTGTGCCCCAGGTGCAGGAGCCGGCACTTGGCCTTGTTGAACTTCATGCAGTTGACCTCGGCCCAACAGTCCAGCCTATCCAGATCCTCCTGCAGATCCTTCCTGCCCTCGAGCAGATCAATACACGCACCTAACTTGGTGTCGTCTGCAAACTTACTGACGATGCACTTGATCCCCTCATCCAGATCATCGATAAAGATGTTAAAGAGGACTGGCCCCAGTACCGAGCCCTGGGGGACTCCACTAGTGACTGGCCTCCAACTGGATTTGACTCCATTCACCACAACTCTCTGGGCCCGGCCATGCAGCCAGCTCTTAACCCAACAAAGTGGATGCCAGTCCAAGCCACGAGCAGCCAGTTTCCTGAGGAGAATGCTGTGGGGAACAGTGTCAAAAGCCTTACTGAAGTCAAGGTAGACCACATCCACAGCCTTTCCCTCATCCACTAAGTGTGTCACCTTGTCATCGAAGGAGATCAGGTTCGTAAAGCAGGACCTGCCCTTCATAAACCCATGCTGACTGGGCCTGATCGCCTGCTTGCCCTGCAAGTGCCACATGATGACACTCAAGATAATCTGCTCCATGAGCTTCCCTGGCACTGAGGTCAAACTAACAGGCCTATAGTTCCCTAGCACAGGCCTGTAGTTCCCTAAGCAATACTTAGGGAACTAATACTAATTGATTAATACTAATCAAGCAATACTTTTCCTTTCTACTCTTTCAATCTCTCTTTGTTCTTCTGGAAAGAATTAATAAATGAATTGATGTTTTCTGACATTAACACCTAACATATTTCTTTGCTTCTATATCTTTTTTTTTTCTGAAGCATCATCTGGATACATTCCTTTCAGTGTTTCTGTTACATGATCCTGGTGGTTTCCAAGCAACTTGCTAAAGACTTGTCCCCAAAATATAATTATACTAACTTTAAAGTAAATGAAGCATCACTGAAATACTTTATTGGTGATCTTTAATATTTTTAATTAAATATAAGAGTTGATTAAAGATATGTTAAAAAATAATAATCTTCTAGCAAAATCTATTAAAATAAGGCATGTGTACATACATTGATATACTGTATTAATTTCCATTAACTTCAACCACATTTTATGTGTGAACAGAAAAAAAAAAAAATAGAATTGCCCATTCTCTTGATTGCATGATCCTTCTGAGATTTTATTCGGCAAAGCAGCAGTGTAGCAGAGCAAATGGCCTGGTAGACCATCTCCTTGGCATTTTCCATATGTATTGGCTTTCACCTGATATACAGCTTTTCTGTCACAGTCATAGAGTAATTGACACTGGGTCTAGTTTTCCTACCTTTGCTCAACATTTTAAGGGGAAGGATATAAGGATATAAAATTCTGGCCAACTTTACCTCCTGTACTTTTTCAGACACAAATTCTATTGTTAGTTGTTTTTTCCTTCTGTTAATTAAATGGTCTATAACATGAAAAAAAAAAAAAAGGCAACTAATAAACAAGGAGTAGGAACTCTAGGAAACTGCAGGAAAAGATTAATTATTGATAAGCGCAGCTCTAGTAAAAATTAGCCTCAGTTTCTTCTATAATGACTATTTTTACTTTAAATTCACATCTTAGACTATTCCGTGTTAGATGTCATACAAGCAGAAATGTTTTCTGCTTTATTACAGCATTTGACAAGGTAAAATGAGAACATTAAAATAAGATAAATGACATACACTAAAACATTTTGATCAGCCTTAGAAAAAAAGTCTTAAAAGCATATTTTGTTTCAGGTTATTCTCTTATAACTGCAAGTTATATCACATCACATTTATTTTTCTGTCACTCTTTCCCTGTTTCCAGGCAGTGAACTAGCATCTCTTGGAAACCAGAAATAAAATAACCAAAGCCAGGGAGAACAAGTATACTAGAGTTTCATGCTTCTGCCATCATCCTCTGTTGATCCTTCTTCAGAATATCTGATCTAAGAAGTGGCTCACTTGCATTCAGGTGAAAGAGTAACATGCTTACTGAGGTAACATTCAAAGATGAGCTACAGCTTTATAATTTGTCTTTCTCCAAACCTAACTTCTCTTCAGTGCATAGTATAGGTCACTACCTGGTCAGAGAATCCTGATAAAAAAAAAAAAAAAAAGAAAATGTCTGAAGTCAATGTGACTCTCTCCAGGTGTTCTTAGCAGGAGAGCAGAAATGAAGGACATAAATGTTTGAAAAAGCCCCACACGTGGGCTTGTAGTATGGCAGTGGGAAAGTGATTTATTTGTTTCAAGAAAGGTTCTTACATGAGTAAGAAGCTTGCAGGACGGGATACTGCTTAAGTTTGGTAAAAAAAAAAAAAAAAAAAAAAAAAAAAAAAGTCACAGGATGGCTCAGCTAGCATGATATGGTTCATCTATGTTTTTCATAATTTAATCTCTTCAGATTACAATACAATCATTTTAACACATGAATAACCATAGTTGTTAGACATCTCAAATACCACTCTTCAGAAATGCAGCAGCTAGGAACAATGGCGATCCCAGCTCTTGAATATTTCTACAGCATAAGAGTTACAGGATGACCTTATCAGGATTTACTCTTTCCTGCCTACTCCAACACATGCTACAGGCCTGAAAGGAAGAAGGCAAAACAGAAGCCCCCATCTGCCAAATCAGCTCATGCAGAATGCTTGTTAGAGAGTGAAGAACTGGGCAGTTCTGAGCCTGCTGTTCTTTATGCAGTAGACTGGAAGTTTGTAAGAAAAGAAGCACAAAAGGCAGCTTTAAAGAATTTCTGCTTCCCTCCTTCCCCACATTGTGCTGTACACAGTTCAGATACAGCCAGGAGCTAGGCCAAAATGTTTGGTGTGGCTATATCATACTCCACTGGACAGCTGGAATCATTTTACGTTGCTATTTTAATTTGAGACAGAAGTTGTGTCTGTTTTTCTTTTCATATTTAATCTGTTAGCTAAGATTTAGCGTTCCCTTTTCCAAAAGATCATTTGGAATGCAGTATAATTTACACTTCATTTTCTTTGTGTTTCATCTAATTGTACTTTTAACAGATGAATTCTGATTTCTTATACATCCTCTATACATTTATATCATAATTGCCAATACATTTGGTCCTACATTTCTTGAAGACCATGTAAGCAGGTAGAATCTGCTTGGAATGCAAATGCATGGATTTTAATCAAAGTGGGGGAAAACACTTTGTACCTGTTCTCATGAAAGACTAGGAACTGTAGAACTGAGCTCTCCCCAGAAATGGTTTCTAGTATCAGCAAGCACTGGGCTGCATTCTTTGAATGCTTTGTTAAGAGAAACACTCGATGACACTCAGATAGCAAGATAAAGAAATCAGATATTTGAAACACAACTTCCTAGAGGGCTATATAAGATAATTAAATTCCAATTCGTACTTCTGTGAATGGAACACAATTGAACAAATTGCTAATGATTAGTCCTTTAATTCTTCCTGTTTGCCTAAGCTTCCTCACTTAAGCTTCTCAGGACAGAGGAGGAGACTGTATTTGAAGCACAAGATTTCCACTGCACAAAATATTTTTCTACTTGCCCCTTTGTGAAGCATGAAAAGTAGATGTTCATAAGTTTATCTTTTTCAGTGTTATATTATTGGGTCCTGCAAGACAGTTGTGTGGTGTGTGAGGGGAACGAGAGAGGTTACTTTATCTGGCTGCTTTGCTT
Source organism: Heteronetta atricapilla (assembly GCA_011075105.1). Classification (NCBI taxonomy): domain Eukaryota; kingdom Metazoa; phylum Chordata; class Aves; order Anseriformes; family Anatidae; genus Heteronetta; species Heteronetta atricapilla. Next base: position 43,212,608 of record CM021733.1, on the reverse strand, counting down.
TGTGTCATTTGAAGGGTAGTTTTTTTGAGGCATTGAGCACACTGATTTTCAGAATTGTTAAGATCAACTGGGGGTTCTCAGCAACTATGAAAAACAGGTTTTGGGCATCTCACTTTTGCTATTTTATTTTTCAGAAAGAAGGCATAACTTAAAGTGCAGAAACTATTATTGTTAACCTTGCAGCTATTTTCTCTTACCTCTCTCTGTAGGGCTTTCACTCCCTCCCTCTTAGGCACTCTCTTCATCTCTCCAATATCATCACTTCTCTCCACACATATGTAGGTCAGTTGCCTCCAATTCTTACAGTTAGTCTCCACTTTTCCCCCTTCGCCCTCATTTTCTATCTGATGATCTCCAAGAAGCTGTCTTTTCTCCAGATTATTCCTATGACTATAGTTGGTGCCTTTCCTTTCTGCTCCCAGCCAATCCTGTCTCCTTCCAGTCCACAAGTGACCCCAGCCCTCCCCGTCTACATTCTTGGTAAATAGAATTCAAGTCGAACAGCTGAGTAACCAATTTTTTAGTACCACCTCTTAAGTATTATTCAGGCTATTAATGCCATTCAATAAAATATCTACACTTGTAAGAACTACAGTAAAGATTTTATGGCATATGTGCTATAAATTGAGAAGCTTACCAGTGCAAGCATATTTATCTAAAATCATATGCTGTACAGCTGTGGTTTGCTGGCAACATACTTAGAATGGCTGGAGTATCCCATGGTTAAACTGAATTATATTGTCCTTGCTAGCTCTCAGAAGATTTTTTTCCTTTTTTTTTTTAAAAAAAAAAAATCCACATTCTTTCTTCAGTGTTGTCATATGTGCTTACAATAATTTCTTAAGCATAAGCAAACTTTTCTGCTAAACAACATTAACTCTTGTTAATGACACACAGCATTACTGTTTATTAGAAGCTGCAAAAGAAACATTATTCCTGTTATATGCAGAGACAAATGTGCAAAGTGAGAAACTCTGGTTATGAGATACCAAAGATTGGAATAAACTCAGTAGGACTACCTGCTGTGTCACTCTATTAGATTCTCCATAGACTCAAGTGCCCTCATAGTACGACTGTGATACAACCAGAAAATTTTTCTTCCCCACCTCCCCACCCCCCCAATCAAAGCAGTCCTTACAAAAGCAAAGACCAAGATCTGTAAATGTAAACAGTATCTTAAAGGTAGGAACCAAACTAGGCACTTTAAGGAATCAGGCCCCCTCTGAGAATTCCCACAGATGGTACAGCGGAAGCCCCTCCTTTCCCCCAAGCCACTTTATAATAGGACTATATTTATGATAAAAAACAAGCTGTAATTTTGTGCTTTGACTGAATTTCTAAATCCATGTAACCTTTGCAAACTGACGGATTATGCAGCTCACTAAATTTGAAGAGTTTCCCATAGACTATTATTGACAAGTTATTTGCTTATTTCTGAAAATGTAAGCTACACTGCTACATCAGTCAATGACTTTTTTTTTTTATAAAAATAAAAAAACACTCTTACATAAAAACAAACAAAAACCAAGCAAAACACACACACACATTAAAAAAAAAAAAAAAAAAAAAAAACACCAAAGGTCTCGCTCCCTGTCACATTTCTTCAATAGCCTTCAAGGAGCTGTTGCCTTTCACAGAGTTCTTTTTATCCTCATATTTGGCCCAGTCCTACTTCTTTTCCTCCTAAGTCTTGTAGTCTTAGTCTCATAAGAATAAACAAAGATACATGCATCTGCCTTTGGCTGCTTTACACAAATTAGTACCATTTACAAATGGATCAAACTAAAGCATCATTTTGCTGATGAGAGGTAGGAAAAGTTGTCTTAGTTCTGCTATCCCAATCTCTTTTAGAAATAATACTATGATAATAAATCTCTATATTTGAGGATAAAAGAGGAAGGCTAAACATCACAGTGAAAGAAAATAAAATTCAGTCAGACTTGAATTTCAGTAAATTGGATAGAAAAAATAAAATGATGTGCTCATTAAATTTAAGAAGACAACCACTTCAGACTGCCATTCTAGTCACAGAGATTAGTCACAGAAATAAGAGTACACAGGTTTGGCTAACAGGACAAAGAGAAGACAAGGAAAGAATACATTCAACCTCAGAGAATATGTTATAAACAAGGTCAGCATCAGGCTTTTTTTCCTTTATAATGCAAGTATCTTCTTTATTTGGATGAGGGTAAAGAAAATAAATTCTCACCAGACACAAACAGTAGTACAATCGTTGGCAAAGACTGTCCTCATACAAAGCCTGCATTACTGCAAAGTACTGCTCATAAGGAAAACAAACAACTGAAACCTCTTCCTCAGCATCTTAAAGTAGTATGTAGAAATTACAGCACTGCGAAATAGTAAGTGTTGGAGACTTGATGTTAAGACACTCAAGGAAAAGTTGATTGACTGCATGTACAGACCCAGCTCATCAAAAACATGAAATAAAATATGCTAGCTTAAGCAACTGCAGTTGCAAACATGTTTTGTTTAACATATACAGTGGCATAAAAGTAAAAATTTTAAGATAGCAAAATAGCTTGATCTCAAGCAAAATCACTTAAGATAGCTGTGCACATCACAGAAGATGTTTGAAGGCCTCTAAAGTAGAAAAGATACTAGAACAATTAGTTTTGGTAATTTGTTATATTCAGGAATAATTAACAATTCAGTATTAACACCCTTCTGCCTTCTGGCCAAAAAAAAAAAAAAGTGTCTCTCTTTTTCTCCTTTAACAATATTTTTTAAGCAGGACATGCACTGTGCATTTAGAGAATATCATTTTATAGGCATATCAACTGTAATTGTTTAACAGGCATAGTAGAGGCATATGGTTCGTCTGAGATGAATAGCAACCCACTTGCAAAAGTGTATTTGTTCTGGAGTTAATTAAAACCCCAAAGAAAACATTCAGTCTTCGGATTTTTACCAGGTGTCCTTTTCCACAAATATCCTTACATCCCTAGTCTCAGTAACTAGCTTTCTGAGGCTTCAGGAAACCATTTCTACCCTTTACAGATTTGTAAGGTTTTACCATCTCTTATGACACAAGGGGTCCTCTGTTCATTATCTGCTACAGAGCTGCCAGATTTCAACTTAAGTGAACTTTCTGCCCTGTGAACAAATGTCCTGACCACTTTTCATTGCCTCTTCCTTGTTGCTTTCTCATTAGGAGAGCACTCACACTCCCAGATACACTCCTCTGAAGCTTTCTGACATGACTACAGCTTCCCCTTATAGGTCCAAATGAGCTTACTTTCCATCTTCTGCTTCTACTTCTTGAATGACTATAAACGTTACTCCAGGAATGGAAGATCAGAAAAGCTGACAGCTGACTGCTTGTTCCTCTCAGACAGAAAATTAAAGAAGAAATAAAAGCTAAAACTACCAAATTCTATTTACATCTATTTTTGATATATTTGTGACTAGGATCAAAAGAACCACGTGAAAGAGTTTTCCTGACTTCAGAGAAGTCATATTAGAGGTCAAGCTGGTCACAAGTTTTATATCTGCATGATTTAATCTCTGACAAGATAGTCCTGAGTCCTAAGGAAGAACATCATACTGGAAAAAATTTGGCCTACACAGGGATGACACAAGACTGATTTGATACTAAAGCCAAAACTCAGCAAATTAAAGTCTGAAAAATAATTTTCCATATCACTAAAAAAGCTACCTCCATTGTGGAAAAATATATGATGAAGTGAACCACCAATGGTGGACCAAAATTGCAAAAGAATAGCATTTTTATACCATTTGTTCTAAAGTGAAATCTCCAGATGTGACCACCAGGAAAAGTATACTTTGTTAGTAGCTAGTAAAAGACAATAACTCATATTTCCAGACACATCCAAAACTACCTGTAGCCAATTCTGACTCAAGTGGTGGTTTTCGTGCCTAACTGTCTGAGAGATCCACAAGCAAACCTCCTTACTAGGAGCACTATGTATGTCCCCCTTTAAACAGGTGAGCAGAAAATCAGTATGAAATTTTCAGTGAAATCCACAGCTAGAAATCTAGCTGTAGAAGAGATTTCCAGATCTCTACTATTTATTAAAATTCTCCACCTGTGAAGTAATTGCATACTGTCAATTATTTTCTAACCTAAACTTGCCATGATATAACAATATGGCTGAAACTAATGTTATTTGAAATATAGCTGTACTCACATACAATCAGACAAATTAATGCAAAACAATCAAAGTAACAGTTTGAATTAATATCTTCCACGTGTGTACATTATATATTTTCCTGATTAAAAAAAAAAAATATATATATATATATATATATATATATGGTGAACTGTTTTATCACATTATGAGCAAGCAATTTCTATTTTGCATTTGAAATTATGTGGAAGTCAAAAGATGTTAATGATTTCTAAATGACAATTTTAAATTGTCATGCCTTCAGTGATAAGAGATTTCTGGCGTATGCAGAATCATAAACATAGAATAATTCAAAATTCAAGGAATTCAGAAAATAATATCACCTAGCGTATTCAAAGAAAGGTCAACACTAAACATAGACCAGGTTGCACAGGGCTTTTTCCTTTATAGTCTAGTTAGGGGTGGGGGCTAGCAAGATACTGTGTTTGGGTTTTCTTCTTTCTTGAAGCTACCTCTCAGTATATCAGTAAGGTGGTAACATCAAACTGTCATACTTACTTGCTTTAAAACTATAGACAAAGATGGAAAACAGATTTGCCACATTTCATCAAATGCAAATGATATTTTAATCATTTTTTAATCAAATGTCCTACATTAATTTATAGTGCATGCATTTAAATATTTCAGATGGGTAGCCTTCTGGAAACCTCAGGAAATCACCTAATCCAAGCTTTTACTCAAAGTAAGGTCAATACAAAACTTGGTTTATGTTTATCAGGGCTTTTTTCCATTAAAATCTATTTGCCTGTGGGTACCTTTTCACTGTCTCTCAAAGCTACCCCTCAGAACATTAATGGGGCTGTAGCAATACATACTGATATCAGTTATGATTCAGTCCTGAAATAATGAATCCCAGCACCCTACATTGGCTGACAGTTTGGAGCTCCTTTGCTTTTTTATTTTTGAAAGCAACTAGCAATAAGAGAATACGTGACAGTGTACACCCAACTTGTACAAAGATGAAACCAACACAACTATACAGAAGCCACCAACAAAACCAGCAGATGGCAACAGTGTCCCCATTTGCTTTTATTCTGCTTCAAAACCATCTCATAAAGAAATGATTTATTCCTTCCTCATCTGGGTGATAAGATTCCCACCCTATTTTAACTTTGATTCACACAAGTGTATTGCAGTAAATAGTTGTAGTTTTTATTTATATATATATATATATATCCCTTAAAACAGATTATATTATATTCCTTAAAACAGATTGAAATTCAATTAATATATGTGGTTAGCTAAATACTTTTCCCTATATAAGTTTTGAAAAATTTATGAAATAGGGAAAGAAGACTAAGAGGCTAAAACTGAGAAATCATCTAATCTTCTTGAAAACTAAAATAAGAAAATGGATGCTATCTGCTGCTTCTTTTCTGGCTTTCATGGTAACCATTTTATAAATAACTCCAGAGTACCATATGATGAAAGGAAAAATGCCCATCAGTAAAAAAAATAAAATTAGAAAAATCACTATAAATCACCAAAAAATCACTACCAATCCAGGTTTTCTCTCTCTCATTTCTGGAAGAACATTTATGCAAGTGAGACTTATAATAATGGTTGGAACAAACTGTCTCATGGACAGGTGCTGGGCAAGGAACCACTGAATTGGAGTGCTGCCAATATACCTCACACTTGGCTGGATCTTTCCACGGCAGAAAGATCAGCCAGAATGTTTGAATTTCACTCATCAGCCACTTCCCTTTTTTCACCCCTTAATCTTTCCCCTGCCAGTGTTTCACTTTGAATGCAATGGGGCTTTGTGCAGAGGTTATCCAGAACACAATCTAATTCTTAACTGTATTCATTCAAACATTGGATGAAACAAAAACAGAGTCAACGTTAAATCCCTAACTAGTGGTAACAGTAGGTATAAAAATCTTCCAGAGTTGGAGACTCTGGCTGCCTCATACAAAGTCTTTCTTTCAAAGCATGGGATTATTATTTTCTGATTCACATGTGGCTCACTTTTTTCCACTCAATTCTCACTGCATTTTTAGCTGCTTCTTCTGCCTTCTTCTAGCACCTCTGAATATAACTTCATGCTAACTCCTTTACTGGAAAACCTAGGTGTATATATATATATTTTGTTTGGTTGGTTGTGGTTTTCTTTTTTTTTTTTTTTTTTTTTATGCAACTCCCCCCAGAAATACTTAGAAAGCTTTTCAGAGTGCTTTATGGAGAAGAATTTTGTTATTCAACCTTACATTTCAGCTGTAAACTTTCAAAACAGCAGTTTCTGCCTATTTCTTGCTTTTTGGTAATGTATTCCTGATAACATCACTTCCCAAATCTTCCCCCAGAACCATAACTATGGAGAAAATTGTAACATAGTTGAAATCCACAGCTCTCATTTCTCAGGGAAGACCTCTTCATGAAAATGGGTTTTGATCCTTGAACTTCTGGCTCTTAGCCATAATACCGAATTAACCGTGTGATGTTTTATAAAGTTCATTATGGAAGGCTTGTTGCCCAGAGGCACACTCAGTTATATCATCCATACGCAGCACTTACTTTATACCTTTTGCTCATTCTGCCCCTCTTATCAACTGATTTATCTGAACTTGGTTACTTCAAAGTCTTGAGTCATAGTATTGCACCTAAGCCACTAGACTTCATCAGTTGGACTGATTATACTTGTTCAACAAAAATGCATGCCAACAGCTGGACAACAAAAAGATGATGCTGGAAGACTATAGGAAGTCAGCTCCCCTTCAGTATATAACACCTTCACTCCTTGCCTCGCCCCCACCCCCAACAGTGCTAAATCTGAAACTAGTCTTCAATTGGGTGTAAACTCTAATAATCTATACCCTTTGGTTGAATGTATCATAATTATAGAATCATAAGGGTTAGAAAAGATCTCCAAGATCATCTGGTCCAACCATCACCCTACCACCAATGTCACCCACTAAACCATGTCCCTAAGCACCTAGGCCAACCTTTCCTTAAACACCCCCAGGGATGGTGACTCCACCAACTCCCTGGGCAACCCGTTCCAATGCCTGGCTACTCTTTCTGAGAAGAAATTTCTCCTAATTTCCAAACTAAACCTCCCCTGGTGCAACTTGAGGCCATTCCCTCTAGTTCTATTTATAGCGAGAAGAGGCCAACCCCCAGCTCCCCACACCTTCCTTTCAGGTAGCTGTAGAGAGCAATAACGTCTCCCCTGAGCCTCCTCTTCCCCAGACTAAACAACCCCAGTTCCCTCAGCCGCTCCTCACAGTACTTGTGTTCCAGGCCCTTCACCAGCTTCGTAGCCCTTCTCTGGGCACTTTCCAGGGCCTCAATGGCCTTCTTGTAGCGAGGGACCCAAAGCTGAACACAGCACTTGAGGTGTGGCCTCACCATAGCAGAATACAAGAATACACATAGCAGAATACAATACCTCCCTGGTCCTGCTGGCTCCTGATACAAGCCAGGAAGATGCTGGCCTTCCTGGCTACCTGGGCACACTGCTGGCTTATGTTCAGGAGAGCATCTACCAACACTCCCAGATCATTTTCCTCTGCACACCTTTCAAGTCACTCTGTCCCAAGCCTGTAGCGCTGCATGGGGTTGTCACGGCCAAAGCACAGGACCCAGCCTTTAGCCATGTTGAATCTCATCCCCTTGGCCTCTGACATTGATCCAAACTTTCCAGGTCTCTATGCAGAGCCTTCAAATGTAAAGTGTTGTGAAGTAGGAGTGGAGTTAGTCTGGAATCAGTCCTTCAGGGACGTGACTCACAGGGTCCTGGGCACTCACTAGGCACTGCCACCTCCCAGGGCCTTGGGCAGCCCTAGGAAACCTCAGTGGGACACGGGCACCCTGACAGGATGTGGTCTCTCCTCCTGGGGCATGGGTGCCTGGGCAGCACCTCACAGCTCTTCTCTCCTAGTCCAGCTCCCTCATTCCTCTGCAGGTGTGTTCTCTGAAATCCACACGCAGCAGCCCTCACTTACCCCCATGCCTCCCAAGTGGCTGCTGCCCCAAGCCCCTTGGTACCAAAAGGACACAAGTTCCTGTATGGATGCTTATTCAGCTTTATTCAGCTGGGAGAAGTGGTCTGCTACCAACAGAAATTTTCAAGAGTCCCCGAGCCAGCTCTGCTGCACACACATGCTCCTGCTGTCCTCTGTGGTGCAACGAAGCAGAGCCACGTCCTTTGGAATGTCAGCAGTCCCAGCAGTGCCTCTGGGAGGATGGAAAAGGGGACTTCTCCTCAGAGGTCCTCGTGAGGTGAATGGCAAGTCCCTGCTGATTGTTGTGCTGGCTGGGCATGAGCAGCCCACCAGGGGACAGCTGGCATTGTCGGTGGTGCCCTTGATGGGAAGATGTGTTCAGGGCGATGTTGGCATCCAGTTGTCAGGGGAGGTGCCTTCACCACAGGAGCCTTCGAAGGGCTGAGGTGTGTCCTGCCTCACCAGCTCGCTGTCAATCTGAAGGGAATTGGCTGTCAGATGGGTGAAAATGCTGTGCCAGAATTCTTAGCCAGGCACTTCCTTCCACCTGCCCCTTTTCCCTGTGCGATGCCTACCCTCGCACAGGCCTGGGAGGTCCTAAGACCAAGGGCTAACCCACACTGTCATGGGCATTCCCTGGCCACTGCCATCTTACAAGGACGTGGGGCCCTTCTCCTGGGTCATGGGTTCTTATAGGGCAACACACAGTCATGGGTTCCTAGCTCCTCTCCCCCTTCTCCTGGAGCATCAGCTTCCCCAAACCCATGGACAGCAGCACTCACTTGCCACACTGTCTTTCCTGTCACCGGTACACGGGATGCACGCTCTAGATGAATTTGCGGGTGGTACGCAAGGGGATTATTCTTTTCTTGTGCTTCTTTTGTGCCTTCTTCCTTGGCAGTGGGTGCCCAAGCTCTTGCAGGTGGAGCTTGTAGAGGCGCTTCAGGCACCTCACCACGATGGCAGCATTGGCCTCCATCCGGCAGAGCAAGGTCCAATCATCCAGAGCATCGTTTCCCCGGCGGTCTGTCCCCATGGAAACTGAGGCCCACCGGCCCGTTCCCTGGAAGCAAGAGAAGCAGCACAGTGAAGGGCATGGATGAGGGCTGGCGGGGTGAAGAATTGTCCTGCTGGGCTCTGATTCCTCTGAAGCGTGCAGCCTCATAGGACAGCTCCGGGCAGCCATGGGGGCTCACAACAGCACCGGCAGGCCCCGGTCCATGCTTGGGGCTCCCTGTGTCTGTCAGTCCTGCAGCTAGGGAAGAGGCAGAGGGCCTCTTGGGGCCTGATAAGGCTTCTTTATGCCTGCTCAGTTTTCTTCTTTCCTGGAAAGCTTTTGTGGCCAAGGTTCTTGTGGTCCACTCTCCATGTGCTGAACCTTCCCTGCATGCTGCATCTCCACCACTCACCTGTCTGCAGTGTCTCTTTACTGCTCTCCAGAGGCCGAGGACAAGCAGCCCCACGCCGAGGAGGTAGATGGCGTCCCAGTTATTGCACAGGAGCCAGACTGTCCTGCCCTGGACAAGGTATTCCCAGAAGTGGCCCAGGGGGTAGGGCAGGTCGGAGGGCTGGCGCTCGGTGCCGACGGGACGTTGCTTTGGGCCCTCGGAAGGGACCACGCTGTTCAGCCTCAGCCGGATCCTGCTGGGACAGCTGGAAAGGCCGAGGCTGCAGGGCCAGTTGGGGACCTGGCGCTTGGTGCCAAGGCTCCTGCTGACCCTGACCCTTTCCCAGGAGCGCTGGGCACAGAGGCCAAGGCCACACGTGTAGAACAGAGCCATGGCCAGACCCATGGCCAGGAGGAGAGCCAGGTTGAACTTCATCCTGCTCTCTCCTGATGAGCTCAAAACAACACTGGACACGGCTGTCACGCTGAGCAGAGCTCCGGCAGTGACCACCAGCACTAGTGGCAGTGACCAACAGCACTAGCGGCAGTGACCAACAGCACTAGTGGCAGTGACCAGCTGCAGCCTGCTCTTATGCCCGGCCCTCTGTGAGGTCACAAGGCCTGTTGCTGGGAGACCAGCAGGCGACAAAGGCTGTGGTAAGGATGGGGAGGACGCGGGCAGGCAGGCTTTGGAGCCTGCTGCTACTGCTGCAGTCCACACGGGGGAGGACTGTCTGACCAGTGGGGCGGTGGGCCTGAGCCCCCCATGTTTGGGACTGTGCCCTGGATTTCTCAGTGAGAAGGAGCCGTGGCCAGAGCCACATCCAAACTAGGCAGGCATGGCATGGTTCTCCTCAAAACCCCTCTTGGGGAAAATTGGAAGCCCCCATCAAGAGGAAAGCCCCAAACTGGATGTTGGTTGGATAAAATCATAGAATCATTAAGGTTGGAAAAGACCTCCAAGATGATCTGCTCCAATCTCCCCAATACTACCAATGATTACACATCCCTAAGCACCAAGTCCAATCTTTCCTTAAAAAAAAAAAAAAAAAAAAAAAAAAAAAAAAAGAGGTATGGTGATGCCACCACCTCCCTGGGTAACCCGTTCCAATGCCTGACTACTCTTCTGAGAAGAAATGTCTCCTCATTTCCAACCTGAACCTCCCCTAGCACAACTTGAGGCCATTCCCTCTAGTCATACCACTAGTTATTTGTGAGAGGAGGCCAACCCCCAGCTCCCCACACCTTCCTTTCAGGTAGCTGCAGAGAGCAATAAGGTCTCCCCTGAGCCCCCTCTTCTACAGACTAAACAACCCCAGTTCCCTCAGCTGCTCCTCACACGATTTGTGTTCAGTGCCCTTCACCAGCTTTGCAGCCTTTCTCTGGTCACGTTCCAGGGTCTCCATGTCCTTCTTGTACAGAGAGGCCCAAAACTGAACACAGTACTTGTAATGCTGAATCCAAAGACCAGAACTACATAATGTTCACCATAGAATAGCAATTACACATCTTCCGTGTTCAGAAAACATACACAATAGGAATAAAACTTCTAGAAATTCTAAAATCACAAAAATACACCTTCTTTTATATATGGAAGAATGAGATATGTAAATTTAAAAAATACTCTTAGATGTAAAGAAATTAAACTCATTCCATAAATATTTTTGAACAGTAGCAACTCTTGAGGAGGTTGTGAAGTAAGGAGGAGATACTGTGCATTCCAGGGTCATATACAGAGAGAGAGTTACCACTGTTGACTCTTTAAAGTAAGAAGAAACATTGAAAGTAGAAAGCTTCACTACAGTTTCAATATATAAAAATGAAGCATGTAAGTCTATGGGAATCAAAATAGCATGCAAAGACTTGATGGAGTAAACTGGCTGTTGGGAAGCCTTGGTTTCTACAGCTTAGATAACACACTTCTATGTATATATTGGTGTATTAAATTAAAACATTACACTGAAATATAATGCTGCTAACACATTGTAGTATTACAGATCAGTAAAAAATAAAAAATGTCTTTGCCCAATGCTAAATTTCTTCGGAATATTCTTTACCTATATCTGAAAGGCACAAAACACAAATAACAGTATTTCAAACTGTCATAAAGCTATTCCACTGTTTATTCCAATACCTCACATTTAAAATAACATTGATTTGTAAAATTTTCAGGCCTTTGAGTAATTAAGGCAAGCCCAAGTCCCTTGTTAATTTCCTGTCCCAATGTATTTCTTTATTAAATTCTCTGGATTAGGAGCAATCTACTCAGGTAATTTGAGATGGATTTATTTTTCCCCTACGAGTATAGGTTCATAATACATTCCATGGCAGAACTCTTCTTTGTAAGCAATGAGTCAGAGCCTTTATTGCTGCAGCATCCCACATGAGTTTACAGTGGACATCATAACCACACTATAGTTGAAAATATATGAACAGTTTAACATACAGCTGCACAGTAAATTCACATGTAAATATGAGAACAGTGAAAAACAAAGTTATATTTCCCAGTATAAATCCATGTTTAGATAGAATTTTTTTCTGTGCGTGAGAGATGGTGTGTATTATAGAATTGTATAGACCATAGGTCTTATATATCAGGAAATAAACCTTCTATTTTCTAAATAAGCAAAAAGTAGAGGCATATATGTGTGTATAAAAAACTTTGGTTATTTCTTTAGTTTTTTTTTTTCTTTCTTTTTTTTTTTTTTTTTTTTTACTTTTCACATCATTACTACATTATATGGATGACAGATTATAATATCCTTTTCTGAGTTTATCCTCAAAATAATCTCAGGAAAGGAAGCATGATTATTTCTTCTTCAAAGCTGAAGCAATGGGAAATAGACAAGGAAGAGTTAAATTGCGAAAAGGTCCCTCCACAGACTGTAAAGGTCTAGGAACAGAAATAGCCAGGAGTCCTGAGCTCTAGTGCAGATTATACCTGAAGAACGGTCAGATTTGACTTTTAAGTCTCCAAGCAATATACATAATTGGAAAAGAAAAAAGACTTCTGAAATCTTAAAAAATATCCCTTAATAATGTTTATATATCAAAAATCAAAATATCAAAAACCATAAACTAATTATTTTTGTGTTTGCCTAATTCTTAAAGATTCAAAAAGTACTTATAAGGAGAACTTATAAGACGCATTTTGAGGAGGATACCAAAGAGTGATGAGAAACACTGGTGATTGGGCAGAGAACAACTGCAGAAGAGAGGGGACATGAGGACATAGGTTGATATTGGAAGTGTCATCATGAAAGAGGTTGGCTTATATGGTGTTGAGGATATTACATGGAAGCTTGGATAGGTCCAGGAATAACAACGGGAAGATGACTTGTGACAAAAACTCAAAACAAAAACAAAAAAAAAAAAAAACACTAGATTCCATTAGTTCCACTGATTATAGGGAAGTGGAACTTTCCCAAATTATCTTTAGACAAATGTGAAGCACACAGTTGAGCAAGCTTACAGGGAAGGTTTTACACATTATAATTAAAAAGAGAAAAGAAAAGTCTTACCTGTGGAGATGAGGGACTGAAACCCACACTGACGACACAATCTTTGTGTCCCCCCAGTTTATGTAAAAAGGTACTTGAATGCATCTCGTATATGTAAGCCTTAAAAAATAATAATAATAATAATAATATTTTCACTTTAAAAAGCTATGAAACATTCTCAAAGCACTAAATTATAGTCCAAGAGGACAAAATATTCAATCAGAGAAGTTAGAAATGCTTTCAAAATAGTTAAACGGGTGTAAATTACATCATCATTTAGAAGGAATTTCTATAACTCAGGATAATTTAACAAATGGTTAACTAAAATTAACCCAAATTATATAATATATATATATACATATATATATTTAGAAAGAGTAATGTAATATATTCCCCTTGAACAATTAAATATTGAGTATATCCTAAAATGTATTTTAAGAGTGTTTTTCATAATTTAAACCCTTTATTTTAGATAGAAATATGTAGAAATCTAAAACTTTCATTTCTAAACTTGGAGACTCTTATATCTGTTGCTACTTGAAATAGAATCCTTTGGTTTCTACACAAGGCTGTAATTTCAAATCGAACAGCATAGAATTCAATATCAAATCAATAACTATTATGACCAGCACAGGTATCAGTGAGAAAAAAAAAATGCTGCCTGTCTTCACTTCTCAAATAAAAGAATAAAAAGTGCTTTCCAAGGAGTAAATTAAATTTAGTATCAAAACAATTATACTCCTATTGGTACCACCTCAAAAAAGTGGAATTGTACCGATGCAGAATTGTATTAAGGAACAAATCCCAAATCCAATGAAAGTCATAAACATACTGATACTATTAAAACAGCTGAATTGCATATTTAAATTAGTGTTATCTTTCATTTAAAAAAATAAAAATGTTTTCAAATAGAACTGGTTGTATAGGTCCACCACTAAAAACTAGTGAAAGTCACATGCTTGTACATAGGATTGCTTTATACTATATTTTTCTGGTATAAAACAGCAGTAAGCTGGTAATCCAAACTTCACAGTTGCAATAAAAAGCTAAAATGTTCCATTGCATTTATTAAATATCTGCTGGTAAGCCTACAAACATGTGCTTTGGAGGACAGTTTAATATAACCTAAAGCAAACTGTGCACAGGTACTGTAACAACAATCTATTACTCCATGACTTGTCTTTAAGATTTTTGTTGCTATCCCAAGATTAATTCAATCATTCAGACCCAGGGCAACCCAGTTGCAAACTACTACAAGGTACGTGTCCTAAAATCTTGTGGACTCAACTGACAAATTTTCCAATTCATGAAAAGAATCATGGACCTAGGCAGCTCCTGAGAATCACTTAATGCTTCACTCAGAAAACAAATCTCATCATCTGACTCAAACGATTCTGTAGTCCAAGCCAGCACCAAAGAAACATTGGATAGTACTCAGTGTCAACTATTCCATTCATGACCATATTCACTGAGGCAATCCAAGAGTCCAACTGTAAATCTACTTAATTGTATCCTGTTTATATTCCTCACAAATTCTGAATTCAGTCAAGGATATGGAATTAAAACCATCTACTGGCTTCAATCAAGCACCTAAAAATGGATAGAAAAATAAGTATCCATTTTTAACTCTGGATCTTTTGTAATATTCCTTATGGATATTGCCATATTAACTGGAGAAAGCATCAGAAAACCCAGTAATGTGTTAAAATCATTGTGTCCTTCCTTAAAAGATAAAAAAAAAAAAAATGTTTGTTAATTGGAAACTCTGTCTCAAACAGTAAGACCCTTTTCCCTACTTTTTATGCATGTTGGGAAACTGGTTGGGGTAAGTATTTGACTGATAGTAATACACAAGCAGCAATTTTTGTTTTAAAACGTATGGCCATACCACAACTACTATGACTTACTCCACCATGATCAATTCACAAGGGAACAGAGAGGCAAAGAGAACTCAAATAAGAGATTAAAGTGCTGTAATGACACCTACCCCAACACCCGCCCCCCTCAAAAAGATGGATATAAAATAGACATGATGGAAAGTACAAGAAAATATATCAGTAGTAAATTCAGTCTGTACACAGAACTACTCAAGTTGTTGCTGTTGTGAAGTCTTCCATGTAGAAACACAACTTATGTTTATAAATAGCTCCAGTTTTTCATAAGATTCCTCTTTATTGACTTAAAATGCGAAGACGGTTTTGGTTATTTACATCACACTACAAGCAGATTACAATATTGCCAAGTAATTTGACTTAAAAAGAGAAGAAAAGTTTCAGAAAAGTTTTTAACATCACAGTAGCTTCCAAAATTTCCCTTGTTTTATAGGCCGCAAGATCACATCCATCCATTCTCCTCCTTCCATACTGACTCTCAATTTTTCTCTCTCATGATACTATACCAAGACTCAACTGATATTAACATTTATTAGATGCTGACATCACTGTGTGCTGCTGTGTTTGTTACCTCAGTAGCTGTAACATTGTGCTCTCTACTTCATACCAAGCTGTGTCACACTGTATACTACCTGGCTGTATGGTACAGACTTCTCACAGGACTTCTTCCTTCCAAAAAGAGAGAAAGTACTAGCAAGGACTTTCTATTCCAGCAAAGATGAGGTTTTACTTCACCACCATGGTGCCAGTGCTATCATGTCTACATAATGGGAAATATCAAGAAAATGAGTGAGAGATTATATATGCTACTGGGGTAACAAGTCCCAAATCCAGGAATAATCCAGGAAGGAAAGGACTATGCTGAAGGAGAGAAGAGCAAGCTACACTTCCATCTCCTGAACAGGATGCTCCTCTGCATGTGAATGACTGATGAAAGAGGGTATTTATGAGAAAAAGAAGAGATCATCCTTACCAAATGCCTCTCCAAAATCCTGTGGACCTCCTGTCAAAATGTTTCAATAGTATCACAATACCCAGTAATGCTGTGACATTTTGGGGTGTTTTTGTCATTAAAGATTCAAATTCTATTCCCCATTACCATTGTATATATGTCCATGCCCTAAGGAACTATGGGGATAGCAAAAACAGGGCACATGTTATCTTGCTTACTACACTACAGAACTCTTAGATATAAGATTTTAAACAGAATCGAAATGAATGAGGAAAATACTGTAGAGAATAAAATCAACTTGAAAATTCAGGTGTTTGGCATCAGCACAATTTCACTGGACTCTTTTCACCTAATGCATGGGGAGCTAGTAAAATAGATTTATGAAACTTTTAATATTCATATTGTGAGTGATTACTTCCCTTTGCAAGCTAATTACTCTTCAGTTGAAATATGTTGGAATGGCTGCACCAGTTCTTCTACTAACAATAAGACCAGTCTTTGACAGAGAAGAATACTCATCAGACTGGACTATGCTTCCTATTACTTCCTATCATCTTTGTTACTTCTGACCCCAAATTGCCTTACTGTCACCTTTTTCTTTTTTAAGCTACTCTCCTCCCTCCCTTTCATGGAAATAGGCACAAGAAAGAAGTGAAGGCAATAGCAGCAAGAGTCAGGAGCACAAATGCTCTGAATCACAGGCATCATGTTTTCCAGCAGGTTCTGAGCCAAAAAGAAACATGGCTTCATATTTTAATGAAAAGAACGTATCACAGAGAGATGGTTAGTGAAGCTGAAAATTTTCCATCATAATTCAGTGGCTTACAAAACTTTGCCAAACTTACACAATAAAAATAAATTTTCCATTCCAGGTTCTCAGTTTTGTTTTAATCTGGGGAGAAGAACATTAGTTTTTAGCTAAGTCTCTATGTCCCAATTCCTCTTTTTAAATAGATGTTCTAACATTTCATTGTCCTTTTGAAGATAAATCCTATATTTGTGAAACACAGGTATTCTAATAATTTATGCTCTTCCACACTGTTCCTAAATCAACACTTCAGCTCATACCTGATGTTAACTAATCACACTTCTCAGCCTACAAAGCAATCAAGCTCTTGCCACCCACCTTTCAAGAAATGCTTCTTAGTGATGAACCAGAGGTTAGGCTGGATGCAGCGCTTTTCTGAATCAGTCACATTGTGTGACAAGACATACTGAGTCAGAGAACACGAAAGCAGATACAGATGGAAGCCCACATGTAGCTAAGCACTGAAACATTCACTGTGATGAAGATGACTTCAACTCAGATCTTTTCTAGAGACTACTTTAATACGGAAGAGCTACTACACAAAACACACGCAACAGGGCTTTGAAAATTTTTTCCCACTGTATTTCAGAAAATTCTCTCCCAACAGAACTACTGTTAAACTTCTTTCTAGTACTGTATTTCTTGCCCTATAAATCTTTTTAGATGTAGTAATTCAGCTTCAACAGAAAAAGTGGCAGAGACTGTTTACATCCCAGAATAGCTTATTAAATTGTGGTAGCTATCATCATCTCTTCCAGTAGCTGGAAATTAAGGAAATTAATAGAAAACCATTAAAATCAGAGTAATTTCGACATGTATCATAACTGAATGTCATTGAAAGGAAAATGTCACCACAAAATGTGTATAAAAACAGCTTCTGTTTAATTAACGCTAGTCACAGATATTTAAACTAGCCAGTGATAACTTTGATTCTCAGGATTTAGGCTAACTTGTTGCAAGATTGAAAATGAACTTTTCAGTAAATTTATTATCTTCAATAGCTAAATATATATATATTGTATTTTAATGGAAATTATATCCAGGTATTCATAAGTGGAGTAACTCCAATATAAACATTCTCCTGCTATAGTCCACCACTCTAGTTTTTACTACATTTCTGATGTCAAATTGTTTTTTTATTCTATACTTACTAGATGTTTTTATTATTTTCTTCTCTATAGAGAAAAAAGAACAGTAAGTGATGTATAAATGATTACATTACACTAGCAACAAAAAAATATTGAAAATATGAATTCAACAATAGAGGAAGAACAAAATTTTCAGCAAACCAAATAAAAAAAAAAAAAGGAAGAAAGCAAAACAGTCTAGGAAGTACTCAGTAATACCCCAAGTGCATACGCACATACAATCTGCTACAGAATTTAGCCAAAGTCAATCCCTTTTTTTAATATTAAGACCAACTTTTTTGTAATAAAAATACCAACTCCGAAGATACTGGTATTTCCTTTCCATTTCTGTCTAAGGGTCAGCCAAAAGTAAAAATAATTTACCTGTACCTATAGTTTCCAAACAGGTTTCCTGCACCCATAACCACATACTTGTGTTTCCTTTCACTTGAAGTTTGAAGAATATTTGGAGTAGTCAGTTTTCATTAAACACAGAGTGTGAGAGTGTATTTAGCACCTTATATGTATGTACAGTTTTGTGTTTTCTTCTTTAAATTTGTAGCAAGAGACGGGGAAGAAGGGTGAAGGTCCCTCCTTGAGGAGGAGAATTTATAACCAAATGGAAAACTACTTAATTCTATTACACTGGTAGAGAGGGTGTGCAAAATGAATCAACTATGTACCTGCAGAGTTTCACTATAAATTATTTTCTCTGTTTTCTTATCCCGTGCCTTCAAAGCAACTCTGTTCCTGCTGCACCCTAGTCTAATCCATGATCATGTGCATTTGGGTCAGAACACTTATATGTCTACTCTCTACTTATATGTCTACTCTCCTCCTGGGAAGGGGAAGAGGGGGAAGCAAGTCAGAAAGGGCAACATTAAAATCACAACAGAAACAAGTCTTTTTTAAATCAGTTCTTGCTCTGGGACCAGAAAAGCAACACTTTCAAGAAAAATCCTTTCTAGTTGCTGTGGCTTTAAACTGGAGTACCTTCTTCATATACACATCACCCAAAAAAAAAAAAAAAAAAAAAACAAAAAAAAAAAAAAAAAAAAAGGAGATTAAGAATAAAAGACCTAGCAGATCTATCATCTAGCAGATCTAATTTGACCTTACAGAAATAGATATTGTTCTTCAGAAATTTTGCATAAATTGGACAAAGCCATCCCTTTCCTGGGACTACTACTTCTAATATTTCAAACGAGCTCCAGAAGATGAAAGTGTTAGAGCCTCTAATGGAAAATAAATAGTTTTACTTACACTTTTACGAAAGACATCTGGATTTATTAGCAAGGCATTAGTCTCCATTTGCCTCTATCATTGTCATCAACCCTGGTGCATAGTCCCATGCTACATGACAGAATTGTTTGGATTGCATTCCACCATTCCCTGTTTACACTGGAGCTGCATCTCCCACTGAACCGTGTATTTTTCCTACATGTCAAGCTTAAAAAGCACCTGAACTACTTATACTAAAAAATTAAAATAACAATGAGCCTGGAGCAGACACCCAGCATGGAAATTTTCAGCACAAAACATTCCCAGTTATAAGCAACTGAAAACAGAATTATAGTGGAAAGTGTTAGACTACTGTAACTACAGGCATCAGTGCCAACTCCACACATAATAAAAAAGGCTTCACAAGTATCCTAAGCACTGATTAACACTCTTTAGTCCTGAGATATCTTATACAATGGCAGCATGGAAAATCTTTTCAAGCCTGTCTCCAAAATGTTGAGTACAATATGCCGTTTGAGAGTCCCTTCCCCTTCTAATGTCACTTGTGGAGGCTGTTGTTCTGGTGGTCTCAGGAAATTGCCCATTACTACAGGATCCCAGTTTCCATCTGAATTTCTTTCATATAACCACAAAAGGAGTAATGGTGAAAATGAATAAGGCTCTTCATTATTAAAATTAAATCTTATACAGTTCCGATCTTTCAAAACACAGGGCACACTTTTCAAATGTATCAGTATGATGACAGTTACAGTTAACATGCTTTATATAATCTTTTTTAGTGAGGAAGTTTAAACAGATCTAATCATAGCTCAGCTTTACTTCTGTAAGTCTCCCTTCTTAGAAATGTCCAATTTACATTTTCCCTGATTTTAATTTCTATTTAATTAACCAATTTCAAAGCCTCATATATATGATTGTTTTTATCTGTCTGTGTTATTTATGTAGCACCATACACTGCTGTATTTAGGTTACTCTTTTATAACGTATTTTGGTTTGGCAGAGTGCAGAACTATTACTTGAATATTTTATTCTAGGAAAATTCACCTCGCCTCTAGTGACAACTAGAAAAAGCACAGTTGGACCATACCCACTCTGCAAATTATTCTTTGCTGCTAAAACTATCTTCTGTATTAACTTTACCAACAATTCAATTCCTTGTTTGTGTACTGGTATTGACTGTTAGACAGAAATACTATGAGATTCAAAACAAATGCAGAGGACCCTCATTCGGGTGTTTAACTATAACAGGGAATTTCACTAGCTTTACAATGGATTATCTAAATAAATTTGCAAGCACAATGTTATCAACTAGAAGCACAACAGGACATATGTGATACATGTTTTAGACATTGGAACAGGCTGCCCAGGAAAGTGGTGGAGTCACCATCCCTGGAGGTCTTTAAAAGACATTTAGATGTAGAGCTTAGGGATATGGTTTAGTGGGGACTGTCAGAGGTTGGACTCGATGATCTTGAGGTCTCTTCCAACCTAGAAATTCTGTGATTCTGTGATAAAATTCTTCAGAGGTGTATACTGAGATATGCATATAGACAACACATGACCTGTGGTTTTAAGTCTCTATTCATGCACTTTTAGCATCTCACTGCTGTTTTTGTATATAAACAGCTATTACACACGCATGCATACCAAAATGAAACTTGGGTATTCATATCTAGTTTGACTTCCTGTTTTGCTTACATTTGAATATGGGGTATTTTCTCATAGGATAATAGTAGTCATAAAAGCCAACCACACTCCAAGGAGTCCAAGAAGCCAAGGTTCAAGAGTAATACACAGTTGTATTCTTCTTTGGAAAGGGATACATTTTCTCCAACAATAGCTGGCAGAGAGGTAGTCACAGTTGCTGTCATTCATATTCTGCCACGGATTCCCTTCTGCCAGCAACGTCAGTCCTGGTTTTTCCACAGTAATCATTACTAATGCTATTTTCTCCAGATGCTTTATTTTAAAGCCTATCTGAGTTAAACAATATGGACATATAAAATATAACTTGAGCAAAATATACTTGGGATGCCAATGACACTGAAACCCAAAATACCTCAGATGGTCCCTGCCACTGCTTCATATAATACATTCTGTTCTGCAAACCCTCTGGTACATAGCAGACTGACACAATAAATACTAATACAACATTGCTATCAGATATTTCTAAAAGTAATTTTCCATTATTTCCAGAAAATGTTTCCATTATTTCCAGAAAATCTTACTTTTTTTCCAAACCCAATACTAAAGTCAATACTACAGCATACTCTACTGATCAAAGATACCTAACCTAAAATATCACTGATACCATACATTTCTCACTCCCAAGAGATAACAATATACAATATACAGTAATACAACTTCTGAACTATCGGAATCATAGAATCATTTAGGTTGGAAAAGACCTCTAAGATCATCTAGTTCAACTTTTAATCTAGAACTGCCAAGTCCAACGTTAAACCATGTCACTAAGCTCTACACCTACATGTTTTTTGAAGACCTCCAGGGATGATGACACAACTACTTCTCTGGGCAGCCAGTTCCAATGCTTCACAACCATTTCAGTGAAGAATTTTTTCCTAATATGCAACTTAAACCTACCCTGGCACACCTTAAGGCCATTTCCTCGTCTTATCACTTGATGCTTGGGAGAAGAGAATAATCCCCACCTCACTATATTCTCCTTTAAGGTAATTGTAGACTGCAATAAGGTCTCCTCTGAGTCTGCTTTTCTCTAGGCTAAACAACTCCAGCTCCTTCAGCCTCTCCTCATTGTGGTGGTTTTACTTGGGTGGGCAGCTGAGCTCCACCACAACTGCTCTCTCACTCTCCCTCCTCAAAGGGAAAGAGGGAGAAAATATGATGCAAATGGCTGATGCAAATGTTTGAGATAAGGACAGTGAGAACACTTAACAATTATGGTGATGGGCAAAACAGACTCAGAGTAGAGAGACAGTAAAATTTATTGCATATTACTAACAAGCTAGAGCAGTGATAAACAAAGAAAAGAAACCCAAACCACCTTCCCCCTATCCACTCTCTTTCACTTTCTACCCCCAAGTGGCACAGGGGAACTGGTGAATGGGGGCTGCAGTCAGTCGCCAACACTTCATCTCCACCACTCCTTCATGGTCACTCTCTGCCCCTGCTCCACGTGGGCTCCCTCCCATGGGATGCCATCCTTCCCAAACTGAAGGAAGGCTTCTGCAGGGGCTTCCCACAGGCAGCAGCTCTTCAAGAACTGCTCCAAATATGGGTCCGTACCACAGGGTCCATCCATCAGGGGCAAACTGCTCCAGCACAGGTCCCCCATGGGCAGCAGCTCCCCCCAGACCTCCTGGGGCCCTCCGTGGGCTCCTCTCCACAGGCTGCAGCTCCAGCCCAGAGTCTGCTGCAGCAGGGGTCCTCCACAGGCTGCAGCCTCTTTTTGGGCAGATCCATTTGCTCCACCATTGTCTCCTCAATGGGCTGCAGCATGGGAATTTGCTCCACTGTTTTACACTACGGGCTGCAGGTGGACAACCTGCTTCACCATGCTCCTCTCCAGAGGCTGCAAGGGAACTTCTGCTCCAGCACCTGGGGCACCTCCTGCCCTCCTTCTTCACTGCCCTTGGTGCCTGCAAGGTTGTTTCTCACCCCGCCTTCACCAGCAGTTTTTTGTTGTTGTTATTTTCTTTCTTTCTTAAATATGCTCTCACAGAGGCATAAACAACAATGCTTATTGGCTTGACTCTGGCCAGCGTCGGATCCTTTATCTAACATAGAATCATAGAATCATAGAATATCCTGAGTTGGAAGGGACCCTTAAGGATCATCAAGTCCAACTCTTGACACCGCACAGGTCTACCCAGAAGTTCAGACCATGTGACTAAGTGCACAGTCCAATCGCTTCTTAAACTCAGTCAGGCTCGGTGCAGTGACCACTTCCCTGGGGAGCCTGTTCCAGTGTGGAACCACTCTCTCAGTGAAGAACCCCCTCCTGATGTCAAGCCTAAACTTCCCCTGCCTCAGCTTAACCCCGTTCCCGCGGGTCCTGTCGCTGGTGTTAATGGAGAAAAGGTCTTGTGCCTCTCGACACCCCCTTACGAGGAAGTTGTAGACTGCGATAAGGTCTCCCCTCAGCCTCCTCTTCTCCAGGCTGAACAGGCCCAGTGCCCTCAGCCGTTCCTCGTACGTCTTCCCCTCCAGGCCTTTCACCATCTTCGTAGCCCTCCTCTGGACACTCTCCAACAGTTTCACGTCCTTTTTATACTGTGGTGCCCAGAACTGCACACAGTACTCGAGGTGAGGTCGCACCAGCGCAGAGTAGAGCGGGACAATCACCTCCCTCGACCTACTAGCGATGCCGTGCTTGATGCACCCCAGGACACGGTTGGCCCTCCTGGCTGCCAGGGCACACTGCTGGCTCATATTCAACTTGCTGTCTACCACGACCCCCAGATCCCTCTCTTCTAGGCTGCTCTCCAGCGTCTCATCGCCCAGTCTGTACGTGCAGCCAGGGTTTCCCCGTCCCAGGTGCAGGACCCGGCACTTACTCTTATTGAACTTCATGCGGTTGGTGATCGCCCAGCTCTCCAACCTATCCAGATCCCTCTGCAAGGCCTTTCCACCCTCAGCCGAGTCCACAACTCCTCCAAGTTTGGTGTCATCAGCAAACTTGCTCAAAATACCTTCTATTCCTACATCCAGATCGTTTATAAAAATATTGAAAAGTACCGGCCCTAAAATGGAGCCTTGAGGGACCCCACTGGTGACCGCCCGCCAGCCTGACGCAGCCCCATTTACCATAACCCTTTGGGCCCTGCCCGTTAGCCAATTGCTCACCCATCGGATGTTTTTATTTAGCTGTATGGGGCAGGCTTCTGGATTCTTCTCACAGAAACCACCCCTATGACCCCCCACTACCAAAATCTTGACATGTAAACCCACTACACTCACAAGACTTGTTCTCTACACCCTTCACCAGCTTTGTTGCCTTTCTTTGGACTCGCATCAGTACCTGGATGTCCATTTTGTAGTGAGGGTCCCAAAACTGAACACAGTATTTGAGGTGTGGCCTCGGCAGAGCTGAGTACAGGGGAAAAAATCTCTTCCCTAGTCCTGCTGGCCATGCTATTTCTGTTACAGGCCAGGATGCTGTTGGCCTTCTTGGCCACCTGAGAATACTGCTGGCTCATTTTCAGATGGCCATCAACTACCCCCATGTCCATTTCCACCAGGCAGCTTTCCAGCCACTTTTCCTCCAGCCTGTAGTATTGCATGGGATTGTTGTTCCCCAGTCTCACAAACCAGCACTTTGTCTTGTTAACTTCATACAGTTGGCCTCAGCTCATCATTCTATCCTACCCAGACCACCCTGCAGAGCCTTCCTACCCTCAAGCAAATCAACACTTGCACCCAACTAGGTGTCATCTGCAAACTTACTGAGGGTGCACTCAATTTCCTCAGCCAGATCATTGACAAAGATATTGAAAGAACTGGCCCCAGTACTGAGCCCTGGGGGACACCACTAGTGAGTGGACTCCAGCTAAATTTAACTCCATTCACCACAACAGTATGGGCCTAGCCACCTACCCAGATTTTAGCCAAAAGCAGCATACACCCATAGAAGCCTTGAGCAGTCAGCTTCTTCAGGAGAATGCTACGGGAAATGGTGTCAAAAGCCTTAGTAAAGTCTAGGTCGACCACATCCACAGTCTTTCCCTCATCCACTGAGCACATCACCTTGTGGCAGGAGATCAAGTTTTTCACACAGAACCTGCCTTTGATAAAACCATGCTGACTGGGCCTGATCACCTGGTTGCATTGTAGGTGCCACATGATGGTACTCAGGATAATCTGTTCCATTGGCTTCCCTGGCACAGAGGTCAGAGTGACAGGCCTGTAGTTTCCTGGATCCCCCTTCCAGCCCTTCTTATAGATGGGTGTCACATTTGCTAACCACCAGTTGACAGGGACCTCCAGCCAGGACTGCTAATAAATGATGAAAGTTGCTTTGTGAGCACTTCTGCCAACACCCTCCATACCTTCGGGTGAATCCCATATGGCCCCATATACTTGCTCACCTCTAAGTGGTTTACCAGGTCACTAGCCATTTCCTCATGGATTATGGGAACTTTGTTCAGCTCCCTCTCCCTGTCTACCAGTTCAGGGGACTGGGTACCTAGAGAACAGCTGGTCTTGCTGCTAAAGACTGAGACAAAGAAGGCATTAAGCATCTCAACCTTTTTCCTCATCCATTGTCACTATGTTTCCCCCACCACATCCAACTTCTCGTTTATGTATTTATAAAAACATATTTTATTGTCTTTAACAGCAGCAGCCAGATATAGCTCCAGTTGGGCTTAGCCCTTCTAGTTTTCTCCCTGCACAGCCTCACAATATCTTTGTAGGCCTCCTGGGTGGCCTGCCACTTCTTTCAAAAGTTATAAACCCTCTTTTTCTTCCTGATCTCATCATAGCTCTCTGTTCAGCCAAGCCAGTCTTCTTCTGCCGGTCCTATTAGCATGTTCTATCTCCTCCATATATGTACATCTATAGCAGAAGATCTTTCTCATCACAGAGTGATTTGCTAAAGCTCATACAAGGTGTTTCAAACATTGAAATAGTTTTCTATTCATAATGTCTTGTATTTTTTTGGTTTTGTGTGTTTTTAAAGAACAGTATTTAAAACTTTACTGAAGCAAAAAGGTGTTTCCCTACAATGAATAAAACATCAAAATGTCAGTATACTGTGAGATGTCCAATAAAAGGAATTCATGCACTAGGGAAAGTAAGGGGGAAAAATAAATTATTTCAAATAATAAAGCTCCTTTCATTATGGTTTCTCAAAGCCAAAATATATGCAACCAAGTAAAGCAGATGATGAGTTTAACAGAAAGCAGCATTGCATTTTTAATACATTTAAGAGAGGCAAAATAAGAAATATTTTTAAAGCTACACATATTGATATAATTACAGATGAAAATTAAGAATTCTGAAATATAATGCATTTTTTTTTTTAACCCTTAACAAAGAATTTACTAGTTTAACCCACTATAGAAAGTCGTAAAGAGATTGTCTGATTTTAAATGGTCGATTTTATGGCTAAACAAATATCTGGTAATAAACCATTAAAGAATATTGCTCAGTAGGTCTGAAATTCTGTGTGGAATAACAACCTCTGTAACTATTTAGAACTGTCAACTACAAACAAATTCTACTGTTTGTGTTATGCCAGATGTAGAATACAACCTAGTCAGCAAGTACAACTACGTCCATGTTTGCAACAAGCAACCATTCACAGGCTTGTAGAATGCTGTGAATATGACCAATCTCTGTATCCAGAATCATTTTTATAATGGGAATTCACTGTAAAACCAATTTTTGCACAAATGTAAACATTTAGAAATTCTGCAAGTGGTTAGTATTGATGTATAAGCATGAAATCAACTTATCCTGTCTCCTGTTCCTCCTTTCAGTGTTGATGCCCTCTGGAGAGGAACAATCCTACTCTCTCTAGCTTTGCAGCCTTCACATTTTGGAGGAAATCCACTTAATCCTGGATTTGGAAAATGTTTCAAAGGCATTGCTATAGGCAAAATCCTATACTTTAACCAAGAGAATAAATAAAATGGAAGACAACTTCATACAATACCCTTGCATTTTTGTTATTGATATAGCCACCTCTTATGCCAAAAAAAAAAAAAAAAACCTCTTGGTTTTCAATATAAGCCAGTCAGTGTGAACTGTGAGCCCAGTCTTTTAGACTTGACATGGACATAGAATTTTATACTAGCAAATTGCATTTTAACACGGGCCAAAACGTGCCCCTTAAAATCTACAGTTCAAAGAGAGCAAACATGAATCTGAAAACAATTAAATACCCAAATCTTTATTTCTGCATTCCCTACTTCATTTCTGGAAACTTGGACTTTATTCAGAGAGCCTCAAGGTCTTCAAAGACAAAAATGAAGAGTCTAATTAGACGTGAAGTAAAACAGTTAACTAGAACTACATGGAGCACAGGAAAAGGATTAGCTATTTCTATTTTAAAAATCAGTATTTCATACTCTCCAGATATTTTTATCCTTTCAGAATAAGATTTCTTTGGTCAGAAAATATTTAGGTAAACATATTTCTACAGAGCCCAGGAAAATGGAAATCTCAGCCCAGATGGAATATTTGTCTAACATCCTTAGCATTATTGCTTGATAGTTAGAAACCTCAAGCTGTCCACCTGTAAAATGGCCAGAAATAATGTCAAAAAAGCAAACCTGCCTCATTTGTAGACTTAGGCTATTTAAGATGAAGAGAGGAATTGATATCAGAAAAGCTAACTTTCTAGGTTTTCTAATGACTATAAATTATGGAAAGGATAACTACAGTTCAAAAACATGATACTGTGGCTACCTGCCTTGATCAGACTGCCACTTCCTACATAGTTCTTGATAAAGGTTATCTTCAAGAAGTGGAAGTAGGCAGGCAGGGGAAGACTTTCAACCTAGGATCTTCAATAGGTACAGCTTTCACACTAACAGACACAAAAACAGTTCGTACGAAAACAAGGGGTTACTTCAGCCAAACAGAAGCTATACCAAGCTGTTGTAGTATAAAATAGGCTGTATAGTTCATAAGTAGAGTAAAAGGCAGGCAGAATTTGCAACCCTTTGTTTATAACAACATATTTTAGTTTTCTGATTCTGTGCCCTGTAAGAATATGGTTTTGATTTTGCTGTTAATCAACGCAGCCAGCACATATTTTTCTCTGTCAAACACGTTACATATTGTGAAATATAAAAGGCAGTTCAAGATTAATGTCTCTCAATTATATTCCAATTCTGCCCCTTCTGGCTTTAAAATCAATCATATTTGTTAACCATGGGTTGCAAGCATCACACTTGATAAATCAAATGCCAAGATGATTGAGACACAGTTACTGGTCATTGGAGAGTTACAAGATAACCAAATAACCTTTTATACACACACTGATGCATTTTTACGCAGTTTTTTTGAATTCACATTCCTCCATTTTTATGCAACTTTTATTAACTCCCATGGACATTCATTCATTGAATATAATCTGAAAAAATATCTGGCTTCTTGATAATCTAACACTGTTACAGTTGCATATCAGTCCATCTCTCAGATGTTATTAGTTTAACAATATGAATGGACGATTCAGTGCCATGCTCAATTTTATTTTTCAAAGGAAACACAAAAGTATATCCAGTGTCAATGTTTCAAAGAGAAGCCTTCTAAAAATGACCCAGATTTGTGTTTTGTCCTAACAGTAGGGTTGTAGAAAGTTTTCTGCAAGTTTCTCGGACTCTGAAACTTGACTGAGTTTTCCTGAGGGGGCAACAAGAACAATGAAAGATCTCCACAGACATGTGATACAAATTATGCAAAATTCCAACCCAAGAGCCACACTAAGAAGTATTGACTGGCACTGTGCCCACCAGGGTCTATATGCCAACTGGAGCAGGATGCAGTCCAGCTATTCAGCTTCCTATGATGAGCAACCATGTGCCAAAAATTTGGACTACTGGCAAAACTATGCTCTGTGCCTCTCTTCTACCAGCAGTAATTCCAAATAAAAACTTTAATGCTAAAGAGAAAAGGCCTTGCAACTGCACCTCTTTTTATACCATTCAATGACCTTGATTAGAATCTCAACTAAATATATTTATACCTTGTATGTCATGAGCTGGGATCAATATTAGGAACATTTTGTTTAACAGACAACACAAGAAACTTCTATACTGTATTGCAAACTACATTTTCAAATGCAAATTACCAGAAACTTGAAGAATATATTTTATCATAGAAACGAGAAGAATACATTAGCTACTGCCAAACCTCCAGCAATTTGCCAATAAAATCTCTAACCTTCACACATGATTGGAGCCAGTATTTCAAAACTGGCCACAACAGTAAATTCATTTTGCTCTGAATTTGAAGCTGACCAGAAACCCTGTGTCATAGGCCTAATGAGTCACCTAGAAAGACCTAGAAGAAAGTTAAACAGTTTTTCTAACCAACTGTTTTGGAAGGATGTGTTTATAAGTAACTCAGCCCCATGCAATGAGAGCAGCCCAGTTTCAAAGGCCTGTACAACAAGCTTGCAAGCATCTATCTATCTCTTAGCAAATACCAAGGAAAACATTGTGCCAACAATGCAAGACTTAGTGCGTTAGGATTAGGTACATACTCAAAAAGGTAGCAATATACTTTTAATTAAGACTGCTGAGCATAGCTAATTTACATACAGTTGACAGTGAGTGAGAAGAGATCTTGTCTGGGGAGGACATGCATCCAAAGTCACCATAAATTTTAGTAAGTTCTAAATATGTTCTAATAAGTTCTAAATACGTTTTAATAAGTTCTAAATGCCTTTTCACTTTGTGGCATGACTGGATCATACAAAACCGGTACTGAAAGCTTCATCATTCTGTATTTGTTAGCTTAAGTAAATTAACATGTAGTGGCTGCATAGTTCTTAGTGGGCAGATAATATACACACTACACACACTAAAAGTTGTACTATTGGGGATACCATTCTCATCATCTTTCATGGCATGTGGCAATTGATAGTTAAACACTATGAAAACTTTGAGAAATAAGATCTTAACAAGTTACTAAAATTGTTTGGGAATTTACTAAAATCAGGCTAAACAAAGAAACTATAGAACAGGAATTAGATGTGGCTGCTACATAGTAATTAGGTATATAAAAGTATAATACACCTCAGTTTTGCACAGTAAGCTGAATCCTAGGAACATGCATAAAGGGACTGTGTTGTGTATAATACAGGCAGCTCCTACAGTTTTGAAGAAAAATAAATAAAAACATTACTTACACAACTGTCCTCTGATCCACTGGCTATAAACCGCCCACAAGGAGATACTGCAATTCCACATGGGTAGTAGCGGCTACTGTGCCCTTCAAATCGACGTTCACACCTTCAGAAGAGTTTCGGGAAGTCTTATTAATAACAAAATCAACCAAGCTCTTGTACTACCATTTTCTTGAAATTCTGCTATCTCAGCAGGGAAAGCCAAAACCCTGCTTTAAGGGGAGGGTGTTGTGAAAGCCAGCGTGCACTGTGAAGCTTTATAAATCTCCCTCAGGCAATTTCCATCAAATCAAGATGCAGCATGTTGAAACATAATGTAAATAATTATTGCTTGCTTTTCTTATACCCAAATCTGGATATTTAATCTGTGTTGCTCTATTTGCATTCCTACTCCACGCACTCGTTTATTGAATCTTGTAAAATCAAGAATGGCAGTATACAAATGACATTCCAAAGTCATAAATCGATCTACAGTACAACTGTAGATAGCTTCTTACTTATATGTGTAAGTTCAGTCTAAAGGAAGGAATACATTCAAATTTAACACAAGGAATTAGTTTCTTAGTTTTAATATTAACACTGCAAAGTAGCATTACTAGCAACGTGAAGTAAGTTTTTGATAGCTGAGCACACTTTGGCCATTTAAAAACATATTTTTCAAATGAGATGAAGACTACTATCCATAAAAAAAAAAAAATCCTGGTTGTAAAGAACTGTGATAGTTTTATAGTCACAACAAAACTAAGGAAAAAAAGTCTGATTTAGTGTTGTTTCAATGTTAAAAGTCATTTAATACATGTACAGCTTAGAGTTTTAATCCCATTCAGAATGATTATCTGTAAATATGTGCCTCATTTCAAATACTAATTTTCATACCTACAAGGTGTCATTTCAAAATACATAATAATCTGCATTTTTCTTTTGCCTTTATTATGAGTGTTATCACACTGCCTTTCTCCTTACAAAACAAAAGCTTTGCCATTATATAGTTGTCATACATTCTTTTCGTGTATGCCAAGTCCAGGAACAAATTTGAAAGAGTAAAGACTCCTGCCAACACCTGTGATATACACTTTTCCCTGGCCAGTGAAATCATGGACACTGTGTTAATTCAATTGACTGAACTTGCGTGCAGAAATGCCTAAATTTTTATACCACGTTGTTCTTTTTTACACATGCATGTATGTCTGAATGCCAAGTTGATCTTGCTCACCCAGGTGAAACACGCATACTTAAACAAAAACATCACTCTGAGACTGATCCAATGGCTATCACTTAGCAAACCATAAAAAGGACCATTTTGAATGCATGTAAATGCATCATTTCATGGAGCCTAACTCGCAGCACATATTTGGCTGAATTTTCTGTATAACAAAACTACTGATTTCAATGGACATTTTGAGTATAGAGTAACCAAACTTTTCACTTCAGGCAAATTCTAACATAATAATCTTGTAAACAATCCAGTTTAAGAGAACACTGCAGTTAAAAAAAAAAAAAAAAAAAAAAAAAAAGTAAATTACAGAGACAGTCAATTACTGTGGCTAATATATAAAAACATTTTTCTACTTCAGTTTCCACCATGGGTCTTGGGTCAATGACCATAGACTTTCAATAACTAATCAATGCCATTGAATAACCTGCCTCTACTCAAGTTTCCTGTTGTCAGCAAAGGACAGTAGCAATTGTTTCAGTCTCCTCTCAGACACAGCATTTTAGCACATATAAATCCAAAGGTTATGTAATGGAGGACAAGTCACAGCATACATACGTAAGTTACACTTCCAAAGAGGCAAATAAATTATATTCATATATTCTCTGTCACTCCTGAATATGCCTTTGGAATCACCATTCCTTTTCAGGTAGACCACTAGCCATGAAGACTAGCTCCCAGTGTTTAAGTCCTCATTCTCAGGGCCTGTAAATGCTAACTTCCCTAATTAACTGTCTCTTTCTCACAAAAAAAAGTCTCCTAGTAAATCAGTGGCAACAACTTTGCAAAAGAATTTGACTCCTTTGCAGCTATGACTAATAACCCAATTACTCTACCTAGGAATGGATGCATAAGAACTTACACAATTACAAGGCTTCCACAGATCTTTTCTATGCTACACCACAGCAATGTAAAACAAAGGCTGAGTCATCGGACAGTACTACTTCCCACCTTGCTCGTACATCCACAGTAATAACTAACATCCTGGATTCCACTTTCTTAGTTGTTTTCCTACTCAGAATTGCCATTATAATCAGGATGTATTTTCTGTTACTATCCTGGCCCCCTCAAAATCGTGCTTTAAGTCATTTCAAAAAATAAATTCTAGTTAAATTTTCCACAGAATATAGCAGAAACTGTGATATACTGTCTAGTAACTCCAGACATCTCCAGGTACCACAGTGATGAAAAGAAGTGAAAAGAAATCTTAGAATAAATAGATATAATACATATAATTTTAGCTTATTCTAGTTCTTTTATTTCAGCTTTTTTTTTCCCCCTCCTGTTCTGTTAAGTAGCAACAGGTGGTGATCAAACTTATTTTGGATATTGCAGGTTTTCCCTGGCCAGCTGGCATGCTGTCCAGCCTCCTAAGAATAAATCTTTGGTCAGAAACCTTTTCAGGAGTTACCATGGCAAACATCTGGTAATTGCAAGGGGCAGCAAACAGCCAAGTTTTCCCTATGTTTTCCAATGTACAGCTTTTAGTCTGCTTTCCAACATACGTATCTTTTTATTTCACAAATAACTTGTAGAATATTAGGGGGAATAAAAACATAATTTGGTGTTTCTGTCTTTGTAAGAGAATGATACCAGAATAAGACACGTCTTTATAAATCAGGGAATACTGTCATGAATGAGTATTTCATTCTTCTTGCTGCATTCAAAATTGACAGCAGACCAAGGTCTTTTTTTTATCTTTTTTAACTACCTTGCCTTTTACTTTATCACTTTGTCCCAGTGCTCTGGTATTTTCTCAGAGAGCTTTCAATACTAGCAGATCAATCCATTGAGAATATGAAAATCTAAGTATAACTTGACAGGAGTAGTAGCTACCTCAGATGTTCTGTACATGTGGGTTTCATTTAAAACACACACTGAACCCTTCACAAAGGAGCTCAGGATGCTTTCACCAACAGAATCCAGCAGGGACCACACATTCCCCATCCTGTATATTTTGATGTATCCCCAATCCCAAACTTGGAAGCACTCCAGCCACTGCTTATCCATTTCTCCTTTGTTATCCTCAGGTAACAAGATAAATCTCTGGGAGAAAAAGAAAAAAAGATGAAAAATCATGGGATCCTCAGGTTGAGCAGAGACCACGAAGTAATCAAATTCTGGGTATGCATATACATATATCTTTCTCAGGATGATATCAAGCAGTCCACAGTAAAGATAGAAACTGAAGTCTCTGAAAATTGAAGGTAACTCATTCAAACTGCATGTCTGACCCTAATGCTCTCAAAGTGTAATTGTTAGAAAATGTATGAGATGAGTTCCATGTGGCTGCAGGAATTCTACTAAAGTACATTGCCAGGGGACCTTATGATCTAGTTGCAAAAGATCATAATTCTAGCTGGAGATACTACCTTAATGTCAAAAGCTGTCTTGTATAAAGAATTGGCAAATCTTTTCAGAGGCTGAAAGAGGGTGAAACTGATTTTTATCTCGGATCTTCCTTCAAAGCATTATCATGAATTTGAGTAATCCACAGAAGAAATTCAGTATGTCCAAACAATCCAATATTCTTTCAAAGTTTTCACTGTGGTCCAATAAGCATACACTGTTTTTTTTTTTCCAGAAAGAGATGAGGAATGGCTGTTTCAGCAGCAAACACAGTTAGAGCAGCTGAACTTCTATTCCTCAACTCCTCAGAGTGAGCCTGAGGCATGCTGCTGCTGCCACCAAAGGTGATACTGGCTGGGGGCTCCTCACAACATCTTACCCCTGACAACCTCAGTAGCAGAAAAGGTAATTTAGAAGCTGTCAAATCTGCCTCCCCAAACATAACATAATAGCAGCTCAGTCCTCTAAAAAGACCAAAAATATATATTAATTGGCAATAATATTGGGTGATAGTAACTTTTCCCAGCTCTCCCCACCTCTGCATATAAAACTAGCACATCTGACAGAACATCACCACTGTCCCACTCCTCCCTTGCAATTTAATTCCCAGTTTTAACTGTCCTTTTCCATCTTGTTCTCTTATTACACATCACAACAGCTGTCCCAGCAAATTCTCCATCTCTGTATCTCTGTAACAAGTAGAGAACAGCAAGTGCTAGTTTCATAGAAGCACAGAATGGTTGGTGCTGGACAGGACCTCCAGAGGTCACCAGGTCCAAGCCCCTGCTCGAGCAGGATCATCTAGAGACAGTTGTCCAGGAACATGCTCAGATGGCCTTTGAGTATCTCCAAAGACAGAAACTCCACAGGCTCTATGGGCAACCTGTGACAGTGCTCAGTCACCTGTACAGTTTAAAAAAAAAAAAAAAAAAAAAAAAAAAAAAAAAAAAAACCTCTGTTTTTAGAGGGAACATTCAGTGTTTCAGTTTGTGTACATCACTTCTTGTCCTGCCATGGGACACCACTGAAAAGAGACTGGGTCTACCCTCTTTACAGCCTCTCAATGTATTTACAAACACTGACGATATTCTTCTCCCTCTACCCCCTGGATCCTTGTCTAATCTGGACTGGATAGTCCCAACTCTCCCAACCTTTTCTCATAGAAGAGATGAGAAATCCCTTTAGCATTTTTGTGGAACTATGATGGATTCTGCCTAGTAGCTCCATATTTTTCTTGTAATACTGAGACCAGAATTGGACACAGTTCTCCAGGTATAGCCTCACCATGGCTGAGTAGAGGTGAAGTATCACCCACCCCAGCCTGCTGGCAACACTCTTCCTGATGCAGCCCACAACAACATTAACCTTCTTTGCTCCCAGGGCACATTGCTGGCTCACATTCAGCTTGTGGTCCACCAGGATCTCCAAGTCTTTTTCTGCCAAACAGTTTTCCAACCAGGCGTCCCCCAGCATATATTTGTGCCTGAGGTTTTTCATCCTCATGTGCAGGACTCTGCTCTCCCTCTTGTTGAATTTCTCAATCTTCTTACCAGTCCATTTCTCCAGCCTGTCAGGAGACCTCTGTCATTTCAGTCACTCTTCCCAGTTTTGTTTTGTCTGCAATCTTGCTGAGGGTGCACCCTGCTTTATCATCCAGATTATTAGAATAGACGTTGAATAGGATTGGACCCAGTACTGCCTCCTGGAGTACTCCACTGGTTACTGGCCTCCAACTAGGCCTTGGGCCACTGATCACTGCCCTCTGGGCCTGGCTGTTCTGCCAGTTTTCAGTCCACTCACTGTGTGCTCATCCATCCCATAGCTCATCAGCTGCTCTGTGAGGATCTCATGGGAGACAGTGTTGAAAGACTTACTGAAGTCCATGTAGACTATATCCATTGCCTTCACCCTTGTCCACCATGCCAGTCATTTCAACGCAGAAGTTTATTATGTTGGTCATGCATCACTTGCTCTGGTGAATCCATGGTGACTACTCCTGATGACTCTTGTCCTTCATGCTTATGGAAATGTTTTCCAGAATTCATTGTTCCACCACCTTCCCGGGGCTTGAGGTGAGGCTGACCAGCCTGTAGTTTCCAAGGTCCTGCTTTTCGCCCTTTCTGAAGGGCTTTTTCCTCAGAAATGTATAGAAACTGTGTCTTTCTGGTCAGCTAGAGATAGGAAAAACTTCTGAACAGATATTGTATTGACCTGATAACAAGGTCCATTGGAAGTCCCAGAAAAGGAAAGGTGATGAGCCAGGTCTAGGGTCCATCCATGGAGTCCAGGAGCAGCAGGGGATGAAGACAGAGGCAAGACCATAACATGTGCCCAAGGTACTTCCTGAAGACTGCGCTGCAAACAGAACTCAAGGCAAGCTACCTACAAAATAGGTCTAAGGTCCATGCAGAAAACAAGGCTGGAGGCATAACTTGAGATAGGTGTAATTAAAATATGCTTCCGGCAGACTGAAAGCTCAAGCCTACACTTAAGGAGTACCTGGAGCAAGGTGCAGAGAGTGTGTAGGTGGGGGCCCAAGGCTGTTCAGGGGAGATAGGGCCCCATAGTACACTGCCCTGACAGTGCAGTCTGGAGCTCAAGTTAAGCTACATCTGAAAATCTGAGACAAAGCCAGGCTATGCAATTAGTGTCATAAAAAAAGGATGAAGCTGTAAAACACCATGACTTGAGCCACATTTTACTGATGAGCAAGAAGGAAGAAATTCACCTTAAAGAAAAGCTTTCACTGCTTCACATTCTGGAACTTCTCTTATGAATGTGACTGCTTGGAAAGTGACATACAAGGGAAATAGTAGATCGCTGCAGAAATCTGGACAGATTATTTTTCTCTGTATCAGCCAATCATGAAGTAAGAGTATTCATGTAACTTTGCTAGCAAACAAACTTAGTTGTAGCATAAGTGTTTAGTCAATATTCTAAACATCTGATAAAGTGCAGAGGGCAGCACTTCAAATTCGTGGTTTCCTCCTAATATCATGAGTGGAAAAAATTTTATTCTGGATGTTGTAAATCACAATTATCTAATCTGCATGTTGTAGGAAACAAAAAAAAAATTGAAGTGATACAGACTGGTAAGACAGAAGAATTGTCATGTGAAATTTAAAGGACTCTAACATAAAGCAGCTGGTATTCAGTCTAGTCTGCATTTGAGGTTGTCATGGTTTTATTGTGTAAGGGAAAGGAATTTTCCCTAATTAGGCTTCTATGCTCTTTCTATGCATTACTTTTAGAGCAGTGGGTTGAAGAAATAAATCTGTCTCTCACTACCCTATGTCTTCATGAACATAGATACTGAAAACAGGCAGGACTGGTGGATAAGGAGACAGTCTATACTTTGACGCACCATTTTTTTTTCATCAAAAGATGAACATTAAATGGTAGAGGCAACAGGAACAGACTCCTATGAACCAGTTCTAGACTCTTGACTTCCGGAGGGGTTTTGATGTCTCTGAAATACATTCACCAGAGAGATAAAATTGTAAAAGACATAAAATGGGTAAAGTTTCTATGTTTTATGAGCAATTAGGAGTCTACAATGTTTTATCATAAAGAACACAAAATCTTTCAAAAAATGTAAGCATGCATCAAATGTTGTTGGTACCTCCTGATTATTAACTGTTAGTCTGACACTTTCTTGGGAACCCTGAAGCTGGTAACTAATATTCTTCTCAATTAGATTCCCACTGAACCTCAATTTAATTTCTGTGCTCACTGCTTCCAACTTGTACCATAGATATTTTCACTTGTCGTCCTCCAACTAGCCATTCTTTAGACAAGACAGACTTAAAATGCTCTTCACAATGTCTTCACAGTGACTTGGAAGATGATCAAAGGTCATTATCTTACCCCACTGTATGCATTCACAAAGCCTGATAATTCTTTATTGTAACCTGGAAGAATAATAGCCAGAGTTTTCTTCCAAAAAGATCTAACCTCCTTAGTTCTTTATGCTGCTTTGTAGGTTGTCTGAAGTTTTTCTTAGCTACATTTATAATGAAGAGAAGAATGCAGGAGAAGTATACAAATATTCAAAATCTTCAGATGAAACTTTAAAAATCCATGCATTTCAAAGTAAATGAAGCAGGAGTCTGAGTAAGTCCAAAAGTCACTAATAGCATCCAAGATTCCCTCATTTATTGGCAAGATGACCTGGCTGTGTGAGGTTGGCTGACAACATCAGAAGTTTAAATGTCTTTTCTTGTACCACCTTCAGAGGAACCCATAAGACTTCCTGGCACTCTCTGAAGTAGTCCTGGAATGCCTCCAAACCATCCATAGTGAAAGATGCAGATGGATTTACAGCTTTATCCACCAAGGATGATGAAAGTGGAAGGTGCAAAAACACTTTCACCAACTTCGAGAACAAGAGAAAACATACATAAATGAATTTTCACTGGGGAAAAAGGAAAAAAGAGTTTGATAATACAGACTGAATGGAAAAAGTCTTGTGGAACTCAGAGGGGGAAAAAAAAAAAAAAAAAGAAGAAAGAAGAAAAAAAAGCAACACAATATGTTCAAAGCCTATAAAGCTGCAGGCCAGGATAAAAAGTGTCTGAAGATTTACTCTAAGCAAGAACCAAAAAAAGAACCTGAGCATTCTGCTGTGATTCCTCAGTTAATAATGACAAAAGCAATGCAAGTCAGAAGAATGAAAAAAATGAATCATCATCAAAGAAATTGAACAAAAGAAACAAGGAAGAAATTGTGCAGAATCTTTGGAAATGATTTCCCATTATTTCAACTGCAACTTTCCAGAGCACCATGCTCTGGAGTTTTCCCATTTCATCAGCATTTTTCACTTTGTAGTATCACTAAATATAGTATCAGTGGATAAAAATAATTAAGGGCAATAAGCAGATTAAACAAAAGAAAAACAGTTTGCACTGTGGATGCCTGAGGCAAAGATTTAGAACAAAAATCAACAGACAATAAAAGCTGAGATCTTGCAGTTAGTGTTACTGTCCACAACTCTGCAAAGAGTAGAAATCAGAAGGTTGGCTTACCTTTGCTATATTTCAAAACACTGGAAAATGATTTCACTTAAAAATAAAATAAAATTAAAAAAAAAAAAAAAAAAAAAATTTTTTTGGGTCACCCCCCCCCCCCCCAAAAAAAAAAAAAAAGTTGTAGAAAAAGAGACATCATTCCAGCAGGACCATTCAAAGTACAGTAATGGCAGATGCACCACCTTTACAAATCAGCAACAAGAGATTAAAGGAACTGGCCCATCATAAGATTGTTTAGGAGCTAATCTCTCCTCTAAGTACAAGGGATGAACTGGATTTGATTGGACAAGACCTATGAACAAAAAAGCAGAAGTTTTCAATCTGTGTAACTGTATAGTACACCTAGCACTCTGGTGGAGACTTGTTCCAAGTTCAGATAGAGCTTTCCAAACTACCATTTCAAAATTATTTATGTCAAAAACACCTGGTGAACACATTAGGAAAAAGTGAACAGTTTTCTTCCTTATGAGAACTGAAGAGTAGATTTTAAAATACAGAAGATTTAATCTCTGGCCAGAGGAATGAGGGAAAATTTCATTTTTTTTAAATTTGTGGGTTTTATTCACACACAAAAAAAGTTACAAACAATAGCAAAATGGTGATTTATTTGCTCTATTTTTTCCTCTACAATGGTTACTGTCATTGATTGCTGTGTAGTGTGAAACAAGCATACATATTTGCACAATACCTATTGCATACCCTGAAAATATGGATAATTAAGGACTTGAATAAATTTTTTGAAGTTTGGCTAGCAGAACTCAGCAGACACTAGAATACACTGACTTTGCCAAATTAAATATGGAGCAAGAACATACATAAATTATTCCCCTCTTCCCAGGACATACTCATTTAATTGATTGAACAGATTTTACACTTTAACTATTTTACCATTCACCTGCTCTACTTCTATAAGTATTTAGAAATGAAGAGACAGATAAGTGATCTGTGAAAAACTCTCTACTTTTTCATTACTCTTCTAGCAACACGGTTTGAACAACTTATTAGAAAAACATAAGAAGGTAACATATTCCAACCTCAGCAGTCTCTAGTTTCATTACTGTCTGACATTCAGTACAGGTAATAATGGCAATGCTTTTGGCAAGAACACATGTGCCCCCTATAGGTTTAATTTATTCTTACCACAGAAGTTTGGAAATATTTGAAACAACCATTATGCATTCCTAAACAGAAAATTCAATATCAGAAAAAAAAAAAAAAAATCCTCAGTAAGTATGTTTACATATGCACAAATCAAATAATAAATTATTCTTCAAGACTTAAGCAATCTTTCCCATCCAAATTGCTTTTCTTTTAAATATAATTCCTGCACAAAAACCTGCACAAAAGAGATTGCCCCAGGTACTTCCTTTCCTGTGTAGTGTTCCCTCCCTGCCACTCTCTCTCTCTGTCCCATACGTTTCCCAAGTACAACAGTGAAAAGCTTCTGGAAAAAGTGCAGCATCTTGTTCTGAGTTTATCATAGAGTATTATGCATATTTATAGAACTGTATAAATGATTTATAATAATGCTGTTACAATTGTATTTGTATTTTAAAAGCTGGATCATTAATTTTACCTTCTTTAACAGTAATGACATGCTGTTTTGGAAATACCATTAGCATCAATATACTGTTTTATATATACAATTAGATCTCCGTAAGGTGGGTAAGACATGGGTGATAAATCTTGACTATTTAATGGTTTTCACATAAGTAACTGCAACTGAGGAACCAAAGGGTAAAAATCTACTCAACATTACACTTGGTCTGTTAAAATAAGTAAATTCCAGTTAGCCCAATATCCCTTAATAATATGCATAATACTTTTTTAAAGGCCTGACTGCAGATCTGATTCCACACACTAGTTTCTAGTAGTATACCACAGAAAGTATGACAACTCTGAATAGAGATGAAGCATGCCTTTTTATTCCAAGGTACCTAATTCAGCCTTACCTGAGAGTTCTTAAATCCCAAAGTTTGATGCCATCGCCTACAGCCGTGGTCACAAAAAGGTTGTAAGCTTCAGGTTGCTGAGTGCTGAATGCTGACCCCTGAAATATTAAAATTATTTTCAAATAACTCTTCTTGTGATGCTAAGTATTTAGTCCACTCAAGAATAAACAATATATAGTTTGTTAGATTGTGTGATTAAAAGTGTTTCTGCACACATACAAAGGAGTACAGAGGACCACTGGCATGTGGAGGATCCCCCTCGATGCTACCAGAGAAATGCAGCATTGCTTCAACTTCTCTCAGGGCTGTCCCTGGGTAGCCACAAGCCCTTTGAGACAGGGGTGACATCCACTGAAATTAGTCAAAGGGAGAGGCTGTCAGGGTTACCAAACAGACTGACAGGGATAGGTGCCTATGGGTATGGGTTAATTATGGTATTTAACAGAATAACGTTTTGTGATTGCACAAGACTTTAATGGTCTGTGTGTACTGGAGTGGCTGAGGGTTTTGTTACCAGCATCTGGGGGCTGGGAAGGGAGGGGGCACAGGTCAGGTGGCCTGTTGATCTGAGTGCCAGCTACTTAGAGAGACTGGAGTGAGGGAAATTAAATGCCAGCAGTGGAGTTGCACCACAGGTAATAGGAGCCTGAGGATCTGAGGTGTAAGCAACTGAAGCAAGAGAGGGTACATAAGCCAGCACGTGACCCTACTGAACTTTTAAGCTAGCCAGTGAGGAGGTGAAGTGATTTGGTAGCCAAGTGTGTGTGTCTCAGAGAGTGAAGAACCTGGAAGACTTGGCTACCAGAAGGCCCAGACCAACTGCCAGAGAGACCATATCGTGAGGGTGTCGACTGAGGAACCCACCCATCTGTGGAGGGGCATGAGGAGGGGGGTAGAGCTGAATGGGACAACTCGGGAGAGCAAAGATCCAGGACCAGCTATCAGATGAACCGCATCTAAAGTCTAAATCCTACTCCTGGAGTAATCCTAAGTGTGTGCAAGGCTGCTGGTCTACACCAGCACCTGGAGTAAGGCTACAAGTCTCAGGAGTTTGCTTACCTGGAGACAGCAGAGATGCAGAGCCAGCTACTGGACAGGCTCTGCCTAAGCAAATCTTCCCACTAAAGGACTTTAATCCAAATCAGCAAAAGAGGGAAACATGATGAGGCTGTCAGTGATGTCCATGTTTGTGCAAGTGCTGAGTGTTGTTGTCTGTGTTGACCTGTGTACATGTATATATGTGCTAACTGGGAACACAAGTTCCCAGTTTAGCCTCACTACTGGTTGGACCCAGGGGAAGGGACCTATTGCAGTCTCAGCTCCATTGGGTTGCTGCATTCATCTACTTCTAACAATATTTTATCAGCATTTCAGGAGCATTATTTGGCTTTGTAAAGCTGACAAGATTCAGTTTACACAAACTTCCTGGACCTATTCTATATTTTTTCTATTCTTCAGTTTTCAGTTGACCCTTCAAAAAACTTCTTTCCAAAAGCCTCTCCCTGTAATATATGTACTAGTTTAACTTCACATCTGTTTGCAGTAGAAAACAATAGTTATGATCCTCAGTTATTAAGAAGGTCTTCAGAAAAAGTTTGAGGTTGCCTCCACAAAAATCCTTTAAAAGCAGTAAGACCTTAATACTTTCCCAGATCCTTACAGGAAGTTTTAAAGTGTATTTTCTATCTTCATTCAAGACTTTCTGATTACTACAGGACAGCAAATCATACCAGGCATGAATATTGCCCAATAGCATGACAAGAAAGTTTCATGTCATCAAAACAAACTAATTTTACACCTTTTCATAGACATAGGCAAAATATTGATCAATTATACAAATGTGAAATGGCCCATGGCCATTCATTAGCAAATCATATATTCCAATGATTAATTAGAGGACCGTAGCTTTCATAGAATGAATGATCAATTAAAATTTGTTCATATTAAAGCAGAAAATGGATATATAATACCAGCAGGGAACATTTTTAGCAAATTCTAGTTTAAAAAGTTACTTTTCTTGTTCCTCACGTAGATGAAAATAACATGTAGAATCTGAAAAGAAGTAAAAAATAGAAAACCTTAATTCCTTAAGGAATCAACTAACTTTACAAACTAACTACATTATACAGCCAGAGTAGTCCAACATTTAACTATAAGCCATGTTTGTCCCTGGCATAAGCGGGCACACTTTCCACTGGCTTCAGTAGTAATTGCACTCATTCATACCAGAACCAGTTATGGCTTCATACCTTTAAATAATTAAATCTGGGCTATCTTTAAACTTCTGATTTTTTAACATCCACATTGGCAAACCTTGACCTTTTTACTGGCTACAAACTTCTTTCTCCAGGGAACTAAATATAAACAGTTGGAACTCCTTCTTTCCTTTCCCCACCATTCACATTCTTGATTTGGCTGAATACATCACAGAAACCTCAAGGCCATTTCCCGCAATCAGTTCTTGACTGCCAGGAATCTTCTATTCCTTACGAAAACTGGCGTATGGTTGGAACATGCTACAGTACATTGTCAAGAAATTTCCCCAGATGGCAAGACAAAGTGGGGCACTCAGAATTAAAAAGACTATAGAAGCTTTCACTTCCTAAACTAAGGATTACCACAGCCTGTTCTAACAGATGAAATAAAATGCCACTGATTTTCCAACAAAGACAAAGCCTACATATTCTCATATTAGCTCTGTATATATATTCTGTAAAAAGAATAATTGTAAAAGAGAAAGACAATATTTGCCCAAAGGATGGTGTTCATTAAGTTACAGAGCACCCTTATTTTATGTGCTTTGGATATTATTTACCATCTCTTTCTTCAGTCAGCAGTCATCACAGAATCTAATTAAAAACACTCCCTATACAAGTGCATATTCACCTCCAGCAACACTCCTTTACTTTATGAAGCATGAACACTAATACATGTGATCAAATATTAACATAAATCCTTTGTTCCATCCTTGCCCTGATGTTTTGTCAGTAACACACTTTTCCAATCTAAAGCCATACTTGTAGCTTCAAACTACAATTGCTACAGAATATTGCTATAAAAAGTATACTAGTTGGGATAGCAAGCTGAATGTTGTTTATCCCTTTACGTTTTTATAGTCTGTTAATTTATGAGAAGTTATTCTAAAATACAAAATAGTAGTATATGCTAACACACTTTGCAATCCATATTTATTGCTTCCCCTAAAAGGACACAGTTCAATAGAATCCCTATCTAATTCACTGATTACATATAAATACCATGAATATCATCCAAACAGTCTGGCTGGCTTATGCTAAAGGCATCAATAAATAGCTGTCTCAGGAAGCACTCCACACTTTCCAGGCAAATGCATACCTTCAGACAGGTTTGTCACCACAGCTAGGAAAAAAAAAAATAGCTGACTTTTCAAATACTACATAATTTCTGAGTTTCGTATTATATTTTTCATCATATACATTTCCCAGCAAATAGAGCAATGTACTTTGAAACAAAAGGTCCTGAAGAGAAAACCAAAAACCTTGCTCTTTCTCTGAAAATGAATGTAACCCT
This sequence comes from Heteronetta atricapilla, assembly GCA_011075105.1. Taxonomy (NCBI): domain Eukaryota; kingdom Metazoa; phylum Chordata; class Aves; order Anseriformes; family Anatidae; genus Heteronetta; species Heteronetta atricapilla. The sequence goes on along the minus strand of CM021733.1, from coordinate 43,168,654 downwards.
TAATTGTGCTTGCTGGTAGAACATAATACCCTCAAAATATTTGCCATTGGTTATGATGGACTCCTGCTCAAAAAGTACATTTTGCAGCAGTACAACTGTGTTGTTAAAACTGAAGTTCTGAATCCGCATAGTCTGATCTCAAATTGACACTCATTTCTGTATCTCAGTGGTTTCCAAACCAAGAAACGGGAACACAATTTTGATATTTCAGTCAATTTATTTTACTACGTGACATAAATATTAGTATACAAATCAAAACATTCATGGCTCCAACAGGAACCAGGAAAATTCAAGTAATAATTCAGCAACCATCGATAATCATTTTTCTTTAGGTGATCTTATGTATCAAAACAAAATTGCCAAGTTGTATCACTTTTTGAAAAACAAGAAGGTAAGGCAATGCAAATCTATTATTATTAGCTTTGGATGTTCACCTTGTCAGGCTTTGTATAGGACCTCCAAAGACTATTTGTCAAAGTGTGGTGACGTTACTACAGCCAGAATAGCAACATTTGCTCATTGCTTCAAAGGGAGCTTAATGGTACCACTAGGGTCTAGTAACAACCTGCACTAAAAATGTCATAAGCAGTTTTGAGAGTACGGTCATGATACCCGAACGACCCCCTCCCAGGTGGATGTTGTTTCCTCTGTGCTACACCACACTTTCTCTTGCTCCCCACTTCCCCCCCCCCCCCCTTAAGCCTGCCCTGTGTGCCATGACATAGGTTAAGGGAAGAGACAAGGTTCACTTCAGTGATAAGTGGATGATTTCCATAGCCTCAAGCTGAGGAAAGCAGTGAACCTTCACCTGCCATTTCCTGAGCAAATGATCTGAAAAATAAGCTATTTCATGAATCTACAGCAATATCATCACCACATCTCCAAAGACTGTGTACTTAGCATAAACATCATTTCATTAGGAAATTGAGTAGCTGTACAGTCCTGCTGATTTCCATCCAGAAATTTTTAACCTCCTCTACTGTTTAAATCCAATCTGACAGAGAAATAGAAGTCTAGTGATAAAAATATTTCCACAAGATATGTAAATGAGTAATTAGCATACAAAAATTGAAACCCAAATAGCCATTAAGTGACTTTGTTTTGAAAACCATTAACCATCCAACACGAGTCATTCAGAACAGGCATGCATGCAAATATTGTGTCTCTCTCTCTCAGTCAACTAGTGATAAGGACATGACAAGAAGATAACATTGCAGTTGGAGAAGAGTGTTAAGCAAACATAGAACAAAGGTGCAAGTGGTGCAAAGAAGGTCATAAAGAATGTAATACTCAAATTGGAGTTCTGGTGGGCTTGGAAGGTGATATTTATGACACAGGCTTAAAATCCTTTAGAAAGGATACTCAATTCATTTCATTACTGCTAGAAGAACCTGTATACAGAGACAGATAAGCTTTCTATCATCAACACATGGCATGTCCTTGAATAATTAAGGACAACTTGGTGCCAAAAGGCTTTGTTAAGGAAACAAGAATATGCTGAGATTTTTAATAAGCATTAATATGCTCAATTAAATCAAGATCATAGAACTTCAAAGCAAGCAGTGTAAGGCCTCAAGTTCTGCAAGTAATTTAATTGTGTAAACTTTAATCATACCTCAAGCTGCAAGAGCTAGACATGTCTTTTGTGGTTTCCTCTCCCAGACTTCAGTACCTAAGTTGCATTATTTTGGATCCAGTCCTAAGGGTTCTGTATATAATCAAATCTTAAATAACTCTACTAATCTAAACTAGGTGACAACCGGGAAGTGATTTGGCACAAGCAGTACAAATATAAACAAAAAACTGCTAGTAAGCATGCTATGGAGAAAAAACTTCTTCCTTACATGAGTTTTAGTCTGTTATGATTTTGTACAGTTTACTCTTTCTCTTCTAGTGTTTTTCTTCAACCAATATTTTAAATTTGGCACAGCCCAACAAGTATAGCTCTAAAATGACTTTTTTTGTAAGCTTTAGGATATCCATGTTCCATTCAAGAGATGCTTGACACATTCTTGCCCTGGTTTCCTTTGTGTGACATTGATGAAGTAACACAAACTCATAACAAAAATACTGTTCTGTAGAATATAAGGAAAGACCTGAAGAAAACACTTCTATTCAATGGATGGAATATAATTCTATTCTATATGACAGATGGATAAGCATAGTGAGAGTAAGTTCATGTATGTGTGGGCATATATACACATACACAATATGTGTATATATGCATACACACACAACACATTACTTTCAACCACAGTTGCACTTTAAGGTTTTCAAAATAAACAATTAAACAGCATGGTATTAAGACATCCAGCTATTCCTACAGTTAAAAAAAGATAAAGGAAAAAATAAGTACAGCAGTATACACGATGCTAGCATGCAAATACATTTCACTGCATTCATTATTCTTCATCTCACTATAAGCATGTAGCAGCTCAGGGTAGCTTCTTACCAAACTTCTTACTAACACAGTTATTTCTAAAGATTTACCAGCCAAGATTTTCTTCTTACACCTCTCTCTGCTCTCATTCAATAGACATTCAATAATGATTATTTGTTCCCAGGCATCCATGTAACTTTTATAATTTTCTTCAGCATTATACTATTGAATTTTTCATTTCTGAAGTAATCCTCTGCATTAAAAACAGAGTTTAAACTGACAAGACTTCATAACTGCTACTGAATTTAAAGATGTTTATTTTTCATACTAAAGGAGAAATCCCAACCTTCTGGGAGTGAGCTTTAGTGATACTGCTCTCTTCAGTTCCTCTTCATGGCCATTACCTCCCCAAAGCTACTTTCTTCCAGTCCTTGCATCTGTCTGGACCCTTGCAAGACACTGAGGTTGAAGGACTTGAGAAGGAAAGACATAATCAGGGCAGAAGGAGCTCTGGAAAGAACAGTAAACTACATGGTTTTAGGTGACCAGAACAGAAGAAAAAAAAAAAAAAAAAAAATCAGGTTTGCACAGTAGGAAGAGGAAATTATGTACATGAAAAAGAGGAAAAAGGAAAGAGGTTGTAGGAGCTGGAAATGTGAAGACGTAGCTGCATAAGTGGAGCTCCTGGAATGATATAGAGAGATAAAGCATAGCTTCAACAGGTGAAATAGGCTTGGAGATGTAAACTGGCCAAGTGACATATGATGAGAGGAGCAGGCTTCAGACCTAAGTTATTCCAGACTTGAGGCAAAATGTCAGGAAGCTTGAGCCAGCACAACCATCACAGCAGTTGTCAGTGTGAAATAGAGAACAATGACAAGATAAAAGACCAGTTGGAAGTCCCATCTTGTTGCTGCTACTGCTTTCTTCTCCAGGAAGGATGAGCCATTAGGAATAGGCAGAACCACCACCACACACACACCTCACATAAAAAGAGGAGGGATGACTGCAGTAATTTCCTTGACTCCAATAGGAAACGCTGCAAGGGAATTATTCTCACTCTCTCCACACTGCATGAGCACATACTCTACGTTGATATGCAATATTACACAAAATGTTAGCAAGAACAGAGATTACTTTGCACAGTTCATGTTTCAGGTAAGTGATAAGTTTTCATCAGCTGTAATAATATATCTATCTCATGCAAGGGTATGGTCTGACTTTACAATAATTATAGTCAAGATGAGTCAACACATTCCTAAAGCTAAAGACAAAGCTACCTAAAGCTGTAGCCTAACCGCCTCTGCAACACAGGATGTGCTACACACAACTAAACTTAAAATAATTTCCTGATTCTTGAGGGAAAGACGACTTTTACATTAATTTTGCTTGATAGGCCAGAGAGGGATACTTTCAAAATTAGACAGAAGAGTAAGGCCATGGATTCTTAGATTTAGTTGACATTTAAATATTTGAATGTTGTTTTGAACATTTGCCTATAACACATTCTAAATTTCTGTTGTGTCACGCACATAATCCAGGAGTATATTTAGAGGAATACTAATTCAGCAGCAGTTTATATGCATATACAAGTAATATGACAATTTTAAATTTCACTCCCACTTATCTTCTAAATATATTTCCATATTCAGAATAATAAAATTCTAAAAGGAAACAATATTACAAGATTCACAGACGTTGGTTAAAATGGATTCCATCAAGTAAAAATTAGCACTCCATCATCTTCTAAGAGATATACTTTATTACCATCAGTGCAGCCAAATATTTTATGTATATATAGAATTTTATATATATATATACATATACATATATATATATATATATGTGTGTGTATAAAATCACACAGATATATATATATAGATATTTGCAATTTTCTCCTAAATTTTTCAGGAAGAAGACTCTTCATATTTTTCTACCATACATCAAACAATATCTACAGTGAAAAATATATTCCAAGGGATAAAATAAGCTTAATCAAGTACCCTGAAGGCTGAGATAAATCTCATGCCTTGTCATTTCTTGCAAATAATCACCAGAAATGACAAAAAGAACTACTAAAAGTAATTACACTGGAAGTTACATGCACTTGTTTACAGCCACTGCTGTTCAAAACCAGCAATAACTGAATCTCATGCTGGTCATGCATGTTGCTAGAATCCCCCAAATATCCAACAGATAACTTGCAGGCAGGTTTCTCACACATGTAATTGAACCAGATCTTCATTAGTATTTTATAAAGACCTTCTAAATATATTTTATCTTTATTATTATTATTTATTAAAAACAAACTCCTGATCTCCCCCACTTAATGCTATTCAGGTTGCATCCAAAAGCAGTGTTGGAACATGGGAACTCTCTTGTTTTCACATCAAGCCAAAACAGAAAATGCACTTCAAGAACATACAAAATGCATTGCAATCAATAGCGAGCATGAAACCTACGGGAAAGCCTCCATGAATTTTATGGTGTGGGCATTGGTTCCTTAAAACCAACTATTTCATTCCACAGATTTGCTTCTATTTCACCACCCAGTAGCTAAGGTAGTCACATCCTTAGATTCCAATGTATTTTGCACTTTAAACAGGACATAGAATGACAAAAATATGCAGAATACTATGTGTACGCTATAAAGTATTTCAGCATCTTCTCTTAATGCAAATGTACCAAGTTATATTTACTCTAACAGTTTAAATTATACTAATGTAACAACAGAGCTGATGATAGAATTTTCCTACAGACCTATCTAAAGTATTAATTTTAAGTAACTGAAAAAATAACTGAGAACCTTAATCTATAATTTTCCCCCAAATGGTCAATTTTCTTTGCTATACCACGTCTCTAGTTTTTCTCCCAAGCGAATACTTGTCCACAGCTTTAAAGTTTTTCTTTATTAAATAACCTGAAGCCACTCAGCTGACCAAGCAAAAAGAAAAGCCAAAACTTCAAGCCTGTATGTGTAACAAATAGTACTGAAATAGTTAGCACAATTTTAAGTGTTTTACCAGATCACATCTCTCAGGAAAACCCACAGAGTTATACAAAAGTAGTAATAAGGAACTGTTTTAAACCCACAGAAACAAGGGCTTTCCAAATGGGAATGAAGAGCCATACTCAACCAAACCTAACACAGTAGGCATTCCAGCAGGAATGTACAGGAATATAAGATTTCCAAACATTCAAATCAAATTTCAAATGTAAAGAAATAAAAAGGAAAAAAAGCCCAAAGATGAGGGTTTTAAAGCCATCCACTCCATTGTAATACTGAGCAATTTTTCTTTCCATTTCTGAATGAAACAGATGACTTTGGATTCAAGTTTATAGAATGGTTACATAAGACATAAAACGACAAACCTAAATTCTCCCATGAGATTCAACAGATTAGCAAGAGGAAACTATCATTCATTTACATAGAGACTAAGTTGTACATTCTGTACATTTTGTAATTTTTTTTCAAGTACTAAAAGCATAAACAAGAAAACCCTGATTGAGGAATGGCAAATCCAATCCAATATCTGAAAAATATGGTTCTCTTCAGTTCCCAGTACCTTGTACTGATTTACCTTCTGATGGCATCTCCTAACAGCTATGAATTCATGATCTCTCCCTGATTATTTTTACCTGAAAACCTTTAGGATACAACAGTGTATTTCCATCATGCCATACTTGGGCATGATACATTAACTTAACATCAAAGTGACTGAAAATAAGGCTGAAAGGACATTTTATGGACACTTTTTAAAGGGACAAAAATGTTCAAGTATACAACTAAAATCAAAACATTTATTCAAAATGTAAAAAAATTGCCCATGTTTCTATCACAATAGAAGAAAGTTCACATAATATGCCAGCACGTGCAGATTGTTTTCTTTCTAAAAGCCCTGATCTAAATAACTAAATTAATAAACAGATAAATAAATAAATAAACCATTTCTTGGCGTAACCTGTTTTATGGCTACTTTACACAATAAACTCTGAAATGGAAGAAAATAATTTTCATGGCAGAAAAAGCAAGATTGACAGCTTCCTTATAAGAGCAATAAACTTTTAGTTAGATAATAGAGTGATTAAAATCTGTACTCCTATCACTTCCAATTTATTCCTTTCTCACATAGTCTTTTGGGTTAAGAAACTGCACAAGGCCCTTTATCTCACCTTCTTGTCCAGCTTGTACATCCAAGAAGCTTATAGCTACCTCTACTTGTAAGAAACCATGTTTATACACAGTGCAGTTATAAGCACTGCAAGAGAACAACTTTGAGCAATGGGAATTTACTCTGAAAATATCCTTTTGCTGTTATAAAAAAAAAAAAAAAAAAAAGTTTGATTGTTGGGGTATTTTTGATTGATTTGTTTTTGTTGCTGTTGCTTTTTGTTTTTGTTTTGTAGTTGTTTGCTTTTTGGTTTGTTTTGGTTTGGTTTTTTGTTTGTTTGTTGTTTTTTGCTATTAATTGTAATAACAGTATTACAATAATAAGTATTATAGTCTGGCCCAAGTAAGGCAAAGGGTAAGTTGCACTGCCCTGCTAGCAGGATTGTTCAGTCATTCCTACTGCTCCCTGCCTTCCACAAGAGAATGAATGAGATCTTGCCTGCAGACATGCTCTTATCACACAGAATTAGGTCCTTGTAGTACTATCAATATGCAGTAATATATAAACCTTGTTTTGGCAGATCTGATGGACTGATCTAGTATGAACTTCTGGAATCACTGCTTTGCTTCGGCCTTCATTGAGGTCAAAAACTTCCAATGCCCGGTTGCTGCCAGCTGTAAGCACAATATCTGCAAAGTTTTCTGAGTTAAACTGATAAAAAACTGATAAAAAGGAATAAATGCATACAGAGAGAGACACCAAAAAAATAATAATAATAATAATAAGTAAGTGTTCTGTTGTATTTAGTGCTTTACATGCAAAAATCAAAAATCTCAGTCCTAAAAAAAAATTACGTCAAAGGCTTAGCTTCAATATCACAAAAAATGTGGTACTTCTACACTAATAGAGTAGAAAAAAAAAAATCGAATGATAATTACTCTAACTTAAATTCTTTCCACGTCATTAAATCCAAAGGTATGTTTGTTTAATGAAAATAATAATTTGTTAAAAAGGATACAAGAGTAGAAATCATTTACTGCTGAAAGGCTGGTAATCTTCATTGTTGAAGCCATGGGAAATTTCTGGATCAATTTGCAAGAAAATCTCTGTTTGTATCTGAAAAAAATATCAAATGAATGCTAGTGTTAATGAAATAAGTTATGGTATGTGGCCACCAGTAAAATCCCATCGGAATCACAAAAAAAAAAAAAAAAAAAAAAAAAAGCTTTATTTTATTATTAAAATTAAAGCCACAGATCTTTTTACTTGTTGTTGAATTCTATTAAATTTGGTAACAAAACTTTTTCAGATGAAAAGAAACATGACATCCATACATGTAAGACAGATCTTCTATCAATATGAAACACCACACTGCCAGGCAGTGTCAACACACTACAAGAAATCAAATTTTACATATTGTGTTCTAAATGCAGACACTTCTATGTATTAAAATAATTCCAATGGAACTATAAGTACTATACTGTAGTGTATCTATCTAATATAAATGTCTATGGGTGGCACTCTTACAGGAATGTTTCTTTCCACCAGTGCAAAGTTTGGAAAACTATTATCATTTGGCAGAAGCAATATGTTTATTAGCAGGATCCAGTCAATATAAAAAATTATTAATACTTCTGCCATTCTCAAATGAAAGTCTGCTGAGCTCTTCCAGGTAGACATCAGAGCTACTTCAGCAGCAATGGTAAGGCATAAGCTAAACCACAGTGGTCTGCAACTTAATCCAAGATTTTTCTGTGGTTTACAAAGGTATTTTATCCAATTAAGCTACACAAATAAGCTGCTCTAGACCTAGAGATAACTGATTTATCGCCATGTTGGAGTAAAGATAACCAAGCTAACTTTAGACAGCTGACTGAGATAACAGGAACAGTCTAACGAAGGCAGTATGAAGCTTCATATGGGTTAATTTACCGTCCTGGAAGAAACTTACTGAAACAGTTAAATTACTCCTAAATGCAAGATCACTTGTTTTGAGTTAGCTGAAGTATCTCTCTTCTACAGTGCAGTCTACTAAGAGTAACATGGCGAAAAAATATCCGATTAGTTAAAAAAAAAAAAAAAAAAAAAAGAATTTCATTATATTTAAGATGATTTTTTTTGGATGCAATTCATTTGACACATTGTGGACACCCTGAGTTGGACACTGTACATCAGTTCTTGTCTCTTAGAGGTTAAATTTTATATATAGCAATTTGCTATCATTGATTTAATAGCACCTCCATAAGCTAAGAATTAAGATCCAACACAGAAGGTAAGTAATCAGCTTGTGGAAGAAAGGTATTATATAATTCAGACAACACAAAAGCTTAAATGCCACTTGTAATATGTAAGAATAGAATTTGAGAATAAAAATGTATGTGCATTTTTGCTTAAGTTTCAACAACCTATGTTTCCAGTTAAAATAATTGCCTGTGTTATACACAAGATTGCAATGTATCTTAAAACAGGCTTGTTGAGAATTTTTTCAGAGGAATTAAGCCAGTAAAGGTCAGAAGGTATTACAATACTTATCAATAATGTTGTGAAGTGTACACAAAGGAAAAACTTTTTAGACTGTTGAAAGACATTACAGCTTATCAGTAAGAAGGTGTGTTTCATAAAATAACTGTGCTTTTAACTCCAGAGAATCATCAGGATGTGATTTCTATGCATATAATGAGCCTTATAGTATAGGTAAAAAGAAAGAATATAATAAAAAAGTAAGAAATCTTTATAAGGAACAATTATTTTTATTTTCATTTTTTACCCACCAAAAGTGAATAATGAAAATAAAATTCATACAATAAGGTTAAGAATTCCACTTCATGTCTGGACAGTTTTCATAGATAAATTTGATGGCCTATCATTATCAAAGCTAATTTCCTCCTTGCAAGATTTCCAATAGGATCACACTGTCAACACCACTTGTGAAGATGTTTTTAGATACTAGAAAACACTAAGAAAAGCCATATAAAACACAGCACAAATGAAGACCAAGAGTGGGGAGTGTGTATAGGCAAAATTCCAGATCACAAGACTACTGAAAAGGTTATTGTAACATAAACAGGCCATAAAATTGTCTAAATTACACCACAATCTCAAGCCAACAGAAAGCCTATGATGAGGGCCAAAAATGGCTGCAAAGTATCTTCTCACTAAGCTTTTTCTAGGTCTCCAATTCTATGCAAAGCACATAATCTCACCTAACAATCTTATATACTAGATATCTAAATAACATTTTTGAAACAATCAAAATTACAATTCTGTTCCACTTTAATGCCTTCAATTATTAGAACCTGGTAACACTTTAAGTGATTAATTACTAATCTCATATCCTCCAATACTTTGGGGATGTATTCATTTTGGGGGAATATGTTTGCTGTATGGTTATTTTCAGGAGAATGGTCTGTCTTCAGAAACAAAATATAGATCTGGATTCTGAGATACAAACAATGCAATGCTCCTGTGATGACTGCAGAGACTGAGATGTCTGCTTTCCAGAAGGTTGTAAGTCTTGCTAAAGGTGTTTTTCAGGAGACCCAGATAAAGTAACATTTTGATGACACACAAAAACTTGCCAGGTATGTTAATATATGTTAAAAATGCAAGATGAATAGGCAACTAAGTTTAATTAAAAATAAACAAATAATAATAAAAAAATTAATGAAGATCCAATATTAAAAGTTTTAAGAAAAAAAAAAAAAGCTAAAAGGAACCAAGCTTAGAATATTCATATTATCATACTGCTGAATTTGGTCTACACTGTCCATTTTCTTAAGTCTAAAGTGGTTTAAAGTTGTTTGCATGAATATAGTGATCTTGTTAAATGTTAATTTAACAGAAGTACCTGAAATTAACCAGGTAGCATGCAGGTAGCAGGTGTCAATAGCATGCTAAATTTTAAATCCACTTACCATGGCCTTCTTCACCCATCTATAAAAAGTGCTAGCTAGTAGCTTCACATTTCATCATAGTAGACATTATATATTGGCTTTAAAATGCAATGTTTCTTTTACTGGAATGCAGTTGTCTTCATTTTAACTTAATTTTAAATTGCTTATTCTTATATTTAAAGTAACACATGAAACTAACTATAAAAACAAGTTGATAACCTCACAGATGTTTTGTTCAGTTCAAATTATTGTGTAAATTGAAGGTAATTAAGAACTTGAAAAAAAAAATAAATAGAATAATTACACTTATATCAGCATACACATGATACAGTGGAAATTCAACAGTAATTTTTGGAGAACATAAAGAAACTTGTTTAGATGGTGAATAATTTTGAGATTAATCATAGTAGTAGAAGTAAAGAGATCTGTATTCTATTCCCAGAACTGCAGTAAATATCCTCTCACACATTTATAAAGAACTTTTTATTTAATTTCCACTTCTTAATTCCAGTTTTAAAACTGAACCAATATTTAACATTTTAACTAAGTTGTTGTGGTGCTTAGCTAATTAATATTTATGGGTAATTCTTTGAAAGCTCTGCACAGAGAAACATTGATTTGTCATTGTATTGTCTTCATATCTGAAATACAGTAACAGTTAATTGGTTAGCCAGATGGCATTGCCATGCTCTCCTAATTAGAAGTATAAAGCATGCTTCGGAAGTTAGATCTAGCTTTTCCTTGATTCAGTTCCATTCAAGCATTCTTCCAAACTTGACTCAGAAGGCAGAATTAAACAGTTGTGAGAAACAAAAGGAATGACACAGCATTTCATAAATGAAATGCTGGGAAATGAACTGGAGGGAAGCCACAATAAAAGTTCAAAGCAAATCAACCTTCGGTACTTTTTTTAATAGATACATATAATCAAGCCTCAGACTAGTTTGTGGATTTGTTGTAATGTCTACAGTTATGTTTGCTCTTTTGGCATTACTAATATCCCAGCGAGTCTAATTGCATATTTTTGAGTTAGTGTTAATCCATCAGGGAATATTGAGAGCATGGCAATAACAAGTGTTGGTATAAGCACAGTCCTACACATATTAACAGCTTTATATCAGGATATTACACACTTCTAACAAAGTAATTTGAGAAACACAGAGGAAGATCAGTGCCCAAGTCCTTGGAAAACTGCATGGATGGGTTCTACGTCTACACCACATTCTACCTCTAGCATCTGAACTAGTTAGCATAAAGGTAGTTCAGATCAGTCTTTTGCATCTAACACCATACAAGTAAAACCACAGCAACCCCCTCCATTAAGGATTTTGACAAGAAACAGGAGTTAAAGGATCACAAGTGCCAGTGGATTAACAGGAAGACCAGGCAGGTCACTGAAAATCACAATTAATCACTATTTTGAACCATTTACAAATCAAAATCAGATTCAATGCTATTCAGTATCACAAATGGACACTATTCACAGTATCAACTAATAGAATTAAGATTACAACTCCAAAGTCTATTTGCCCTTCTATTGAAGATTTATAATGGTAGTATTAAACAAAGCAAAATCTCTCTTCAAGGTTTTTTAAACACTATTGTGTCTAAACAGATACATTTATACAAGCGTATACATAATACTGCTGAAAGCCAGCAAGAGTAAAAGAAGAGCTGAGAAACTTAGTAAAAGGATAAACACTTCAGCTACAATTATGAACTAAAAGATTAGAAAAAGTATATCAGACAGATTTAATACAAAAACTTGATTACAGGTCAGAAAGAAGAAGCCCCTAAATGATCAATAGAACGGTGTTAGTAAAAAAGTACATGAAGAATACCTAACCATGAAGAAAAAAAGGGAAAAATAAGTTAAAAGGAGAAGTAAATACAACATAAAAGGTAGAAAGCCAGTGAAAATGATGAAAGTAATCCACTTCCATTTGATATAGAAGGTAGGAGAGAGTCAGAGCATATTGGAAACTCTGAAAGAAAATGTATTTAGAAATACTCCCATAAGAGAAGAAACTGCAATAGCTATTCAAAGGTAACGTGATATATTAATGCATGGTAAAATGTAAACAGACAGAAGGTAAAGTTCAGAAGGTCTCAAACTTTGAAAGTAATAGAAATATTATTTGCACAAGATAAGGTACACACTATAAAAAATGACATTTCCTTTTTTTTATTATGCAAAAAAAAAGACCTTTTACATTTTGTTTAATTCTTTCTTTTATAATATTTTTCCTAATGTCCCCTGCAACCAAAACCCAAAACCCCCCCCCCAAAAAAAAAAAAAAAAAACGACACCCTCAGATCAAACAGTATTTCATGTATTTTCAATGCTCTGTTAATGAGAAATTTAACTCACTGTTTTAAGTCATCCTTGGTTGTATCTACATGGAAACTTAATAGATGAAATTCAGCTCCACAACACAACAGTATAAATGCATCCATAAAATAAAACTGCGCAAAGCGTGTAGCCTTATGAAATATACCTTTGCCCTGTTAAAATATATATATATATTAGTAAGAACAGATTCTAAGATACTGAATATTTTTTGAGAAACGTGGTGCTAAAACAATCTCCCTGTTAATATGACCACATGACAGAAGGTTAACCTGATATGTAGTGGCCATTCCTAGTTTTTATGTCTATTAATCTCAAAATAAAATTTTCATTCTGCTTAAATGAGTTGGCAGTATAATTAATAGCAATAGTTTATAGCCAATTAAATCTAATACAATCTAGCCTCAGACACTAAACTTCCATCTGAATTGTGGAGCAGACTAAAGTGAAGCACAGATGAGCCAAGGCAAATAGAAAATACATAGCAGACATTAAAACCAAAACTTCTTGACATGCCTACTAGACTTGGCTACTGGGCTTTTTTCACAAATTGTCATGATGAAAGCCTAATTTGAAGTCAATGGAGACCACCTGGATCATGGTATCAGTTGGAATGACAACCAGTCAGTAGCTCTGAAAATCAGGCCATATGTTCTTTCTGCAGAACAATTACAAGTAGATGAAAGTGCAAAATACTGTCCTCTGAACTAACCTAACAGGAGTTTCTAGTTACCAGAATTAGGGCAGGTTCATTCTTGCAGACTGACCAGACCCTTACGGTTTTGTCTTCTGATGCAGAAACTAACCACTTCTTGTCATGACTCCAGCCTACAGAGTTAACTGCAACATCATGACCTAATAAAAATAATAATGAAAATGTCATAAAACCCATTTATTGCATTTATACATTTCTACAGAGTTAATCATATTGCTGTAATATAGTTACACACAATATTAAAATACATTTTAAATACAGGCTTCAATGGTTGGATTAAAGCTAGTAACAGTAAACCACCAATTGATTTTTTTTTATTCCACAAAAATATATGGAAAGAAGTCTCTCATTAATGATCAAAGTTCACCAAATGAAATAAGATCAGAGAAATATCAAGATATTCTACCTAAAATCTCATACACATTTGTACGATATTGCCACCGTTGCTATAAGGGGGCTTGTATGAAAACGTTATAACATAAAAAGACATTTATGTTTTAATGACTTTAACATTTTAAAAGAATAAAGACCAGTAGCTAAATTTTCTTCAGCTTCCTGTAATTTGTAAGCCCACAGAAACATCCTTATGAGTTAGCAACAAAAACATATTTACAGATCTTTGCTGCCACAGTGATATTAACAAAATTTATCCCCACACCAGACTGAATAAGAAGCACTCGGTGGTTATAAGGCTGCTGTCATTAATAGGGAGCCTTTCTGCTGCAATTTTTGTACTTTTTCATTAAAAGCTGACTGTCTCAGAGTTAAATTAGCACTGAATTGGATTACAATTACTCCAAAATGGCGCGGGGGGGGGAGAAGGGGAGGGAAATGACACGACAATGGACCCGTCCATGGAAAACAGAAGCTTGACCATAAACTTCTAACACTTCTAATCAATACTTCTAATGTCTGGAAAAGCTTTCTTCTAATTCACAGAGGCTCAAATGCCAGTCTGAAGGAGACTACCCAGACAAGGATGTTAAGAGAGTAGTTTCATCTTGTTTCATCCTCTTGTTGACAGAGTGAATAAAAGAACTATCACCGACAACATTGCTACCAAATATTTCAAAATGTAGCTGGGATGGTTAAGGTCTTGAGCTCCATGATCTGCTGCAATGGCCAAACAGGAGGACACTTTCCACCTGCCTGCTAGCCTGTATTTGGCTCGTGGAGAGGCCCGAAAACCAGTATCTAGTCCACAGTATTGATGACATTTGCTCTGAATGATTGCTTTGACTCTGCACCGTCCTAATAACAGAGATTTGGAAGACCAGCAAAATTGAACTTAACAGCCCAGACCTTGTAAAGCCTGGTTAATTTTTTGTCATGGGTCTGCGAGATATGTACTTCTGTGGAAAGGCTCAGCCCAAAGTAAACTAGTGGATCCCAGGAAGGTTACTCTGGCATTGAAGGGCTTCAGGATCATGTGAACCTCATTTGGAATGCTTAACTTCCAGCACTTAGAAACTGATTTTTCACAGCTGCAGACAACCAGGCATTGCAAAGGAAAACAATGTAATCAGTGGGATGATGATTTATAAGGAGAAAGTCAGAAAGACAAAGCTATGAGTCCCAGATGGATTCCCAAAAAATACAGGAACTCTCCATGGCTATGGCAAATAAATACATATTCTAGAAGTCTCAGGCACAGAACAACTGATGTTGACTTCATTAAAGTTCAGTGGTTTTAAGCAAGAAATATCAGCAGTTATAAAAGAATCAGCAATCTAACTTATCCACAATGATCATTCTCATTTTTCAGTCATTGGGGGAATATTTTCAAGAAACATTCTTGAAATTCAGTTTTAAGAAAAAAATTACAGTATTAGCCAACAGAAAAAAAATCTGAGTATTAGATGGTAATCAAATTTGATGTTAGACAGGATATGTATTAGATATAATCTGGAGGCTACTTAAGACCTTGCAAAAAGCTGCAATATTTTCTTTTATTCATTAGGTTTTAATTACTGAGTTAGATGTTTTTGGAAAAACGCAATACAAGGGTCACTAAAGCAGCTTCAACAGGACATCTCATTAGTTAAATTAAAAATAACAATCTGTTCAAAAATTATGGCTTAAAGTACTACAATTTAGGGATATGGTTTAGTGGGGACTGTTAGTGTTAGGTCAGAGGTTGGACTCGATGATCTTGAGGTCTCTTCCAACCTAGAAATTCTGTGATAATTTTTCCATAACAACAAAAGTTTCTCCATAACAACAAAAAGACTTGGCAAGAATCAGACTTTACCATTTTGGTGTCACAAAGTTAAAAACAAGATCAGGAACTTCCAAAGAAAGAACTTCAAAAGTCACAGACATCATCCAGAAGGTGAAATTATTAATTGATTCTAGAGTTATATTAACACTGATCAAAAAGATCAGAAAAGAAGAACATATATCAAACTAAATTAATAAATTTTGGCCAATATTATGCTCCTAATTTGTCCAGATGAAGTCTAAAATATCCTATCTAAACTTAAAACATTCAAAGTTCTTATGCTGCCCTCTTGTGCACATTTTCTCTTTAGCCAAGGGAAGATTTATATGAAATATTTTCATTTTAAATTACAGGAGAGCTAATCAATTTACCTCAGCAATTAAGGTCTTCTGTGGTAATGTATATCTACAAAAAGGTTTATAAACAAGATAATTTAATTCTCAATTACAAAAAAAAACCATAAAACTTACTTTCACCAGAAAACTGCATGAGTAGTGGGTAAGTATATATGTAAGTACTGAACTTATTTTGTCCTCAAAGTAAAAAGTAAAAGTTTATTTGGAGGCTTTGGTTTTGTAAAATCATTTGGAAGCCTTAAATTATCTGCATGAAAAAAGGGGGGGGGGGGGGGGGGGGGGGGAGAAGAAAAAATAACAGACTAGAATATACAAAACAGTTTTCCAAAGCAGTGAGGAACATGAGAAACTTTAGGAAAATCTGAGGTTTGGAAAATTGGAAAGGCTGTGTAAAAAGCTTAAGAATTTCTTCACTCCAGGTCCCCCAATCCCAAAGCAAAGTGAAGATGATGCCAGCTGGCTTGCAAGAAGCCAGTAAGCTTCAAAACAGGCTTTACTCAGGGTTCCCCAGTCTTGAAGCACATTGAGAAGGACAGCAGCTGGTTTTGTAAAAAGAGTTCTTCAAAAGGGCTGTGCTGGCTGTAACCCTTTTAAAACTGGCCAACATCACCTGCACTTCACAATAGGACATAGACACATGAAGAGCTAACACTGAGAGGAATGCAGAGTTACTTAAAACTGTAACTGAGCACTTCAGGGGACAAAACTGAATAGATTAGGCTTAAAATAAAACTGCTGTTGTTATACCATTCTTCAGTGATGGAGCATTATAAAAATGTTTTCAGCTATCCGCTGTATTCAGGTGTTAATACACCTGCCAAGGGTTTGATTTCAATTAAGAAAAACATCTTGTCTTTGTCTCAATAATATTATTCCTCATGTTTAAAACCATAATCTGGGAAAAGCCAAATTGTGTGGTTTCATCAATTTCTTATGTGATGAATTCATAGATGTATTTAATATGAAACCAAAAGTAGCTTTCCAAGCCTCGCTGTTACAGACAGTCCATTAACACCACAGCCTATGAAATATTACTATTTCATACAGAAGAGTCCTAAAATATGGCAGATGTCGGTTTAAAAAATGGCATTATCCATTTGTTTCAAGGATATCAATAATTAAAGAACAATCTGATATTTTAGTCTGTAAAAAAAAAAAAAGCAAACAACTTCTTAAAACTTCTTAATAGTTCCTATTTTTAAACACACTGTATGCTATGACTGAGCATCAATATTCATGTTTTTGTATTTTTATATTAAAGGTAGTCAAAAAAAAATCAGTTATCAGAGTTTTTACTTAGAAATAATTTTTAAAAATTGCTAAAAATACTGAAAATAGTCTGTTTTTATTTTAGATAAGGCCTACTAGTAAACGGCAGTCATTTTCCATTATGACCTTCCACAAAGTCAGTCCTGCTCTATGAATTTTAGTCATAACATTTACCGCTATAAAAAAAAATACCTATAGAAATTTAGAACTCTTAAAGGCTAATTTTACAATGTTAAGTAATGCACACATGTATGCACACACACACTTTTACAGGCATGAGTTTCTCCATAGGAATAGTTCCTCCTATTTCAAATAGTTATTCCTTACAAGTATGTAGTTGCACACGAATCACATAATTTGCCAAGTCAGTCATTTTTTGACTAATAATCTATTAGAATATGTTACTACAATATACATAATATTTTTATTATTGCAATATATTGTTTTTACTATTTCTATTTAATCATTGTATTACACACCCACACAATACCCACACAACGCAGTTTGCAATATATACTGTGATACATTGCTACCTCCCAGAAAACTGAGAAATTTGAAAAATTGGTGGGCAGTTTAATTCTATGCAAAATTAACAAGTCAGAGAAATAATTTATACTTCTTGAATCAGAAGCATCTCCCGCCCCCATTCTTCTCAGGGTAATGTAAGTGGAATTTTTTAATTAATACACCACTTCAGGTTAAACGCAATTATATACTATCCTTTTAATTATGTAATTCATAAGTTTACCTGAAAAAACATTACATGTATTGGTGAGATTGGCACTGAATATCAGTATAGTCTTGTCAAACAGTCCACAAGCCAGCTGCTCTCCATCCCCTATAAAGAGATTCTGGTTATTTAAGTTTAAAAGCAACAAGGATATAATGTGCTGTACTTTTATTCATAAAAATCACATGCCACTACAACAAAACACATACTAGGTATTCATTTCACATTTAAAACATTTAATGTATGAATGTCAAACTCATACTGCAGAATTTGGTAGGAATTTGTACACAAATTCATTTCTTTTGTTCCTGACATTCTCACAATAGTTATTCGCCACATGGCAGAAATTCACTTTTTACCAAAAAAAAGTACTAAAAATTTTAAGTGCATAAATTTTTAGCAGTCAGATAAATCTATTTTCTGACTGACATTCATTTTTCTACATTTTCATATTAGAAGTTATATTGTCTTTTCATTTATATTTAAAAAGCACATATTAGTCATTCTGGATAACTGTTTTAACACAGTATTTTTCCTTAAAGCTTCACCCCAAAACCTATTCAAGTGCAGTTGGATTGCCTATTGGTATTGTTAATTAACAGGAGCACACACTGACAGGATAATGTCTCCTTTAATGTTTACATTTGAATAATGAAGAAAGAGCAGATAAATGAACCAATGGGAGGGGAGAAGAGCCAGAGAAGACAGCAGAGAAACAAAGAAAATGAATAGCACAATTCAAATCAATGCTACTAGGTTCACTATGAAGAGCATCTGTGACAAAGGAAAGGGAATAAGTCATGGTTAACTGTCAATACAGCAATGTTATCCAAGTACCATCTACCTTGCTGTTCCAGAATCCCATAATAGATGAATCATGAGAATATGACCAGGTAAGAGATCCATATTTCTAATCTCTGAGAACCAACCACTAAAAGTGATTTTTTTTTTTTTTAAAAAAAAAAAAGATGCAAAATGAGGTAGACGTATATGCTAAAAAGAAGCATTCCAGAATCCATGTTTGTTATCAATTAAATACTCCAGTAAACTAAACTAGCAGAGCTACCTTATATTTTTTTTATATATCTCACCAGCAATATTTCATCTGTTGGGTTTTTTTTTCTCCAAATGCTAGTAACTACACAAATAATGTTGTTTAATATTCTCCTAACAAAAATAAAATAAGTAGTTCTGGATAAAATACTCAAATATATGCCCCACAAACCCCATAGTCTTTAAGCTAGAGTGTGGTGATTTTCTGCAGATTTCCACATGTCCCCTGCTTTTCCTTAATTTTGACAGTATGTATTTTCAGCATGAGAGCTGATTGGTAAATGTACCATGTAAGCGATATAACATAAGTCACACACACATAACTAACAATGCATACACCTTTCTGTGCATACAGAATGAGAGAAAAACTTTTTTCTTATAAATGTGGAAGCTTGTTTAATGGATCATCTCAAATCCCATGGAAAACTGTCTTTTAACAGTCATAACTTGTAACACCTCCAATGTCACAGAAGTATGTTTATTAAATTCAAGAGGGTTTATATTAAATCATTAATGCAAGTCTACAGCCTCAGTTGACTTGCTTTACTATTTCTATCTCATATGTTTAAAGATGCACATAAGTAATAATGATTGTGATTCATAGTTTACAATGACCACTTGAAGGAGTGCTCCAAGCTGCTATTCCAGTTTGTAAATTTGCAACAGCAAATGTATTGCAAAGGTCAGAACCATCTGGTTAACACAACCTATAACAATAACAGAACACATCTTTGCAAGCTTACAATCATGTTTCTTTATTGCTCAAAAAAAAAAAAAAAAAAAAAAAAAAAAAAAAAAAGATTTTGTTAAAACCTGTTATGTGAAAACGTTCCTGTTTAAGCCTGTGTGTGTGCATGCGTGTGTGCGATACAGACAGATAGGTAAACAGGGGAGGGAAAGAAGGGAGGAAGGGAAGGAGGAGTTCCTTACTAGGATTAATTAAAAGCATATTTCCTTAAAATTTATTACCAAAACTATAGTGTTGGTTTTTTGATTGTTGTTTTTGCTTGGTTGTTTTGCCTTTTTATTTTATATATATATACATATATATATATATATATATATATATATATTCTAAAAACGACCCTTAATTCTAAGATCATGGAGCATTCCTACAAAAGATCTCTCTGCAACTGATTTCCTTCATAAGCCATAAAAATAATTTCTTCCAGGTCTTTAGGGAACACTTAGGGGTGAAGCATGTTTTAGAAGGTACTGACTGCATCTAGTTTGCTTTTATTTCTTGAAGATGAAAATTGTTCTTGTCCCCAAAATAATGATAAAGATATACATTTTTAAATACTTTTTATGTATGGTGGTTTGCAGAGTGTAGATTGATGTATTTATATATTTGGTGATACATTTGATCGCTACACTAGGAAGTTATTTTTGCATAGTATTATTTATATGGATTAGAAATGACTGAATTTATGGTAAGACTTACTTCTTAAAAGCAGTTAAGAAAAATACTCTTCTTTGGATTATATTCAACAATTCTTTTTTGGAGTGTTCATATATAAAAACTGAATAATTTTTACATAAAAAATAGAAGTATTCTGATTATTTTTAAAAAGAACTTCAGCCTCTAATACACCCTAACACGTCTCAGAAGATAAACTTCCCTAATGAAAGAAGGTGTTAGACTACTAATTTTCAATGTAATGTAATGAAAAAGTGATAGAATGAGTCCAAAATCAAACAAGATGTAAGATCAGAGAGGAGCTACAATCCTTTTGCATACATGTAAGCAGCTTGCATGCATTTGCAAGTTAAAAAATTATGACCAAACAGTAGATGTCAGTTTTCTGGGAATTAAATAAACCACATCTCACAAATTTTGTTTTTCTGTCTGCACAATGGATCAACAGTACCTTTTATAACACCTATACATACCGGAATACTGAATGCAAGAAATTGGGGTTGGTTTACAAGTAACAGATATCTCTCTCTCGCAATTGATTGGAGGAGAACTTTCCAATGGATATTCTTTACGCGTACTTCAAAGAAGGGAAAGAGAGGAAGAGAGGGAAAATATTGAGATATCTAAAACCAGTAGGCTGTCATTTCAATTATGAAATAAATATTGTTTGGGGAATTATTGTTAATTATCTTTATGTAAATATTCCCTTGAGAACTTAAGTTAAATCCAGGGTAAGGGGCACAACAAATTAAAATTGTCATACTTCACTCCTATTAACTGTTATAAATTCATAAAATCAAGAATTAACGTGGAATTTTACAGAAAAACAATCTTTTTAAGTTTTATAATTATCTAGTGAAATTATTTAAAGAACACAAACTACCTTGTTGTGACAGTAAGCAAAATGAAAAAAAAAAAAAAGTCTGTATATAAAAGCAAGAGTGACACTTATCTATTCTTATCTATTTAACAACATAATAAACAAAACAGTAAGTGCTAAGTAGCTTAATCCATCACAACATAATGCAAACCAATATTGAAATAATCTGAAGTGCTCATCTAAAGGCTTGCAGATATGTGCAAGGAATACAAAAACTTAGATACCAGCTACTAGATGTTTAAGAGTTTAAGAAGACAAAGAAAAATAGCATTCATCAAACTTTGTTTTTATGTTTGTACTACAAAGAACAATGACTATTTGGTAGAAAGAGAAAAAAAATGTGTGTAATATCCCCATTTAAAATACTACACAAATTAACATAAAAGTGCCATCTCTAAAAAAGCATTAGCTTTTTGTATCCACAGTGATGATGAATCCACTGGCCAAACTGTATCATTATGCAATCTCTGTTTAAATACACTACATTAAGCTTGATTTGACTTAAGATAACATTATTTTCGGAGTGAATGAGGCACATGATAGGAAATCATTAAATCTCACCTTGCCACATTCCATTGCTTTTCTGACTAGAACTGCAGGTTAAGAACTTGTTGGGACTTTGCCTCCAACTATAATTAACACCTATTTTACTTTCTAGCAACAAAAATCCAAGTAAAATAAATGTGTAGATTTTCTGCGTAAGACTTAACCAGTATTAATCATCAATTTGATCGTGTGAATCACGTGTTACAGTCATTTTGTAGCAAAATCACAAAGCATTGATACATTCCATTGATACTCCTAACTAAAGCATTCCAATGAGAGAAGCAGTTACAAATAATATTTATGATAGAACTCATTTTAATTTGTTCTTCTTCTAATGCAGTTGCTAGGTTACCTACCGTTCAACACCAGTCTTCCGCTTTGATATATAATTTTTCTTCAGGTTAGTATTTGGAGAAAACATGGTCATTCTACAAGAAAGAACACACTCTCCTATATGAAACATTAAACATTTCAGGAAAGAGAAGCAGTTTGTTTCAAACAAAATATAACCCTAGTTTCTTCTAACTATTTATGCCTGCTACTAACGTCACTAGGTAAGATAACGTACACAATGAATGATAGAGGTATCTTTAATGATCTAATGCTCAATTTGCTCAAAAGCAGCTAAGTTTTGCTTTCTGTGAGTTACTTGTTGGATAAAGCATTCTGAAGGCCAAAATCCATTCTCATAAAGTCCTCAGATATTTCCTTCTGCAGACTGAAGAAACAAGAAGAGTTTCAAGAAAGAGAGAGAATGCCTAATACAGATTTTGAAAGAAAAATGGAACAACTGAAAGGGGAAAGTAAGTTTTGAGTTGACAAAACACAAAGCCAGCAAGTGCAGCACAACTCATTCATATAGAAAGACAAATTTCAGCAAACAACAACAACAATAACAATATTTTTTTTAAAAAAAAGTAAATGGATAAAGGAACAGGTGAAAAAGGTCTTTTCTCTAGCCAGTTTTTCCCTATACTTCAACAAAATTATCATAGATTTCTCAGCTACATTCCCTGAGAAATAGAATACAGATTCTCTGGAAACTGCACTTGGCAGACACTCTAAAATCTCTCAGTAGTGGCAGCACAACATTTCACAAAAATTGAGACATGCTCTTAGCATGCTCTTTGCAAGAGCTGGTGATGTGTGCAGATCACTGAAGAGTGAAAGACACTCCATGCTGAAGCTCTTGCACCGCATTTTAACACTTCTTACTTTCTATTTCACAGATCGGAAGATTGGGGTGATTTTTTTGGATAAGGTGAAAGTCTGACACTCTGTTAGAAAGCAACTCAGAATGTTTCCCAGGGACCACTCTGTGGTGGGTGGGATGAACGAGAGGTATGAAGGTATGAAGTTATTTCATAACTTATCCTACACATCATTGTGATGATGGCACACAACCAAAAGCTCTTTCAACTGAAAAGTAAACAAACAAGACACAAGAGATGAAGGTGCATTTTTATTGAAGCCCTTAATCCAGATTTATTTTCCTCTGACACTGATTTTTTGATGAGGGAACATTTCAAGTCATGTTCTCAATGAACATTTAAATGATGAGTTTGATAAAACAAGGAAATTCTATGCCATAAAATTAGGGATGAGATGAATAGATCTTTCCTGAACTAACAGAGTCCAGTGCTCATGTTCATCCTATCTTACCTAAAGCTTTCAGGTTTAGAGAAACTGAAAAGACAACACAGTCTGTATATTCACTGAACCAGGAACACACACAACACATTCAGGAATCATGGACCCCAGCAAAAATTGGTCCATTATTTCAAAGTGATTAAATTTATTTCGAGGTCCCAGCCTCTAATGGTTGTTCTCAGAATATAAAACCACAGCTCCCAGTAGCTGTCTAAAATTGTAAACCTAAGTGGTTCTTTCTCCAGACCACTTAAAACGTACACAAGAAGTCTATTGCTGACAGGCAAAAGCTGTTCTTGATGTCTCAGTTGCAACACCCACTTGCATCCAAAATAAGGATAATTTCTCATATAATACCTTGCACCATTATTTTTACGCTATAACAGTTATAATACACAAGGATGGTACTGTCCAGCATAATCCATACCAAAAATGAAGTGCCTTGTCTAGGATCACCCTGAACTTTGAGATACTGACATAAAATCTCCATTTCTCTGGGGACTGCTAACATAACACTGCTCATTCCAACCAAGTGAACTGTTCATTCCAAGAGAAACCTTTGCAAGCATTCAAGGGACATAGGCAAAGTTACAGCAACTTTCAGAGAACTGTTTCACAAGAGATTTTAGAGGCTCCTAAAAAACAACCACCACCAAAAGATTTTTCAAAGACAATACCACACCAGCAAGCAGAGGTTACACAACTCACAAAACTGTAACATACCCCATCTCAACAGATGGCTAAGACAAAACAAAAGATGTATTTCTCTCTGTGTTGACCTGAGAACACTCCGTATGTGTAGAATGAGGGAAAGACCTAAATGGGTTTAAGTGATATAGTACTTGGAAACAGGCACTGTGCAAACGTATGCAGAAATTTTCATTCCAAGACACCAATCAGAAGCTGTAAGATTTTTGTTTTACAACAAATTTTAAAAAATATTTTGTTTGTTAACATAATATCTACCTTTTATGGGTCATTAATTTCACAGTGGTGAGACTACACATACCTATTATGTAAAATTATTTTTTTTATGTATGTATGATATCAGGTTATCATTTGTATGATAAAATATCACACACTAGTAAAACAGCTAAAATATTAACAGACCTACTCACCGTGGTGCTGCTGTATAACCTGATGACTTAATTTTATAATGAAAAACCAATGGCTGATCTTTCACAGTGCTTTTCACTCCTATAGTAAAATAATTTAATATTCATTAAAGTGTTTCTTACCTTTATATTTCTACAAGTTTTTAGATGCACAGTTAAACTACTGCTCTGGCAATTTTTAATGTCTCTTCATGTTACAAAGCATATTTATGACCAATTATTCTAAAATAATGAATATTGAGAAAAGGAAAGAAATATAAACTGTTCCTTTGCATAATATCCCTCCTCCAATAGTATCAAGTAGGAACTTCTCTAAACTTTGAATTAACCAAAATACTGTTCTGAGGAAATTTTTTCATCATTCACTCACAAATTTGTTTTTTAATTGCCTATTTTATGCTTAGATTTTATAAGCACTAGTTATAATCTATTCACACCCTATATTTCTAATATGGAACAAATCCAAAGATTTTTAATAAACTGACTGGCAAGTACACATAAATGTTTCTTCGTTTATGTGGCTTGAGAAGTCATTAATAAAGGCTGCATTTATGCTGCTGTCCTGAGAAGCCACAGCCTCCAACCAAAACTTACTAGTATTTCCTATCAGCAGAAACAAACTGATTAAATAAATGGTGTAAAAGGGGAAAACTTGTTCATACTCCCAGGGGAAAACTTCAGGTGTGTTGGCAGTGATCTTGTGGGCACATTTACCTATGTTGAGGATAATGCACCTTCAACTCCCACCAGCTAACCTCTTTCTCTAAGTAGTGAAGAGGCAAAAAAGGGTCCTTCCTGAGGAACTCCCAACACCACTTGCCAAAAGAGATTTATTTCCTTACAGCACCTAAGCTATCTGAATGAGACACGTCAACAAGAGTGAAACTGGCATCAGTACTGGGTTTCAGAAGCAGGCTGGAATTCTAGCTAAAACATTGTAGATGTTTTCTCAGAATATGTAACAAAACTGAAAATACAACCTTTAACATTCTAGCATGGCCGTGAAGTACAATCAAAATAGATTATTCTACTTATCTACAGCTACCAGTAATTTTCTATCTTTTCTAAAGAAAAGTTGATAATGAAAAAGATATATTTTCTACATATTTTCTGGACTTAGTTTTACTATTGCTAAGCAAAGAAGCTACATGTGCTCCCACAGCAACTGGAAGTCAGATGTTTGGTTTTTAGTCAAATATCAGGAACCTAAGGCAAAACTTTCTGCACTTACAGGTATTAACAGAAGACTCTTCAGGATAATAAAATTAATCAAAACATGTCAGTAAAAATAAGAAAGAAATGAAAAATTATACATAAAAATATATTACGTACTGCCAAAAGACCTGCGGAAAGTGTAAATATTCTACACATTTTAACTATTTCAAAACCCAAAGTTATCAGAGGATTATATTTAAAAGAAGAAAAATGCTATATTACCATTCACTACAAATACAAATGTGAGATATGAAATATCAGCAGAAGAATAAAATTCTTTCTAATGAAATAAAAATAAAATGCCAAGTATATGAGAAATCAATATATTCATTATAATAGGCACCAGATAGTGGAGTCAGTTATTGTTTTTAAAGATATAACTTTATTAATTAATATAAAAAATTGTTTTACACTTACCAAGTGTTTTCCTAGAAGGTTCCTTTTTGTTTTTATTTAAACCTTTACGCAATGGAGATTCCGGCAACAAAGAACACCTAAGTTTAAAGCCAAAACCACGACTCAATCAATGCAATGGATAAAAGCATCAGATTAGGAAAAGATATCATAACTTCTTTTTAGTTATTTGTCTGTATGTGTGTGATACTAGTGCACTTTTCATAATTACCAATCATAATGAGTAGATCACTTATTATTTCAGATACCCAGCAGCATACACAAGCCTCAGTCCAAACTATATTCACAGGCCAGTGCATTTACAGGTTAAAATCTCATTTCTTTGAATTCTAAGTGGTGATATAAGCACTGAAATCTTCTCCTCGCTGTAAACTGTACATTTTTCAGTGACTTCAAGATTTCAGAGTTTTCCTGGAAACCATTTCCAGGATCATGAAGGACAGGAGTCATCAAAAGTAGTCACCATGGATTCACCAGAGGATGTGATACTTGACCAATTTAATAAACTCCTGGGATGAAATGACTGGCCTGGTGGACAAGGGGAAAGGCAATGGATATAGTCTACGTGGACTTCTGTAAGGCTTTTGATGCTGTCTCCCATAAGATTCTCATAGAGCAGCTGATGAGCTATGGGATGGATGATCACAGTGAGGGGGTTGAAAACTGGCAGAACAGCCAGGCCCAGAGGGCAGTGATCAGTGGCCCAAGGCCTAGCTGGAGGCCAGTAACCAGTGGAGTACTCCAGGAGGCAGTACTGGGTCCAATCCTATTCAACATCTATTCTAATAATCTGGATGATGGAGCAGGGTGCACCCTCATCAAGCAAACAAACAAAAAATGAAACAAACAAACCACTTCAAGTTATACTGTACCTGGCAATGACTGATAGACTCTTCTCACTTGCTCTTATGAAAATACCACTCTGCTGAGATCTCACCAATGCAGGAAGGTTAACCTCCAACACAGCAATCACATCTTCAAACATTGAGATGACCAAGCATAAAACCTGAAGCAATTATACTGCAAACTAACACTCCATGTACTTTGTAATGTAAGCTCTATCACTAAGTCATTTATAATGGAGAATTATTTTGTGTCATTTATTAAATTACTCAAAAATATCCATCAATTTCATCTCACATAGTATTAAGCAGTAAAAAGTGCTTAATGCTTCCCTTCAAAAATATGTTCATGCTGCCAAAATATGTGCACTAACAGACTTTCATACCTAACACTCACAGAAATTACGACACCTTCTACAATACAGATATTTCTGCAGTAAGAGTCATGAGAAAAGTGTCACATGTGGAGGAAAGACTGGTTTCAGAGTCACACTGAGAACACACTGAGAACTGATTAACACAAGTGAATTACTTAAGTGAGAGAGCATTCTTTAAAAGAAAACACTGCTATGTCAAATATGAAGCAAGGCCCAGACTCAGCTCACTTCTATAGGAAAAACAATATCAAAAATGGAGCATAGAAACATCACCTTTCGTTTCCTTAAAAGCTCTTTTGGTGACTTTCCACAGAATTTTTCTCACAATTCAAATAGCTTTAGCAGATTTCTTGGAAGGATTCAGAAGCAGTTCATCCCAGCATTTGCTTGAGAAAAAGGTGTAACAAAGTGTATACCCTTTTTTCCCCCTAAGAGAGTGCCTCTGCTCCCACAGTGGTCATTCTCAGCATCCAAGGTACACACCAACTACTATAAAAAACAATTCACTTTTTTTCTTATTAATCACTTCAGATAGTATCCAAATTGTAAGAGCTTTAAAACTACCCAGCTATTAAAAGTACTAAGCTCCATAAAGAATCAACAACCTCCAGAGAAACTGTGTAATTCACACTAAAAAAAAAAAAAAAAAAAAAAAAAACGCTCAAAGGTGTACCTTAATATGTAAACGAAATGCAGAATTAATACTTATTAAAAATGAAAATGTAAACATTCGTTAAATCAATGTGGAATGTATACTTACCTTTCCATTAACTGTCTTCTTAGTTAATGCACACGATGCAGCAAATTGAATGCTTAGGCCACTGTAATCTTTACCAAAAAGAACATAGTGCTATAGAATTGTATTTACATTGAAAAAGGAAAAAAAAATAATTAAAGCAGAAAAAAAATACACTAACTTGACACCATCATAACCCACTCTTTTCACTCTGTATCATTCTAGCCATTGAAGAAGCTTCACATTGTAAAGCAGGAGTAGAATAACGTCTTGTAATTAGGTTGTAAAATTTGATAAAAATTCATCGCTAGCCACTACAGAAATCTGGCACTGATACATGTTTTGAGATGAGTCAGCAATGACAGAAAAACAAATAAAAATATTAAAATACAATATTAAAAAACACTTTATTTTTACTGTATTCTGCTATTTGGTAAACTAATTGTTATACTTTTGTATCAGGTGACAAAGAAAAGCAATCCCATTATGTTGTAGTCAGATACTTTATGGTCATACCTTTGTAACATAAAGAAGCTTCCAATTCAAAGGTTGTCAAATTAATAATTAACAATCCAGTAGACGTTGCTATCCAAAAATAGCTAGTATTCAGGGTGTAACGTCTATTAAAAGAAAGAAAGAAAGAAAGAAAGAAAGAAAGAAAGAAAGAAAGAAA
>CM021733.1:43108356-43139697 GCA_011075105.1 Heteronetta atricapilla | reverse complement strand
AAAGAAAGAAAGAAAGAAAGAAAGAAAGAAAGAAAGAAAGAAAGAAAGAAAAGTGAGTGTGATGAAGAAGCTGTGCTTATTACAAGATACAGTAATACTCGTCACCAATTCCAGTATGACAACAGTAATAAATCGCCCCAAATGAAGATTATTAGTCTACCATATTTTTTTTAATCTGTAGGATAAAGTAAAAATCTTCAATCAAACTTTGTGAAGTTTTGAAAACTAGGAAGAGAATGCAATTCTTGATTTCATGTAATTGCTCATGGCAAATCTAAAACAGCATAGGATATACTTCAAAAATTACTGTGGTTTCTAAGAGCTGGGAGATGCTGTAAAAGCACTGTAAGCACACAGTAAATTCAAATGAAGAGGTAAATCTACTTATATCCTTACTTTTACCATTTGTAATATGAACACAGGAAAAAAAAAAAAAAAAAAAAAAAAAAAAAAAGTGAAACTTCAGGTATTTTGGTAGACTACAACAGTACAAGAGAAGAAGCAAAAATTAGGGGAAAAAATAAAAAGGCAAGCTTCAACTGTCTGCATCAGTCTATGCTTAGTGGCCATAATATTGCAGTTATGTAATGAAATCCAGTGTTTGCCAACACCACAGAGCAGACCAACTGGCTACAGTTTCAGTCAACACCCTCACGGAAGTAAAATATTATCAAGCATAACATGATTATAACAAATAAATGTTTCCATTCTCAAAAACTAAAAATGTTTTGATGCCACAGTAAATAAGAACTGTCATAAATATTTAAATATTTTTTGCAAGTAGAAGTGAGTACACTTATCTATTTGATTTGAAAAGTCAGACCACAAAAGTTGAAATGAGGATATAGAAAAACACAAAGTTGATGCTTGGCATGGAAAGAGTTACCACAGTGGTTTAATACTTTTTTAGTGCTCTGTATAGCTTTATTTGTGGTTTGCACTGCTTTCATACACTGCAAATATAGACTGATTTAATTTGTGAATTCTTTGAAATGTTTATACAGTGAGAAGTGGTATTATCAAGTTATTAGGAAAAGTGATATCAAGTTATATACACAGGAAGTTGATCTCACACTGGTTTTACAGTAATAAAATGCCATTTGTTGCAATGAAATTATTCAAGTTCAAAAAGCTTAGAGAAATATGAAACCCATAAATTTTTTTGTACACCAGTATTGCAGAAGCGTTTCAGTTTTACATTTCTTTGCAGGCAGGAAAACTGGCAAAATCCAGGACTGGTCAACTGTTCAGACAAATCTGAACCTCTACTAAAACCAACACATGGTAAATTAAAAATCAAACAGAAAGCTACTTCTAACCACAAAACTTTTAAAACAAAACATTATGAAACGTTTAATAGTAAGAATTTTAAAATCATGATGGTTTAGAAGCAGAACAAAATGTTCTTGATGCCATAGCTAAAAGGCTAAGTAGTCTTTATAGTGCCAGGCGTACAATGCCAGGCAGTACCAGGTAGGTAGAGGAAAGTGATGTTATCTCTGTTCAGAGCTAACAGGAGGTATCTCTATTCAATGGCTTATTTTACTTAAGCCACTGCGGTGGATTCATTACAAGGAACCATGTCCAAAAAAGACATTGAAAGAAAAGTGAGACTGAGTTTCAGAAAAAGTTCAAAAGAAAATGTTAAAAATTGCGATGAGTTGCAGAAAATATGCCTTATACAAGGCTCAAACTATTTTATCCAGGATTAAGTGTAGAGATAACTTGTTAATGAGCTGTAGGTAGCTATGCAAGGAGGGAACTTGATAATAGCTGGCTTTGGATTACCAGAACAAAAAAACATACAAAGAGCCAATAACTGTACATCACAAGTAATTCAGATGAGAAGTAAAATGGAATGAATCAGTTGCTGGGATGACTTACATAGGGACATAGCAAATTCTTCATTGCTAGAAAACTAGCCATGTTTAAAGATGTCAAATCAAATCTATAGTTTTCAAGAAGGCAAAGCTGTCGAGATTTGAGAGTAGTATTATACAAGCATTAAAAAAAAAGACTGTAATAATTCCTCTCTTGGTCTTAGAGGTCTGATATCCCATTAAAGTAAGTCTGACATGTATGTCTTAAAACTCACCATTTCCTTCTTCTCTATGGTAGAGAATGTGGGCATTATGGAAATAACTGTAAATAATTACTTCAACGCGACAAAGTCAAACAAAATGATCCAGGACTGATGGATATTTTTCTTCTCTGTTTATTAACTATATATATATATAAAACCAGGGGATTAATCAGCTATAATTGTACAACCCACCTGACAGCAAAGACTGGAATAAACATTTGCTGAAACACAAGCTGGTTGAGAAATTTATCCAAGTGTCAGGTATAAATAACAACAAAAACAAATTGTTCTATGAAACATTTATTGTGGCTGTATCCTGAATAGACTCCTGGATGTCTGTTAATATGGTTAAACTTCTCTTCAGGGAAGAGCTGCAATATAATGATTAATTTAGATATATATCCTTTACCTGGCCAACCAATTCCATAGGAAGGAGTAAAACCACCATGTTTTGAAATGTCTTTCTCTCTGAGAAATGCTTGGCTAGAACAGGCTATGAAGTTTAAACTTATTTACATTTGGAAGACAAACTGACACAGGTATGCAGTGACTGCATCAAACTTATTTCCTTAGGAAAGCAAGTTAAAAATAATTAATTAAGCTTATTAATTCTAATTAAATATTTTAACTAGTTATTTCCAATCAGCTGGTATCAAGAGATACCAAAGTGGATATCTCCTATGCTATTTTCATCAAATTATTTTTCAGCCTAGAAACCTGTTTTAACTTTGTATCACTTTCTGTAAATTGTCTCTCTAAGAGTAGGTCACCAAAACTTGCAGATCACTGAATATATTCTCTGTTTTAGCTGTCACGTTAAAAAAAGAAAGAGTAAATTGCAGTTAAAATATTCTGAGAACCAATAGGAACTCCTAGGAATAGATTCCAGCCATATACTTGGTGATATTTTAGGGGACTTACATGTTTTCTTCATTACGGAAACATTCTGAATAGTCGCAGTGTTCAATTTGGAGGATAGACAATGATGTTTCCACTGACCCTTCTGGTCTCATGCTGTTTGTTCTGCAGAGCTTGGAGGTATTTCGTCTTTCACCTAAAGATAGCCAATCAACAATACGAGCTATCAACAAAACAATGAAATGAGGGAAATGAATGGCATTTAAGAGAGGATTAGAAGTAACATAGTAAAGTAGCATGAAATAAGACCACACTTTCCATTTCAAAAGATGGAGATATCCTAAGAGTCAGCCTTCTTGAAATAGCTCTCCTCCATACTGTTTTATTTTTAGTACTATTTTCTTTCAAATACTTAATAATGAATTCTGAAAAGCTTACTTAGGGACTGAAAATGATTTGCAGAAGTTAGGTGCATTCATATCAAAAAGTGACTCTGAAAGCCCTATACCAACAGCCCCTAAATATGCTTTATCTCAGCTTCAGTAAGAATTTCATGTCACTGAGGTTCATTAACTATATCATGTATAATAAATGCTCATGGTATCAAAGGCACACACCCAGTTACCAATAATAACTGAAATATATCAGTATTGTAGAAGCAGTATGCTACCTGATTCTTTGCCAGATTTCCAGATTTTATTACAGAACTTCTCTTGCTCTTTCTTTAAGTCGATACGAGCCACACAACGGTAATTATGATCCGTGATTAAACTGAAGATCCGGAGCTGCAAGAAAAAGAAAAAGTAATTGCAATAACTTTTTGATACTAAACATAAAGCTTACATGGATACGAACTAGAAGTCCAATATTAAAAAATGCAATTAATGTATTTTTATACATTATATATGATGTAACTAATGATTTTTTATATCTGGAATCTCACCTTGGACTGAAATTAAATTATATAAATTTATATTCCAAGATCATCAATGGGTATTTTCAATATCAGCAAAAGAAGCCACTGTCAATTTAAATTGCGCGTCTAATTCCCATGTTTGAGTCTTTGAAAAACACTTCTCACAGATTATTTTCTACAATTAAAAATCAAAAGTATTGTGCACACAATTGCTCACTGGGCCATAGAAATAAATTTTGTTTTTACCTTTCTCTTTTTAGGCACCACTATAGTTAAGTGCTTAAACAACAACAACAAACGGCCTTTACATGCTATAGAAAAGTCTCATGCAAATGCATTCTTAACATTAAAGTAAAAAGCAGCTGAAATGCATATTCACATCATCACATTTTGCTTAGAATTCCACCATGCTGAAATCATGGCCTCTTTGATTTATTGTCATGGGTTTCAGTGTGCTGACTCTCAGTGTACACATGCTATGAGCTTACTGATCGTAGTTCTAAAATCTTTCCTGGTTTTCAGGAAGAAGTTTGCATTTTATAATAGAGGTATTATATACCTTTCATGGTTCATGCTCAAAGCACTGAATTATGCTTGCAAAAATAAGTGTTGTAACAACTCAACATTTGTATGCAAATTATGAAGATTTTTGATAGGTAATTAATAATAGATAACTGCTTTGTCATACAGAGATTAATTTTTATGTCTACTTCTTACCTGTCCATCACCACATCCAGTGATAATCTGTTTATTTTCTTCATCAATTAGCAGACTTAGCAAAGGAAATGCTGCATCAAAAGAGGTGCAATTATTTCCAGAGTACACAGAAATCAAGATATTTTATTAAAACACACAATTCATAACTGATGCCTCCTGTTGATAAAGACAGGTGAGAAACAACAACACCCTTACTGCAATCCTTACTTTTGCAAAGGGATGTACCTTTTGCATTGCAATGGGCTTTCCACTTGCAGGTCTGCAGCCTGCCTTTCATCCAAGTTGCCATGGCAGTGCTTTTGGGTAACCTTCTAAATCACTACCATGGCATTGGTTTTCTACATCCTTTCACTCAAGCTGCTATGGCAATGGTTTTCAGAGACCCTGTAGTAGTAGTTTTCCCTTGCTGTTCCTACACAATTATTCTCATGGCCTTTTACCTGCAAACCCTGATATTACTGTTAAAAAAGCTTTTCAAGTGTTGCAATTGCCATAGGCAATGGGGGTGGTCTTCCTTCTTCCTCTCCTTTCCTACCATGTGGTTATAGCTCTTAGTTTACTTTGCGGCGTATAATAATAATAATGATATGATGAATAATATAAATAATAATTAACAAAGACTAAAAACTAACTCCCATGCACCTGTTGTCTCTAGTCAAAGTGTGCTACAACCTGCACTAGCTGCACCATAAGCAGGAACAATCAGCACAGAGTTTAAACAGGTCCCAGTGAAAAGTAGATGTTACTTTAAGAGACATTTTATGGGCAAGGTGTGTCCTTGCCGCACTGGAGATGTTTGGCTTCCTCGTCTCTCCTTTTCTTCTCATCTTTCCACAAAATTAGCTTATGTTTTAAAGTCAATGTATGCCTTCAGCTAGAGACCCTCCTAATAAATCTACATATGTTACACATAATGTCCTTTCACATCATATACCATATACAAAACTTGAAAGAAAGAAAGCCCACAGAGAGTGGAGCTGTATTTCCAAGACAAAAGAGCTCATATTTGTATATCTCAGCAAATGCCAAGAGCTATATGCACTCCCTATACAAACAGAAATGCTTATGAAAATATACTAAAACTATCTACCCTGAAAAGGCATGTCTTTTCAGGACTATATTCCTTTTTTAGGACTATAGTCCTTTTTTAAAGGACTATATATTTACTATCACATAATTCACTAGAAATATTTTTACTAGCTCAACTAAATACTTCTATAATGATTTTATTTTATTGTCAGGGACAGACGTTATGAAAAGATATATATATAAAAATAAAATTTACCTGTTAATACTCCTGACTGATACATTAACAGGCCAGTAGAATAGTCCCATACCTTTGGGGGAAGACAAATAAATAAAGATGGGCACCTACTTAGATCTTTGAGAAAAACACAAACCTGAAGGCCATCAAGTGGTGAAAAGAGGGAAACGCAGCCCTTGATGCAATATAGTAAGTTTTTTTTCAGCAGCTGTTGGTTTTTTTTTCACCCCACGTTCAACTTTGTTTAACTGATAAGGAAACCTACCTGGTATGGATACACAAAGCAATTAGAACTTAAGCTAAAATAATGTAAAGACATACACTTGAACTTGTTCTAGATTTCACATGGGAAGCTTTCATGATTTCACAATTTTGCTGTTGGACCCTAGAATAAGAGATTATTAGTTGTAATTATTATGATCAATAGATCCACGAAAAAAAATCAACTTTCATTATTAACATGACTGTTTCTAAGGGATGCATTCTAATGCTTAATAGTTGACTAAGAAAGCTAAATAAAAACAAAAATTTCCCCTCATGCTGCTACTTCTTCAACACAATTTCTTCTACTACATTTACGATAGTTATCACAGAATAGATTAAAAGCATTGCAGCCAGACAGCCCCTGCTCTCCAAACATGGCCTTTGTATAACTCCCAAGCTTTTCTCTTTGTTAATGCTTCATTTGCTCATGAATGTATATACTATTCTCCTAAAAAGCTGCTTCCTAGATTTTGTTTTTCAGTTTATCTGAAGAGATTCTCACCCATTTCAGTTCTTTAACCTAGTAAAAGAGCTAGGGCAGCATGAAGCTTCCAATGTCCTGTGTCCTGTAACCACAGGAGCCAACGACCATAGACTACAGTGTTGCTGCCCTTAGAAAATTGTCCCTACCCTGCAAAATAAGGCAGGGCAAATAAAGTAGGAAGACAGTCTTACTAAATTATTTGATAGACTTGAAAGATTTTTTCATCCAATTGTCATTTTAGACCCGGTTTTGTCTAGGTGAAAAGACCTTATCGTTAGAACTTTGTTTAATTTATCAACTCTTCATCAAATTCATAAGAGGATAAAGAGCTTTTCTTTAGTCATTTTCACCTTTATTTAATTTATTCAGTCAATGTAAACTAAATAAGAAACAATCAAAAAGTCAGAATTATTATTTCCTAAAATTCTAATTCAATCTTTGCATTTCCTTTGTCCAAGACAAGGACAAAAATCAAACCAGCATTTTCTCTAGAACAGAGTTCCATAAAAATTAAAATTAAAAATAAATGTATGTAAATTTGATACAGCAAAATTTGCTTTTACTTTAGCATATCTAATCAAATGTTGGGCTATGTTTAGAGGGATATGGAGGACAATCAGTAGAAGACTAAACTGCATCTAATCAAAGCACCCTGCTATCTCGTGGAAGACACACCTGTGTTCACCCAGGCTCCTTTTTCCTCCTTACTGCCAAAGATATCTTCAACTGTCATCATGTATACAACAGCAGCAGTCAATGGTGTCATCATGTAAAATGCTGTCTGGCAAAAAATCCTAGCAGCGTGTAATAACCCAGCCATGTCATGTGATACATCAAACCAATATTCCAATCGCTGTCAGCAGACTCAAAGTGGAATGCTTTAATTCAGTTCAGTATACTGAAACACTTCAATTACAGCCAAACAGATCAAAATACGTTGTGTTCATTTGCCGGATAATAAAAATTACCAAAGTTAACACTTCATCATAGAAAATTTTGAAGATATAAAATCCGCATTGTTCTTTAAATATATATATATATATATAATAATAATTTCCCTAGCAACTCTTAAGAACAATGCCCTGAGTTCTACAAAGTCACACGTGACTTTTGCTTAACTTGCAGTAAACATTTATAAAGAAAAAAAGATGACTTTACTTCAAAAATTCACTATATATCTTTTAAAGTGCAGCTCTACAATTTCCTTGCCTTAAAGCTTCTGTCTTCAGACACTGATATAAGCACATTTCTCCGCCATGTGCAAAACTCAGCAGCAGTAACTGGAGCTAGGTGACCATTCAATTCAGCTAGTATAGCTTCATTCTGTGATAAGTTAAGCAAAAACAAAAACAAATCAGATTTTTTTTAAAAAAATGACAATTAGTTCAAGTTTTTAATAATTAATAATTATTATTAAAAATAATATCAGATTTGTGTTTAAAATATAAATTCAATAAGATTTTTCATAACCCAAATGCAGCCCTTTATATCATTCTGCTGACAAAAACACTAAATACTACATTTGCTTCTTCAAAATGAATGACGTAGGAATAATTTTTCAGATGTCAGAATGTTTTCTACTTGTAAGTTATTGAGATATTGTTTCATTTCAACTTTTTATTCTAGTCTCTTATCCAGTATACAATGCCTTATAAAGCATTAGTCAATAATTATTTTCACATATATGAGAAGATAAATGCATTTGATTAATTATTCTGACACAACTGTATTGTTATTTTAGTTGAAAGAGAATAAGCTAAAGGAACAATATTAACATAGTTACAAAGAATGGTATCTCACCTTTGCACTTAACACGTAGATCCGATTTCCAGTACATACTGCCACTTGTTGATCATCTGGACTAAACCTTACATGAAGCACTATTCCCAAACAAGTTCCAATAATAATTCCTTGAGGTGTTATCCCTGCAGAAATTTTATTAAGACTCAATAAATTCTAAAACTCTAGTGCAGTTTGATTCTCAGAAACATTGTATAACAGTTACCTAACCACACACCTATGCTAGCATCTGTCAGGAAGATGTACAGAGTAACACGGAGTTTAATAATCAGAGACTCGTAAAACAGTTTGGAAGTGACCTTTAAAGATCATCTAGTCCAATCACAGGCTATTGGAAAGTGAAGAACACAACTATGCACCAGGATTCTCCATCTGCCTCGTCGCCTAGACAATAGCTGGTACTCTCTGAGATACTACTACTAAGTGTGCCAATCAAACTATATTTTCATTGAAAACTATGAGGGATGGGATTTTTGGAGTACGGTGATGTGCCCAGAGAAACCAGTAGTGACATGTTCATTTTGGAGATAAATCCTGATTCAAGCGCAGCAGAACAGAGGTTTGAAAAATATTTCTTCTGGGTATTTCAGTCACTCAGCCACTGAGCAAGGGGGACTTTCCTTCTCTTGATTTTAATTCTTCTGTGGGAAAGGGTTAAAGGAGAGGGTACATCACTAAAAATCATTACAGAGTTTGATTATAAGACTAGCTTTGAGAACAAGTTCATATTTCATCCCTCTCTTCAGCACAATGTTATGGCCATCTCAGTGGTTCAAGCAGGTTGGCTTCTGCAGCTTTGTACTTTTTGTTGCTACTTTTATCCATGTGGAGAGGCTTTGGACATCTCATTAAAATTTAGGATTTCATAGGCCAAAAATTAACTAGAAGAGTCACAACAGCTATAGGTGGTCCATTTCTTGGTTTTACCCTAAACACTGTGGAGTCTTTTACAGCAGATACCTGTATCAGCTACCTTGATACATTTATTAAAAGTATGGTAAGTAAAAGCAGGCCAAAACTGCAGAGAGTCAGTCTGGGGGGAGAAGGACTATACAGCTTCTGCTGAAGAGCCTGTGGATAGAGAACAGGGAAAGAAGGAAATCTAGCAGCAGTGAATCTAGCTCTCAAATGTCTTTGTATTAAAACTACCCATACTGTCTAACTGTCCACCGTTTATTGTCTACACCTATCTTCCATTTTTGTCTTCCCCATATTCTTAGTCCCATTTCATGCCCACTGCCTGAATTATTATTTGATTCTCTATGTTACACTCATATGGATTCAGATGTAATGATGGCATGTATTATAAAAGTACTTTAAATGTTGATATTTCTTTACAACATTTATTTTCATAATATGTAGAATTGCCAGTTCAGTGTGGAGCAGAGTACAAGACACAAGTCCCACACATTAAATAATAGGTAAATCTATGAAATTTTTAGTAGTGACGGACAACACCACATAACTCTTTCACAACAGTGGCTCCAAAAGACGTCCATAATGATTCTCAGCTCTCACACTATAATCAAATTTTTGGACAGAGTATCACTGGGACTCTAGTCATGACTTTGGGGGTCTTGCTCTTTTTCATTCTCTTTCATTATTCCTCTGCTTCCCAGTCAATTTAAGCTCCAAGAGGCGTTAACACTGCTCCCTAGAATCAAACTCCATCTTTTGAGGCTCCAACACTCTCTGGTGTTCAGGATATTAGAACATCTGCCTTTTTTGTGTCCTCTCACCATACCTCTTCACTCGTGCACTCTCCTCCCAAATCAGATACTTGCACTGCTCACACACACACACACACCAGTGTTTCAGAGGCAGGAGAGGAAGGACCAGATAAAGCAGGATGGAGCACAGTAGTTCTGTACATATTCCAGAAAAGTTAGAATTTAGTGATTTTTGCATTGCATGCTTAGTTATGCAGTGCCTGCATGCTTACAGTGTTGGTGTCCCTTTTATTGCATAGTGGTAAAAACCCAGCTGTCTGCACAGTGCTTCTGTGAGTTTCCTCAGTTAGGTCTGTACACCAGGGTCTCTGTTGTTGCTGCTGCTTGCTCGTTTTTCCCCAGCTGTACCAGGCTCCCAGCAGCCCACCAGCTGCTGAGCAGTGCCCAGCTCCACGGACAGGACCACGGCCAGTTCCCGGCTGCGCCGCGCTGCCCCTGTAGCCGGTAGGTAGCTGATACTCTACCTTCTTGCTCTTTCTGCACGCATTCAGCCAGATTCCACACGATCACGCGCTCACGGGAAGCAGAGCAGACAAGAAGTGGATCGGTTTTATTTCCAAATGACAGCGCGGAAACAGAGCGCTGATGTCCCAACAAACGTAATGGCTGACAAACATAAAGAGTTAAATGAGACACTTCAAATTAAAATTACAAACAGTGTAAAATTATAAACGGAGCAATTAACAAAATTGATCCAAACTCATTTTTCTTTATTGCTCCAAAATCAGTTAATAAATTACAATATAGCTGCACTGGGTCTGGTTGGGACTGAATAAGCTTTCCTAACAGCAGATTGTATGGTGCCATTCTGGATTTTGTGACCAAACTAGTCACGACAATACACAACATTTTAACTGTTGCTGAACACTGCTTGCACAGCATCGAGGCTTTCTCATTTTGCCAGCCTGTCCCCCCAGTGTCCAGCAAGTTGTCTGTTGGCAGGCAAGAGGCTGGGAGCTGACACAGCTGGGACAGGTGACTCAAGCTGGCCAAAGGGATATCCCATACCAGTGATATCAGGCTCTGCAAAAGAACTGGAGTGAGAGAAGATGGTGTTGGGGGGTTGTCTTCTATGGTGGTGATTGCTTAGAGGGTGGCTGGGTATTGGTGTGCTTGTAAGAGGTGGTGGGCGACCACCTTTCCATCACATCTTTCTTCCTCTTTCCTTTACCCATTAAACTGTGTCTCTCGACCCACGAGTTTTTCTCACTGTTGCCCTGGGGATTCTCTCACCCACCCTGCTGGGAGGGAGCGAGTGGGTGGCTGTGTGGGTGCTGAGCAGCCCAGGGGCAGCCCACCATGATCACTGACACTGTTCACATCGGACGGACAAAGCCCCCAGCCAACACTCCCATCCGCCAAGCATAAAGGTGGAACCTGACCCTGTTACTGTTTGTGCCTGCCTTCCCTGTTAGCGTTTCTCTAAAGCAGCAGCCTGTGGTTTTACCTGGCCGGCCGGACTCCAGACGCACAGCTCCCTTTTATTCAGAGGGAAGGCGCAGTACGGGTGGCTGCACGCCGGCTGGACGAAGCGGGCCGACACCCGGGATCTCACCGCGTGTTTTTCACGGACGACGCCGGCGCTGCCTCTCCCTCCAGCTGAACACCGCGCCCCTTCCCTTTCCATCCTGCCTCAGACCCACGGCGCGGCACCTCCCGCGGCCCGTCCCCGGCTCCCGACAGCGAGGAGGCCCCGCGGCCGCAGGGGAGCCGCCCAACGGCCGGGCCGTTACCACGGCAGCGCGACGCCGACGGGGCGAAGGGCAGGCGCACGTCGGGTGCTCGGAGGCGACCCAGCTCACCGCACGGGACACGCAGCACTTCTTTCCTAAAACAACTCGGATGAGAATACTGGCTGGAGCTTTGTTCTGACAAGCTGCACCAGTGATGCAGCTATAAACGCCTCATGACGGTTTAGTCATGGGTAAATAAGGGCTGATAAAGGAAAAAGGTGCTGCTCAGGCAGGCAAACGGTGCGGGGGGGGGTACAGAACTTGTTCTGAAGCGTGTTGTGCACTTGTCTGCAACTGTTCCTGAGCGTTTCAGTGTGCTTTTTTTTCCAATTCATTTCACTACAGCTCATTGTCACCTTTCGATGTTTGTAGCTACCACACTTCCAACACAATTCATACAAATTAGGGAACTAGAAGAAATCGAAGAAACCATCCGAGATCCTGAACTGACCTCTTACCTGATCAATCAGGAGTCAGAACACCAACTCCGTTGCCACAGCTGAACCCCGGTCCAGTAAAGTCAGTTCGATCAAGATTGATGCAGTGAAAAATGTTACAGCACTCTGCATCCCCAGGCGAGGTACCCCCTAGTAATGTCCTATTCCAACGCAACACAACGCTAAAGGACCCTGGCCCCAGGAGGTCCCCGTAGCTTGGGTATCCACCTATTTCACATGGAACTGGTAGCAACATGAAAATAAATAAATAAATAAATAAGACTTACGATGTTAGAGCATTTTTGGGAAACACCAGTTCCTCATCACGTCATGTTTTTGTGTGCTTTTGTGATTAATCTCAATATCCAATCATTTTAAGAGCAACTTTAAATAATGAGATTCAGCAGCTCTAACAGTTTGATGTGTTTTGAGCACTTGGTAGAAGACTGACATTGATTTTAAGAAAGCTCAGCCTTAGTGGAATCCACGTTTGGCAGGTCCACGCAGCCCATCTATTTGTGACAGGCATGGACAAAAGTTATGTGGGTTTTAGGAAATTGGAGAGCTAAGATTTGAAGACTGAGTACTATCTTACTCCGTGAATACAGGATCCCTGAGGTGCATAAACAACTTCTCTTTTATCACCCAGTACACAACATTCTCTGTTAAGATTTTTTTTTATCAGTTCCAGTCCTTCAGTCTTGCTTAGTTTCTAAGATTTCAGACCGGGTAAGGTGCTTGTTGAAATCAGCGGGCTCTCAAAATCCTTTTTTTTTTTTTTTTTTTTTTTTTTTTTTTTTCTCTAGAAACCAACTAAAAATGACACAAAAGCGCAGCGCTGGCTGCCGCCGGGCGCAGGCCGCCTCCCACCGCCTCCCGCCGCGTCCCGCCAGGCTCCTCAGCCCGGGCGGCGGTTGCCAGGGCGACGGCCGCGCCCCGCCGCGCTCTCGCGATAGCAGGGCCGCGGGCGGCGGCTCGCGTGCGGCCGTAACGACGGTGCCGGCGGCAACGGCTGTAACGGCCGTAACGGCCGTGACGGCGGCGGTGGTGAGTGGCGGCCGCCGGGCCGGACTCTGAGGGGGGCGTGCAGGGGGCGCGGCGAGGCCGGAAGGGCGGTGCCGTGCCCGGCGGCCC
The DNA here is from genome assembly GCA_011075105.1 of Heteronetta atricapilla. Classification (NCBI taxonomy): domain Eukaryota; kingdom Metazoa; phylum Chordata; class Aves; order Anseriformes; family Anatidae; genus Heteronetta; species Heteronetta atricapilla. Next base: position 43,126,277 of record CM021733.1, on the reverse strand, counting down.
CTTGGTGGGGCCCCGGGGTGGGGCTTGGCCGCGCCTCCCTGCGCCGCCGCACGTCCGCGGAGCCGAGCCGCGCCAAGCCGAGCCGCCGCCGCTCTGTGCCCGCGGCCTGGGCCGGCCCGCGGGGAGGAGGCAGCTGAGGGGGGCGGCCGAGCTCCTGGCTCTGTCCAAGGTCTCCTGAAATCTCCCGGGCGTCGGACAGGAGCTCAGGTGGGATCGGCCGTCGCTTGTGCTTAGCTAGGTGTTTGCTCCGTCTGTTCCTCCTCCCCCCGTGTGTTGCTTCATCGCCGCTTCGGCACGGATTGGCTTGTTGTTCTCTGATCCAGAAGTCAGCTTTTCTGTCACTGTTCAAAGGGCTGGGTCAGTCTGGCAGGTTCTGCGAGCGCTGCGCTTCCTTCCGTGGTGCTGCCTTCGCAGAATTGTGGCCTTGTGTTCCAGAAGCCCCTGGGACAGAAAACTTGTTACTACGGAAATGCTTGTATGTTGTCCCCCCTAAATCTGTTTAGCTGGAAAACCACTAAGGTTTAAGTGACATCTTGGTGGAAGTTAGGCAGTTTGTTTACATGCTTGCAATTTACCAGCAGCTGTTGCATTTAAGATAATTGTTCAGTCCTCATGGAAGGTGTGAGGGAGCGGAAATCTTCATCTGAAACAAATCTTCATCTGACCAAGACCAGCATGCAAAATTCAGTCAGCTGTATGCTTTGAAAGGCTTTGACAAAGTTTAGAGCTTGCTGCTTTGTGCACATGCACTTTGTGCAGCTGTTGAAAGGACTGGAGTGCCGCAGGCATGCTCAGGCTGCCTGGCTGGGACTGTGCAACAAGGGGGAAAGGGCACAAGGGCCTGCGTTTTGTAACAGCCCTTTTCCTCTGCCCCTGGTCCTAGCAATTTGAGCCATCTGTTCTGTAGGCAAGTGCTGTAAAGAGCTGAGCACTTGTAACAAAAACTTTATGAAAGTAAATGCAGTTCTTCAGTGAAAATATGCCGCATTTGATCATGGAAATAATCCATGCTGTAGAGCCACAATTTAGTATATTGTCTTATCTCAGTAGATGATCTGTTTTTAGTTCTGCCACTGCAGGTCAGAATGCATACTGCTTCATACATGCACCCAGATTTGCACCTGAACTGTTTTCTGAGGTCATTTAAATCCTACCATACAGAGCGCTGAACTTAGCAGCAGGGTGGGTTTTTTTACTGTTTAAAAAAGGAAAAAAAGTTAGTGAATGTATGTAACTGAAGTTACTTTTTATGAACTAGAGACGATTTCTAAAAAATACCAAATTAAAAACAAAATTGATTCCTTCCAGGAACAGAGTGTACTAAATCTAAATTCATTTGTATTTGCAGGGTAGCGCACGTGACAGCAGGAAGAACCAGAGTAAAACTTAACAGCCATGGCAGCACGCTGGAGGATAGTCCTGGTAATATTTGTGGCAGCTCAAGTACTATTTGTGGTAAAGACCTTTGAGGAAGAGGATGTACCTGAAGAATGGCTTCTTCTTCATGTTGTTCAAGGTCAGATTGGAGCAGGAAACTACAGCTACTTGAGACTAAATCACGAGGGAAAGATAGTTCTTCAGATGCGGAGTTTAAAAGGCGACGCAGATTTGTATGTATCAGATATAACTCTTCACCCCAGCTTTGACGAGTACGAGTTACAGTCCGTAACTTGTGGCCAAGATGTTGTCCACGTACCAGCACACTTCCGCCGCCCGGTGGGAATAGGGATTTATGGTCACCCCTCTCACCTGGAGAGTGAGTTTGAAATGAAGGTCTACTACGATCGAACAGTTGTACAGTATCCTTTTGGCGAGGCTTCTTATAACCCAGAGGAGATGGAGGCAAACCAGAAATACTCGCACACCGCGCAAGATGAATCTCAGGATGAAGAGTCTGTTTTCTGGACTATACTTATTGGAATCTTGAAATTAATACTTGAAATTCTTTTTTAAATTCATACACACTGGACTAAATCAAATTTCAGTCTGTGAAATTGAACATGAATAACTTTCTGTAATATTTAATACTCTTGTGTTTTCTGAACCAGAAAGAAAGTGAGGGGTGAGGGGGGAAAAAGCCATATTTAATTTTATATTGTAAAATTCTGCCCTACATGTAAAATGAGCAGCAAGCACAGTAGTTGCAGTATTCAGCTTTAGAGATCAGGGCTTAAAGATGAATGTAGAGTTGGGAATCTCTAAACAGGTGCTTAGGAAAAAAAAAATCAGCTTTAATCCTTTATTTTCTATCATTATTTTATAAAGAGCAGAATACAAACAGCTACACTTCAGTGCCCCCTCAATCTTGAGCATACTTAAAAATAAAATCTACTCTTTCTCTGCCAGGTATCTTCAGTAAAACTAATTAGCAGTGGCTTTGGGTGCAGTCAAGCTGAGGAGCCTAGGGGGAAGGAAGGAAAAACCAAACAATCACCTAAGGGGACAGATGGTCTGTATTTTGACTGCTTGTGCTCTATATCCCAAGAGCCATCTGTAAGCAGAGGCCTGTTTGGTCACTCAGCACCTCTGCAAATCCATGACCTGAATCGAGTACACGTTACTTCAATATGACTATAGGGAGAGGAAGCCTTCAGCTGTTGTTACTTGTCAATATGACATTCTCATTCCTCATTAAAGGCAAAGCAGTATATAGGATCTTAAGCTTGAGAGATATTTTCTTACACCTCCCTTTACAGCTTTTTGTGATTTTTTTTTCTTTTCAAAAGATGTTTACAGGATTTTTTTTCGGTACATTTATATGAATAAGTCATTAGCTTGCAAAGAAAATTTTTACTGAAAGAAGTTGCAGTATATTGTAAGAAGGTCAGATCATGCTCACTCTTCCCTGAAAGTTAGTTTTTCCAGGAATATTTTTTGCTTTGGTTGAGTCTTTCAAAATAACCGATTGCTATTCAAATAGCGTGTATTTAAATTGCTCTGTAATTTTCTTTTCACAGAGCATACTGATGAGTGCACTGAAATAAACAAGAATGTTACTATAATTTTATACAAATGGTGCATGTACAATTTAAATTTCATTAGTGAAAGCCTTTTCTTTTCCAATGGGAATTTGACTCCTCTGTCTAGATAGTTGACAGGACCTGATTAGTGACTTATATCACAAAAATAATTATATAGCCAAAATTAAAAGTTTATTTGGTAAAAAGAAAAAAAAAAAGTGGTATTGTTCCTCTTAAAGTGGTTGGTTAAATAGCACCAAAATATCACTTTAATTTGTGCAGTTAAATTTTGGACAGCAAGTTGTTTTTTTTTGAGGGGTGGGGGTGGGAGGGAAGGTGGGGGTTAGCCCTCCTTGCTGTTTTTCCCCCTTCTTCCTCCTCTTCTGGGTACAGGAGAGTCTTTCTGACAACAATCACAAATCCAGCGACCTAAGAAAAGAAAGTTGTCAATTATTGGGAAACTACCTTTTTTACTCACTCATCTAGTTAAGTACCTTTCACCATTTCAGTAGGTGCTCATCTGTGTGAAAAACACAACCAGTGTTTTTCTTTAAAATACAAGCGTCTTTTCTAAAAGGTATAGAAAGCAGCATGTCAAATTCACCATCCCTTGCAGACTCAGTCAGTGCATGTAACACTTGGCTACACTGATGTTTATGGAGCTCAAGGAGTAAGTGCCAGCACTGCTAAGGCAATGGTTATTAGGAAAGAAGAGACAAACTATGAGGCTGCAAGTGAAGATTTTCAGATGAGTGACCATGGTTCAAGGTTATAGGCAGTTACTCACAGCAGAAATGAACGGCAGTTGGAGAATGTTGCTATTGTGCCACAGGGTAGTGGGTCCCATTACCCAAACCAACATCAGTTATTTCAGTGCAGTCAGGCAGCACAGATTAAACTGCTGGCAGAGGTTCAGCACTAGACCTTGTACTAAAACCCATTTATGGAGGGAACAATAAAGGGTTGAGCATGAATATTAACTATTTATATTGCAACAGCTGGAATCATAAAAGCTGCTTTGCTATTTTTTTAGTTTTATAGGAATATAATTATTTTGCTTAGATGCTGTCCATAGGTCAGCCTGAAAGTTGAATCAACCACAGAACCTGGAGTAAAGCAACAGAAAGCTCCCTGTGCTTCTTTATAGGGGAATATACAGTATATTTGAGATAATAGTTAAAAGGAATATTGTCACTGAACGCTTTATCATGATCATTACTGATCGTTGATTTAGTGTCACGTGAAAAGCAACACTGCTACCAGTCACTTATGTCTGAAGTTTTCTTTACATTGCCTTGAGCTGGCCAGGTGATATAAGTGGCCAGGTAATTTAAAAGTACAGGCTGCCTGACATTTAGGTACTTCCAGCTTTTACATTTAAGAAAAAAATGGGAAGGAAGGGGTTTAAAAAGGTGTTTACAGATGCTAAATTGAGCATACTTTTAAATTTAGAAACTGAAATAACAAACTTCTTTAATGTGAAAGTTACACTCCAGCAATATGCAGCAATACAGGCCTCTTTACAGGTTTCTTTTATGAAAAGAGATAATTATTCTCAGTATTCTGTTTAAATACTAAAAAAAAGAAAAAAAACTAGCTCTGAGTGAGCCTGTTTGGATTCTGTTGTAAAAAGCCAATTCTATTTCCTATGTAGGAAATGCCAGGTTAAACTGTGCAAAACCAAATACACAGAAATAAAGCTTGTTTTAAAAAATCTCAGCCCCTAGTGTGTGGGTACTTTCCAACACTATTGCTTATTTTTACCCTTCACATTCATTTTAAACTCTTATTTCAAAAGCAGCACATGTATTTTGACAGAGAAACCCCAGGACTTGGAGGAGGTGAGAAGGGAACAATTAACTCTTACTTTATTACCTGAGGGGATAGCGTCAAGCCCCACACAAAAAGTGTGATAACCACGGTCACATACATCACAGAACATCATTTCTTCTTCGTGGTGAGGCTGCCCACATATAATGCATGTTTTACACTCCATACATTGCCAAGGATAAGTCTTAATCATAGCAACAAGCTCCGGGGTCATATCAAGGCAAGAAGGGTGGCCTGGATTAAAATCAATATTATTAATTATGTCTGAAATGAAATTTAAAATTATTTAGATTGCACTGAAAGAAGCTGAAGCTGAGCTCGCCTCCTGGAGAAATCTAACAGCACGCTGAATGTGACAGTACATATAACCTTAAACAGGGATGAAGCTTTAATGAAGGACAGAAAAGACAAGTGAATTGTTGGTAAACAAGTACAAATATTTCCACAAAAAAATCTGCCAAACATTAGGAATGTTTGAATCCTTAGGAATCCAGTTAGTTTATACAGATACTTACCACTGTTGTCACACTGGGAGCAATGTATAAGAGCTTCAGCTTTTCCTTTCTTGTTGGACTCCTTACCCTTCAGACAAATTCCACATATAGCATTTGGAATGACCTTTGGCTGGAAGGGTAGAAGAGGGCTATAAATTCATTCCAGAAGAATTTACAGATTTAACAGGAAATGTAACATAGCTCCTTAACTCAAAATTAATGGGTTATCTGCTACAATGTGTGAACCTTAACACACATGACAATAATTGACAACCACCAGCATTTAAAAAGTCTTAGATTAACCACATAAAATTTTGAACTTGGCACACATGTAGTGAGCTTTACATAAACAAAACTGGAGCAGAAGTACATACTAGTTTCTTCCTCTGAATTCACCAGCTAACATACCCCTAAATTACATGGGATAGCATTAAAAAAAAATCCCTGGTATAGAATACTTCATTATGAATCTCCATGCAGATTTCCTGTGTGGAAGAAAATAAATACAATTTTTCTATTTTCATTGTCTTTAAATATAGAAACTTAGTTACAAAAGCAATAAACTTTATCTTCAATTAAGTTTTAAAATAATCTGGTAAGCTATGTTATACACTGTCATCTTACCATTCCTTCTTATGTCCAGTTGTAACTGCAGTAAAAAATACATACCATTGCATTTAAATATAGTTTTACATTTATAGTATTTCTAAGTGATTGTCTGGAGCCTATTTGGGCGCATGAGACCATTTAAAAGGAGAGAAATAGTAGGCTGTTAAATGGAGTAACATTTGTGTATTAATTCTGTGTGCAAAAACCCAAAGAGTTTTATCCTGACGAGGACAAAAGAAGTAAGGCATGACATATTTCAGAAACATCTTTGTTTCTTCACACATGTTTGTGTGAAGCATTACATGCTTCAGACACATTTCAGTAGTTATATTATTGAGCTTGGACCTCTGCATAATGAAATTAGTGAGAAATAAGGGTTAAAATTAATATAGTACTCACTGATATTAACCAATAGTGCCTGAGTTTCAGAAAAAAAAAAAAAGTTGCTGCAAAAATGCAGCTATTAGCTGGAATTCAAATTCAAGGCATATGCTGTTTTCTAAGGAACTAAACAGCTTGTCAGTAAGCAAAAACATACCCAGTCAACTACCAACCACTTCTGGGGAGAAGAATAAAATTTAATTAAAAAAAAAAATAAGAAACCAGAAATACATATATTGAAGAAACAAAAGGATAAATTGCATTACAAAGATCCCTGTTAAGTGTGTCTATCTCCCCAGCAAGTCTTTTTCCAACACCTGTATCTAGCAAAATAATAGCTTACTTCATTTTTAAGTAGTCAGGACGCATAGCTTTAAGATTTCTGAAGTTCTACATCTGTTTTTTTAAGTTAAAGCACAACTACAGTCTGCTCCAAATTGTCTAGTCTGAAGAGTTTTATTTAAAAAACAAAACACCATGAGATGTTTATAGGCAACTTCCTTCAAAAGATGACAGAGGCACTCATACAGACTTTTTTTGCTTATTTATTTTAAAAAAAAGCATAGTCAACCTGTTTTATACATAAATATAATAAAACGGTAAGAGAAGTCTAACATTCACAAATGTCTCTACAAAGTAATAAATATAATGGAAGCAAAAACACACAAAATCATTTGCTATTCTATGTGTCCTACATGTATACCTTTATACCCTGCTCCTCCCAACAAAAGCGGCACATGCTTAAACCACATCAGTGTTGCAGCATTTACCCTTCTGTTGTTTAGGCTACATTCTAATTTTTTTTGTTGGTGTGTTTATTTATCTATTTCTAAGTAAACAAAGCCTTTTCTAGAATAGGAAGTGCACTTCTCTAATCAGACTTCTAATGAATTTGTGTATCACTGCTTTTAATATACAGCAGCATACTCCCTTGTACTCCATCAAAACTAAAGTGAGCCACTCTCCGGTCACTGTACTTGCATTAGGTTATGTGCATTAACACTCTGATATATATAATTCTAAAGTTAGACACTGATACGGGTGCATTTGTTAACAATGCTTCCATCTAATTCTTACTTCACTAAATTGTGTTTATTAGAAATCGTGCATTTGGGGGGGGATGGGAATAACAGCCTATTAATAATAAAAGTTCCAACAGTATGGAAGGGTGGTTATTATGTTTTTTGATTTTTTTTTTTTTTTTTTTTACAAAAATGAAATAATGCAAGACTTCACATTTCAAAACAATTCAAGTTCTACCATCATAAATGGCTTTTAGAAACACTAAAAAAAAAGTATCAAATCTAAATGGGAAGTGACAATATCCCATCTGATTAGAGTACATTTTGCTTTGTACATCTTCATCTTACTGGGGGCTAAGGAAGGGAGAGAGAAGGAATGCCAGGTCAAATTGATGACTGCTCTGTAAGTTTTAATTTCCTTGATGCAGCATGCAGCTCTCAAGGCAAGCATTCCAGTCACACTATTTTTATAACGGTCCTATTCTGAATGCAAAGGGTTCCACTTGCATATACAGTGACCTAAAACAGAAGTGTTGTAAAATATAGTTTCAATACATTTCAGTTTCATGTGCAAAAAAAACTCCTGTACTTTTAACAGTACCCTGTGTGTGCAATTGCAATAGCCAGTCCTGCAGCAACAAAGACTCGCTACTTGTAACATGACAAAATGTTAAACACATGTTAATTGTTCTTTGTTAAAGAACTGACAATAAAAACAGCTCCATATAAAATACATCATTTCTTTTGCTTAAAAATAACTCAGTGGAAATGTGTGAATCCTTTAACACTTATAATGTGTCTATAATGATACATTTGCATGTTGATGCCATAGCAATTATCCTTCAATTTTAACTACATATAACCAAAAGTTTGCTGTCCTACAAAAATAGTCAGATATTAGAGAACGATACAGAACAAAAGTATTACAAAGATTTAGAATTCACAGGGACAACATTTTAAATCAGTTAAGCCTTCAGCTCAAAGTGCCGTAACACTCAGGCACATACGGTATATCATTATCTGGTGTTTTTAATGAGCTAACAAACAAGATTCTTTCTGTCTTACCAATTAAAGCAGCTCATATAATTGTGTTTACTGAAAGCATTTAAACACTCCCACAAACAAGAAAGCCAGTTCTCTCAATATCCCAACACGGCATCACCATCTTGACTTATCAACAGGTTGATGGCTGATGCAGGCAGGGTACCATTGACATCAGAAAGATGTGGCACTGTCAGTTTACAGTAATGCCTTGTTACTAATACAGTCAGTGACTTTGTAGAAGTAATTGCTATAGGAATTGCTATATTTTCAAAGTGCAATGCTGTATGCTACTAGTATAACTTTAAAAAGTGTTCTGCTCTGTAAATCCTTTCTCAATGCCTTCATAGATTGGGCTAATCAAGCACACAGGCATCTAAAAGTTAAGTGAAACTTCTTTCTGTAAACCTGTGGCACACAATCTCCAATGTCAAGTTAAACAAAGCTAAAAAAAAATTTAAAGCGCCATCTTTGGATTTCATGTTCGTGGGAACATCGGTATGCATTCTGAGTCTACAACAATTTGCAGAGTTACATATAAAAAATAGATGTATTGTACCACAGTCTAAATCTCCATAATTTGCATATGTTTTAGTAAGTTTCTGAAAAGAGAAAACGCAATTGGAGCTTGATATCTGTTATGAACTTTTACAGTTACTATATGTACAGAAAGTTGTCCAATTCTTGTTGGCAATTAGCTTCTTAGTAATAGCTTATTTATTGTTAACCTGGTAAATACAGATAGTAAACAGTTATGAATATAAAATACAAACCATCAACAGCGCAACTTCTGCTGAGACAGTTTCTCAGTATGTACAATCTTGTCACTGACAAAAATTTTCCTTTTTCATAACCTCTCAACAAGCATTCCTGATTGCTACTTAAACCCTATGTTAATGTAGTGTCTTCCTTTTTTATGGGCCTATTCCTGCTCCCATGTAAGTCAATGGAAATTTTTAATTCCTTTCAGTGGAACATGACTGGGCAATAATGTGTTTTAAATGTGTTACATTATTTTCAAAACCCCTCTTAGTATGCTGAATAATAACATGAATAATGCATGTCGATTCCCAGTTCTCCTGAGAATTTTTTTTTATCTTAATCTTTTATCATCCTAATTTTTGAAGTTATTATACAGTAATACTGATGATTTTGGTCTTAGGTTTGGCAATCACTGCTTCATAGCTAAAATGTATTAACATCCAAACCAAGTCAGATAAAAGCATATTGCCTACAAACTTTTCTACATAGTACGAACTACATAAAAAGCTGTTTTCCATATACGCTTAAAGTGGTCATGTAGTGTTGCCTATACAACCGTAATAAGCTTCTCGTCTTTCATCCCATACATCGTAACATCTAGGGATGAAAGACTACTTGAAATGAACATCGGAACAAGTGTGTTCAGCCACATAGCTGCACTTTACAGCACTGATCCCTAGGTATGCTGCCATACGAAACAGTACAAAAAATAATGGATACCTGGTGCTAGTTCTGAACTGGCAAGTAGTTGTGACTGCTATGTCCAGGCAGACAGAAAGATGTAGAGTTCCAATGACAAATCCACAATAGACTGTTCTAACGTAACTGCCTGGGAATCAGAGAAGTTAACAGAAACAGAGGCCACTGTACAGCTAGAGTAAAGGAAAGCCTCATGTGAAATAAAAGCAAAAAGGAAGTAAGGAAGTAAACAGATGGAGCACACAACGGAAGAGCAGGTAGTGAAGTACAGCAAGCAGAAGTTCCACATTACTGAAAAACAAATATTTCAGGGAGAGGCTGGTCAGTATAGAAGTTCAGTCAGGGGCTTTTTTCTTCTACCTTGTACCCAGGAACTGATTTGGATAATACAGAACGTTTGGAACCATCTTTTCTTGGAGTAGAACTTTTGTCTCTTGTTTTTTGTCTTCCCTGAAAAGAATCCTCCTGGTTGTCTGTGGCGCAATCACCTTCAGATACATTGCCAGACGAATTGTCCTATAATAAAAATACCATAGCTATATTTTTTATTTTTTGGATAGACAGACAAGTCTTTCCTATGCCCCTTAGAGCCAACTAATGTAAAAGAAGGATGAATCTTTCCTTCTACAAAAGCATGGGGGTACATCACAATCTAGAACACTTTTGCTCATAACCTTCATTATTTATTTTTCTCATGCTAAGAGACTGGCATCAGCACTAGCTGTTGTGTTTTCCAGTTGATCTTGATACCAGAGTGGAGCACACAACAGTGTAATTCTTTGAACCCTTTTCCTTTGAAAATTAGCAAGAAATTGACTATATGCATGATGTTGTTTACAAAGTAAAGGGCCAGTGAAAAGGTAAAAGTGCCCTGGCCTTGTATTTAAAGTGTATGACCAAGTAACACTATCTTTAATTAACTATGTGAAGGTTTTTACTGCCACCCTCATCTCAGATTTTCACCAGGAGCACTCTGAATATTTCATTTGGATTGCAGCAGAAGAATGCCATCAGAGGAAAAACACACTTGAATATTTAATACAGAACCAAACATCAGATTTCATGCTGCAGTTAAAAGCATTATGAAGAATGGGAAGGTGAAGAGGGGAAGAGGTTCAAAGAGAATGATAGACCAATGTAAGCATAATCAAGAGCAGCAGCACAAGATTTTTTTGTTAATAAAGGCCTCCAAAAACCTTCAGCAGAGAATAATATAATTAATCACATTAATTACAATTTAAAAACAAAAGGCCAGAAAACAGTGATGCCCGGCAGTAAAAGGCACTCAGTACAAATAAAGTAATCCACCTACGCCCCAGAGCCTAAAATCAAAACAGACGAAACAGACAGAGGGCAAAGGAAGGAGTAAAACACAAAAACAAAGCTAACTAAAGCTAACTACATGGCAAAAAGAAATTGTATGTTTCACACCTTTTTTTTTTTTTTTTTAACTAGGGGAAGAATTATTCAGAACAAGTCCCTTAAGATGCTACAGAACTGGAAAACTGCTATCCAAGTCCAAAAATGGGGAGGGTAAAAAAGTGTATTGTAGGAGTCACCAGGACGATCTGATAGATGTTAGGCAGCTCAAAACTCAGAAAAATAGACTTGGGAACTGTCCACTTTTGTGTCCAACAGATACCTTGCCCTAATGTCTAGTAAAAATATCCAAAACCACAGCCAAACCCCCTTCATAGGAACCTATCTCATACATTCCCTACACAACCACACTATTTTCCCTTCTGCATTCTCTCGCCAACAAGGCATCTGAACTTCTGTGCTAAATGGAAGGACAGCCTGCTCAGTCCAATTACTTTTCTTTACCATTAAGAGAAATGGAAGTCAGTGGAAAAGGGAATTAGGAAGAGGTGATTAACAACGAAGTGTAAAAAAAAATGGAGTACGATTAAATCAAAATTTTGACATTTAACATGATGTTTACTTTTTTCTCAAAAAATACAAGCAGAAAGGGTGTATTAACAGCTATCCCCTGTAAGCCTACAAGCTGACCCTTTCTTTTTTCTTCAGTTATGAATAGCTTGTGACTATTTAAACAAAATATATGTTTATATGGAGAAATTTAGCATTGCATATACCCACTATCTAACATGCTAGTCAATTGAACTAGAAATTGTTAAATGCATTTCAGATTTTATATTCCGTTTTTCTTAGAATTGGAATTCTATTTCTAGAAAACAGTCATTTCCAATATACCACCAACACCAATACACGAATTATATGGCTGTACTTGGACAGCCCATCTGAAGCTCAGCTGCTCCTGAGCACCTATAACACTATCCAGGTAGGTAGGTGAAGTTTCCCTTAACTTCCAGTACCAGTTAATTTGGGGTTTGCATAAACAGAGAGCATATACACATCTTTTTAAAGATGTATTTTAAAACAAAAAATCCCACTGCTTTCAACCTTTTCTTTAAGTTGTAATAAAGTAACTATTTCTATATTGAGTAATTCCTGCTTCTACATTACAAGAAAGCAAAGTTACCAGGCTACCAAGTCCTTTGCTTAAGTGATGGATTCTGTGGAACTTAAATTGCAAAGTATACTGTGACCTGAATTAATGTTCACAGCCCTCAGAAATAATAGCAACCTGACCCATGACCTGAGGAAAAGGGAGTAAACAAAGAGCGGCAGTTGGGAAGACTCTTCAAAACGTCTTTAGAAACAAGTAAGAGACAGCCTGATGTTACAAATATTTGTTTGATTTACTTTAAAAATGGAGCACAATGGAAAGTTGGATAGAAAAGTTATAAAATAAAAAGAAGTACTAAAAAGGCAAGTTTATGATTCTACCTCATTTTGCCAATGTTAAAGATTCTACCAGGAAATTACTGAAACTAACAAAAGCGAAGGGAAAGGATTTTATTTTGTTGAAGAACACTTTCAATTTGTCTCACCGAGTTGCCTTTGGTTTTCCGTTTCTCTTCACCTCGCCCTTCCTCTGCATCATCTGAATCCCCATCACTGTCTAATGCAGGCAGTTCTGGATCCAAAGGGGGTTCGTAAAGAGCTGTGTTTAATGGCAAGTAACGAAGTTCATCCGGAGAATATCTAAAGGTAATAAACAAACAAATGCCTTTGTATTTTATGCATGGATATTATTTACAAAATACATGAAGAATTTATTTTGAAAGCAAGAAATGTAATTCCACTTTTTCAGGAAAGCACATAAAAAAAGCAGGAAACTTACTGATTTCTCTTCACAAATTAACTACTATCTAGTACTTGCCATCTTTGCGTAGGTAAACGTTCACAGAACAAAGGAAGAACATATTTGCAATGTTCTAAACCTTCATAATCATAACAGGTCACCTGAATGTCTATAGATTTATAAGCAGCCCATGTTACTACACCCAACAGACTATATACTTTGCTTATGTAAGTACATAGCGTGTGCACAGCTCCAATCAAAGGTACATAAATGGCTGGGGTCCAAAGCAAAATAAGTAAATTTGATCTATTTAAGACCGAGTTTCTTGATTAACGAAGGAGAAAAAAAAGGCAAATAAAAATATTAACAGAATAACAGGAAGATCTAATCTGTATCTGCTCATAGCCAGATATAGCTTAATCTGTCTAATTCCCCATCCCCCGTTTTTTTTGATTGACCTTAAAGACTAGGAAAAAAGTTTGAGACCTCTTACTATTAAGGACACAGTAAGGGGTAGGATGCTATTTTGATGTACACTTTGAAAGGTTGTGTCCTTCATTAAGAAGGATAGCCAGTTTCACTTACAGCCTCTATGCTCAAAATAAACAAGATTTCTTGTATATTTAACTCAATAAAATTCAAGTCCTTCAAGAATACCCCTTAAACATGAAAATTTATAGGAGGGGGTCTGTATGCACATACACTGGAACGAACAAGGCAAATGCATATAAAAAGCTTCTCTACAGAAAACTTTGTATGTATAGGATGAGTAGTACCATCTCTGGTGCACAGATGGCACAACTTAGGCAACAGTTTTCAAATCAGCCTGTTCACTAAATGGGAGCATCCCACAGGGAAAAGTCTAAAATTTGTGTAGATGTTCAAGTCTACACAATAAATATTTAATGAAATAGAAAAATCCAACTAGCAACACCTTTCTCCCACACCTAAAAGTCCAACCTTAAACTTAGCCCACGAGATCGATCACAATTTGGTGGGACTTTTCAAGTTAAAAACTTACTGTCATTTTTTAAATTTTTAGAAAGACTGTCACATGGAAAGCACCTGACCACAAGCCAGCATTACAACATTTTGACATAGCAATATGTCATGCAGAGGCAGAAGGTAAGTAAACATGTGAGGGTGGCAGAAGTGATATCAGTGTCTGCTTTTACCACAGTAAGGATCTGAGCTGGTGAAAGCTCAGGCACCACAATACATCACTGGAGGGAACACTCTTGCAGCCAGTACTACATTTATGTTGTTGACAGAAGCCCTCATGCTGTGCATTTATTAGACTAGCAAGTGACTCAAGCATAAAATTAATTCAAAACTTTAGAGTAAATACAGTAAAATGGTTTCCATCAGCTAGATGTAGACAAAATAGATCACTGCAAGTGTATCAGCGGTTGCAATAGTTTTAAAATACCTTTTGTAGTACTCCTGGAACTGGCCGGGTATGAGAGCCACTGGATAAGGACTAACCTTTGTTCTCTCTGTAGGTAAGACTTTGTATTTTCCTTGAGGCACCTGGATAATCTGTGGTGTTTAATACAAAATAATGAAGTTCTCATTTCACAATGGTAGAACGTAGCAAAACATTGCCATCTAATTCTGAAACCTGACTCTACTACTGAAAAAATCCCACTACCAACACAAAGGAAGCTTATAGGTCTTCTTTCAGAACGAAACTAATTATCTACTACCCTATATGTAACATGTCTCACTATCAGAAAAATGTAAACTTTTCACAATATACTACTAGACTGCAATAATTTGCAAAGAGAAACAAAATGCTATACTGTCTTCACACAAGCAGTGCAGTCCTGCTTCAAAACGACAGCTAGCATGTGTGGTTTGTATTTTATTTTTTTAAATCAAGCAGAGGCATAAAATATATCTAATACAAAAATAATGTAACACCTAGTAAAAATACAGACATGAAAAATTATAGGGAGCAAGTACTCTTTTAAATAAACAGCTTACTTTTTAACTCATTACATTGTTCCAGCAAAATTTCAGTAGTGATCCAAAAAAAGAATAAGCCACTTACATGAACAGGTAACAACAGAAGCTTCTTATTAACCTAAACATCCCTCTTAATATCATGCTGTTCCAGCAGATTAGAGACATGACAATAAAATAACACTAAAACTTTAGAAGTTTCTTCAGACAGAAGTGTTTTTTTCCCATTTGAAAAAAGATTTTATATTAGTTATATTTGAAATTATGATTTTTATCAGTATTACCCATCAAAACTGCACAAGTCTCTACATAACTGTAACAGGACTATTCGAACCCCCTGAAGGTAAAACAGTTAAGACAATACTAATGAACGCTTTTTACTAAAACAAGCAAGGAGCTACTATTGACATCAAGAAGAAATTTAAATCTGCCTACATGTGTTTGTAAATCAAAATAGGCTCTTCTTTCTTCCATTCGCTCTCGGTTTAAATTACTGTTGAATTCTGCAGCCTTCTTGGCAGCTTTTTTTATATATTCTGGAACTTTACTGGCTTCAACTTTCTGTGTGTTCTGTTGCTGCATTTGCTGAAATAAAAATAATTTTATTAATTTACACACATTTCATTATCATTTTATGAGCACCCCTTTTTTTAATACATGTATATTCCACGTTACAGATTTGGTTCCCTTAGCGCACTATTTACTTACAGAGTACTCTTTATAATGATCTGTTATTCGCTGACGTTCTTTCTCTTGCAGTATAACAGAATACTCAGCATGTTTGGCAGGGTATTCTTTAATCATAAGATCAATTACTTCATCACTACGCAAAGCTGTTAGACCTAAAATAGATAAAAGTAATAATGATGCTATCTGGCAAAACTAACTCTAGGTTATTTATATCTGACAATGATCAGCTGAAGTTTTTGAGGTGCTAAAGACAACAACCTACAACGCACAATGCTTCTCCCTCTCTCAAGCAGGAGTGAACTTGTAACATTCAGCTTTCAAGGCCGATTAAGAGTTTGCTTCTCCCCAAGGAGGAAAGACCCATTTCTTTTCTTGCTTACATCTACAGAATACAACCCCCATCTTCATACTTGACTGCCACCTACACAACTCCACTGTGAAGCAGAACCTTTGCTGTAAGCAGGATCTGGTGTACTGTTAGCTTCAGTTTCTTGTGTCGGTAAACTGTTAGTTTCATTAACATGTACAAACAAATTATGAGGTTAGGTTCTCCACACAAATCAAAAATCACTGTGAGGGCAATTCAGAACAGCAAACTGCACACAGATGCCTGACTCCTAATTAAAGTATTTCAATTTAGAAGTCAGAACGTGACAGTTTGCAGCTATTATGTCATGCAGAATGCCTCTTTGAAAGCCTCCAACGCAACCAACCTCCACTGACAACAGAATGGAGGTTGGCATATGTTACTACCACTGATGATAAATATAACTATCCCTGTTGTTTACAGTTAACACAGCACATACTGTGTATGTGAAACAGAATATAGTATTTTGCTTCTACTGATAAAAATAGATATTGTTCTCTCTTGCATATTTAAGTGAAAAAAAAATCAAGAGAGCTGGCAGGTGAGAAATAAAGGTAATTATACTGAGAACTGTTAATATATAAAATGATTTAACATTTGCACAGATCCATGACACAGAAAAAAGAGGGACAGGCATCATTTAATCTCTAGCATGTTCCAAGTCACGCGGATTAGCAGAGGAAGAACAAATACTTCAAGTTCTTTCAACATAAAATGCATCAAGGGCATTATTCAAGTACATTTAAGTGCTTCCAACATCTAACACATGCGCTGATCTGTATAAATACACTAGCGTTTGCCGAGTCCCAACTCACTCAGCAGAACAAGACTGATGGACTTTTCAGTTTGAATAAGTATGTTGTTCTCTTTTCTACAAGGATGAAAAGGCTCTAAAAGTTAATTTAGAGCATAAGTTTTGCTACGTAATTAGAATAGATCCAATTTTTATTTTTATTTTTTACAGTAAGTCTGGAAGACCAATATCCTTTGGCCAATTAACACAAATTAAGAATGAAATATAAACCAGTTTTCTTTTCAGAACTTACATTTAGAGTTGCAAATGATCCAATTCTTCACTACTAAACTGAATCACATTTTCAGTGTGTCACTTTCAATACTGTAACAAGGAAGCTAACGATCTTTTCTCTTACCTAACGTGCACTGAGTCTCTGTGATAACATTTAGTTCTCTGAGGTAGAGTTTCTCCTTGTGAGACAGATCTCGTCTTTCTAAATCTCGAGAGAAAACAAAAAAAAGCAATAAAAATGTGTGAAGTTACTCAAAATCGCCCATAAACAATCAAAGTAGTCTGAGAAGTTTATTTCCAGGTAGTGAGAGTCTACACAAAACTACTATTCCTATAAATGTGATAACATTAAAAGTTTATTTTAAATTTAATATACACTGCCAGGACACATACGATTTTTCTGAGAATCCTGCCCATAGTTATGATTTACAGATATACTAAAGAAACCTGCCACGAGAGCTTGGATGCAGAAAACATGATCAAGTACTGAAGGCATATTTAACTTTTTCTTTTAATATGCCTTTTAAAATGAATTCCATGACAGAAGAACCATGTATGATAAATCTGATATATGAAGGCTGAAATCCTAGAACCTTCCCAATTCATTCTGAAATCCCTCCACACATAAAATAGAAAATTTGCCACAATTCAGGAAACAGAATACAGAGATATAGCTATTCATTAAGATATCATTAACAAAACATCTAAGAATAAAGCCGAGGTCAGTTTTCAAAAGCTACTTGCTGACCTTAACCCTTAATCAGACTTGGCTGCAGATTTTCAGTAACAATACTGAAAAGTCTTAAATTGCTTTGAAAACTGCAGTATACATTTTCAATATGCCAGCAACAAAATCAAGAAGTACAAAATACAAAATTGAGATATACTTTTGAAATGGACTTTCT
>CM021733.1:43049300-43107956 GCA_011075105.1 Heteronetta atricapilla | reverse complement strand
CCCGCCCGGCGCCGCCCCCGCCGCGGCGGGCGGCTGAAGGCAGAGCCCGTCGCAAAGACCCCGGCCCACAAAGCGCCGGGCCCCTCCCACGGCACGGCGAGGGACCCTCGCCGGGAGCCGCCCCGCCGCACCGGGAGCCCGGCTGCCAGGCTCGCACGCCTCTGCCTTGAACAATGGGGCCCCGCGCTCCGCCTCCGTGCACAGCAGCCCCTACAGCAGCTGTCTGCGTGCCTCGCGGATCGGCCAGCGCTGCTTTGAGGAGCGCAGGCATCGCTGTGCACGCCCGGTGGGGAGGGCTTCTCGGCAGCCTGGCACCGAGCGCATTGTCAGCCAGTCTTGGCCATTTGGACTCACGCCGCTGAAATGGCCAGGCGGGCTGAGCTCGGCCCCTGGGCACCAGGTGAACGCTGCTGATGCTTAACGCAAGATTGGGACCCGGGGAAGCCGGGGATTCGACTCACACCTCGCTCAAGCCAAGCCTTTGGAAATGCTGCACAATGCAAGCGTGCAAAAGATGGCTTCCCAGTGCACGTTTCTACACGAACCGGCATTATATCATAAACACAACCGACAAAAAAAAAACTGAGTGCTGCCTCCTCTTTCAAAAAGCACACTTTTAAGAAAACAGACACCTACAATTTATTGCAAGCATTCGTTAACAGCTCTAGGCATGCAATAGACAACATTCAAAATTGTACAAAGTCTGGCTTTACACCAACTGCTTCAGAGCATTATGGCAGATGAAGCCCACATGTACTTAACCACACACATTTCAGAAGTTATTTTTACAGAGAAAAATGGGCAAAATTATCCCAACTATATGTCAGCTTCTATATTTTAGTACCAGATTTTGGGCAAATGCTGTTGGTAGACTGATGTTCAAATATACCAAGTCCTGTGATGCACAAAAATAGGTGCGCTTTTTAGAGTATTACTCATAATAGCAAGCCATTACCAAAGCCAGCGCTATAAATGTTTCCGTTTCATATTTAGCTGAGACCCAACTGTCTCTTTGAACATCCCAGACCCATCTGCTGGCAACCTAAAGGAAAGAAAAGATAAACCGATTTGTGAGATTATATATAGCACAGTTTTTATACTTTAAATAACACGTGCATTACATAAATGCTGACATAATTGAATTATGAGAGCCACGAGTAGTAAAAACTGCAAAATGACAGTGAAAATGAACAAGTGCTATTTGATATGAAAATATGTATTCTTGCTTCACTTTAAAGCTCCCACCCTCATTGTCCCAAAAATGTCTACACCAAAAACTCAGCTCTGTCATGGTCACTTGTTACTATTTAGCATACTGTAACAGCATCCCTTCAAATGTAACATTGACAGACACCATTTCTGGCAACAAATCCAACTAAGAAGTGATTGCCACTTCCACCTCTACCAGCTGACTCCAGTATACTTGTGACTATTTACTGGGCCATTTCACCATTTTTTTGGTGAAATTCTTCTGAAAGTTAACGTGTAAATTCACTGCTAAAATAAACAAAATCTTCAGGAGGAAAAAAAAAAAAAAAAAGTTAATTTGGAATATTTCAGTAATCCGTCTTTCTCCTACTTCTACACCCATATAATACAAATTAGGAAGCAATGTACTGCGCCACAGCTCCAGGAAAAGTGGGTAGACATAGGACCTTCACAGGCTGGCCCCAGACAGCATCCCTTCAAACAGTATTTCACAGAAGTCATTAAGAACAAGGTATGGCTTCACCTGAGTAAAACACCTGGTTTTAACAGCAGCTTAGGTTCAACTACTACAAGTGTTCTGTAACTCGCAGCAAGAGACCAAAAAGCATGCTGAAGGCTAAAAAGATCTTGCAACACATGTAAGTTATCACGCAACACAGGAAAATTGCGGTCAAATAAATACTTTTGTTTGGGGTGTACCGAGTTCAGGTCACTATTGTCCCAGCTGTAGTCCCAGGAGTATCCATTTGGTGGCAGCTCCAGTTAAAACAGTTTCCATTCCTTTCCTTGCTACCTATTCCTATGTGGATTAATGCCTAGGAGATAACATACACTTCTAAAAATTACTTTCAATTTGAAAAAGGTATTAAGAATAATTTGTTTGCTCACATGTATTGCTTGACCTGCCTTTTCCACAATTAGCACTGATACCACGTACTTATAACGGTCAAAGCCCATTTCCTTCGTAGCTGTTAATATCTCTTCAGAGATTGAAGCACACAAGGAGGGACTAGAAAGTGCATCATATTTGCCTTGTTGGAGTTTATTCTATCAAAAACAATTTTTGAAAGATCTTAGTTTTCATCCAGGTGGTTCTCTGCAAGAAACTTTTACAGGTATTTTCATTAGAAAAAATAAGGAGTAGAATAGACTGTAAAATATAGCTGCTGCTCTCAAACAGCAAAAGCTGCACCATTTTTAATATGAAATGCTTTATCTATTTTTTGAAAGTTACAATTATACATATAGAGCCAATCTCATTTTAACAAACAGGGATGTATTATTCTCCAGCACTCAGGCTCAATTCACTGGAAAATAGTTCTACAAATACCTGTTCCATATATTGAAGGCCAGTCCTCAGAATTACAAGAGTTAGTTGTAACTTTTCAAGGTATCACTAGCAGCTACATTTTAACAGATTGTTCTCATTATTTTCTGCTTAATTTTTATATGTGGCAGTCAGAATATCAAGGACACCAAGCATATGTTATGCTGGTCAAGTGATATTAACAGAACCAATCAAAGTAGAATGTCACAAAACGAAGATCAGGATCTTTGGATATCCAGGTATTTTGGAGGCCAGGGTACTTTGAATTGTACTATAGCTTACTTTGATTAGAAATGGGTAAAAGTTTGAGCTTCAGCTCCATCAGAACAGTACATGCTTAGTGGCTAACTTGCAGAGGGCCTTCTGCACCTTAAGAAACATAGCACAATTTATATACTACATGGGTGCCAAAACTTCAAGTCTGCAAAGGTTCATGCCTATGTTTTAAGTTCATATTAATGGAACAGTGGAAGTCACTTAATCTTCGCAAGATAAGCTACTGTTGAAAAAATAAAAAAGTAGAAAATTCATTTAAAAAGTACTATACCGTTAGTATTGCTTGAGCTTTGTCTCTTACTAAATAATCCTGAAATTTATTATATGACTCCAGTCTGTATGTATTAGCAAATTTTATCTTTGCCCTACTAGCTCTGAATGGCAGTCGCCTAGTTTTTGTTGAATCACTGAAATGTTCTTCTTCCAGGGGAGCTAAAGGTTCAAAAGTAGATGGCTTCCGTTTTCCTTTCATCTGTGCAAAATAATAAGAAAGTCTGCATTAGATGTAAATGGCTTAGTGTCGGTCTCTAAATGATACTTTATGGTATATAGTTATGAGGAAAAAAACAGTCTACGTTATGAAAAAGCAGAAAAGCTAGAAATTTGAGATCTTTTCCTCTGGCTGTTTTGAGACCATCACTTTCACTGAAAAAGAGAACGGTGGTTAACTTCCATTCAATTTTCATTTATTTTCCAATGAAGCCTAAATTAAGTTTGTATTTAATCTCAGTCAAGCAAGTATGCCATAGTAGCACTCTGCATTCACTCCATTTTATAGGAAAAACAAACAAACAAACAAACAAACACAAATACCAACATGTGCCTGAGACTGTTAATCCCAACTTCAAGATTTTCATTCAAAAATTATACACAAAATCCAAAATATATGCTTGGTTCACTTACTAGGAAATTTTACTTGTCCTCATTGTTTGTGATGCTACTAAATAAATGCCTTACGTATTAATGTCTTAATCTGCTCATTAAAAAGAAAATATATTTTCATCTGCAAGCTTTGTAATTGTGCTTGGAACTTCAAAGCAGAGTAGTAATTCTTTATGTGTCGTGAGAACTCTGAAGATCCAAGTTTTGTCCTCATCCAGCTTGTGCAATATCATTCTTTCCAATACACATAACCAAACTTGGCCTTTTATGAATGCAAGCAGCAAGTCTGGTGATGGATACAGATATCATCACCTGCTGTCTTCCATGGTTGACTTAAAATACAACTGTAAAACAGTAACAGAAGGCAGAGACAGAAAAGCACGTGGTACCAATGAAATTGTAACTGCTACAGACCATGGTCTTCCATACCAGCTACCTCCTAAACACATTCCAGTTTTGCTGATTCTTCAGCCCCTTGCTCCACTTTCTTACTACAGGGAGAACTTAGGCCAGAGAAAATCATCAGCTACTTGTCAGAAGACAGCACGAGGGTGATATAACACCACAGGGAAAGGCTTACATTAAGAGGCATAGGGAAAAACAAAACAAAACAAACAAAAAATTGTGGGTAAGAGAAAGCTCTAATAATAACTATTTGAAAAGATGCACTACATCGGGGTTCAGCAATCTTTCAGTCAGAGGAGTTTGAAAATAAGGGATGCAATGCAGTTTCTTTCTTATGATATCGCACATTAGCCATATTGACACTAGAGACATTACCTACATCTCTCTCCCAGTTCCTCACTGTTGGATAACTCTGCTAAAAACTAGTGATGTTGGCAGCCCTAATTCAGTTTGGCTGCAGGTGTTTGTCAATACTGTGCCAACAGCACAAGCTCTGAATAGTACTGGCACTACACTAAAATGTAAGGAGCAGACAAATTTGCACTGAGGCTGTGGACACTCATTGTCAGAAACTCAGAACTATGAAGGTTAAGCTATGAAAGTTGTAGCCCCTACCAGCTCATCACATGTCCTGTAGCAGGAGAGAAAAACAAAAAAAAATCAACTCTGCTATCAGCTTCCCAGATGAGCACCCTAAACCTTTTCAATATAATTGACTCTTTGTTAATACAATTCAACACGAGTCACAAGATCTTCAGCCTGTACAATTGCAGACGGAAGAAAATTTGTGTCTATAGCACCCAACTTCAAATGGTGCCATTAGAAGCTTAACTGCTATTAGCAGTGACAGAAGTTTCCATAAACATTTTCTCATTTGCTAATGAGGTAACCAAAACCCTTATTGATCTCTCTGCACAGTTTTATCGTTATGATTGTATTAACCAAGACTTTCACGTGGTTAATAAGTAAATCCACTTCTGTATTTCACCATACAAGCACTGGATGGTACCATTTGCTTCCTCTCATGCATCATTAGCATGGGATTCCAAGTTTTAGCACAGTGTTGGGGATTGGCCTCTTCTCACAGATAATCAGTGATAGGCCTAGAGGGAATGGCCTCAAGTGGTGCCAGGGGGAGGTTTAGGTTAGAAATTCGGAGACATTTCTTCTCAGAAAGAGTGGTTAGGTGTCGGAATGGTTTGCCCAGGGAGGTGGTGCCATCACCGTCCCTGGAGGTGTTCAAGGAAAGGTTGGACGTGGTGCTTGGGGACGTGGTTTAGTGGGTGACAGTGGCAGAGCGATGGTTGGGCCAGATGATCTTTGAAGGTCATTTCCAACCTTAATGATTCAATTCTATGTTTCTCAGTGTTGCCATTACATTTCTGTTGAGGCTCTACATCCTTCTGGAAAGGCCCTATTGAAGCCAGATGATCTGGTTTCACGTGGACTGTACAGAAACGGGCTCTCACGGTACTGGACTGTGCCATGCCAGCTTAACCTTGGGCAGGCAGGAGCTCGTACACCGAGGGATGACAGCCACCGCCACTTGGACAAAACACTATTTCTCAACAGGCCGGCTTTAACACCTGCGACAGGGCCACCAAAGCGGTGGCAAAGCAGCCACCCCTGCCAACCCCCCGGGGCGCACGCCGCCGCCGTTACAACCGTTGCCGCCACCTTCAATCCCGCTCCCTCCAGCAGCCGGCCCGGCCGCTCTCGCTGGGCAACCGACAGGCTCAGGCGCCGCTCAGCCTTGGGGCGCGTCTCCATGGCTCAACGCGGGGCTGGGGCGGGTGGCAGCCGCCCCTCCTCGCCTCCTCCCCGGCCGGCGGTGTGGGGCCGGGCGGGGCCTTCCCTCAGCGCCCGCGGAGCGCCGTGACGTGAGGCGCGGGGCGGGCAGCAGCACGCTAATGGCCGCTGGGCTACGGCGGGAGGGGTGGGACGGGGACGCGCTGCCCCGGCTCTTGGCTCACCGCCGCGTTTACTCGGGGCACCGGGGGGTTGCAGCGGTCCTGTGGGCTTTGCTCTGATGCTCGGTGTCTGCTGGAGAAGCCTTGGGCGCCTCGGAGCGACGCGAAAGTCTGAATTTCGTGGTTTGTGAGCCTTTGGGTTGGTGGGGAACCGCGGGAGGGGGGCTGCCGAGGGCAGCTGGGAGCGGGTCCTTGTAGGAGCTGGGGTGTTTGTGGCGTAACCTGTGCAATTACCTAACGATTGAATTCAGCCTTGAATTCAGAAATTAGGTCTTGTGAGCCTGAATTCATAATTAAAGAGGAAACAGCGTGTTGTGTTTGTTTATTTAACACTACACGCCTTGCACGTTTGTTGTCATCCTTTGTTTTTAAGCAATCTCTTAACTGTCTTTGCTGCCTCTTTAATGAAGAAACGTTTGTTTTTTTTTTTACGAAGTCAGAAATATATTCATTTTTTGCATATTCTTACATATCTATCATATATATCTTTCGTTCCATTTCTCTGCATATTCAACGTATGCTTTTGAATAAGTCCAAGTTCCTAATTTAGACAAAGATGCAGGTAATATTTATATTTGGATTGTTTTACCATTACTACCTGCTCATGCAGAATTTATTTGCTCTTTTCTTGCTGGTACTAAAGACTGAAACACACGTTTTTGCTTGAAGTAACGTCAATTTCTGCACAAAGATCAGAGATTTTGCAGAACATATGTGCGGGCTGTGATCTTTTTCTTCTGGCTGTCTTCATACAATCACAGAATGGTTTGGGTGGGAAGGAACCCTAAAGCCCACCCATCTCCAGCCCCCTGCCATGGGCAGGACACCTCCCATCAGGTTGCCCAAAGCTCCATCCAGCCTGGCCTTGAACACCTCCAGGGATGGGGTATCTACAGCTTCTCTGGGCAGCCTGTGCCAGGGCCTCACCACCCTCTGAGTAAGGAATTTCTTCCTTGTCACTAGCTTGGTGGATGTAACCATTCAGAAATACACCAAACTGGTATATGCAAATACAAGCAATTCTGGCCCTCCTCCTCATGAGTTTCCTACAAAGTGGTTCTGCTCAGAGAGTTTCTTTCATAATCTGTATAGATGGAAATTGCATTCCAAAACTTAACCTGTTTACAGATTCTATGTTGCTTGTTTACAGATCCTGTATTGCTCTCTATGTATGTGTACCTACAGGTATCCTTCAATAATGATTTGCTTGTTCTCATATACTTTCTTACTACAGGAACCTTTTTTGTGTGTTCTAGATGGCACTCCCAGGCTCAGTCAGTACTTGTCTTTCTCCACCTGTGCATTACATGATTTGCGAACTTGGATTTGAGAAAAAAGATATCTATGATATTAATGATATTGTGTCTGAAAATGGAGAAGTACATTGGCAAGCTGTTACAGAGCATTTGCATTACCTTGAATCAGGTTGGTGTTTACATTCTGTAGTGATGATACATAAAGACTGATGTGGAATCTTAGTACAGTTGATAGTGCTCCTAGCTTAGTCATAACATTTTCTTACAGTATAGCATTAGTTTCACTTGCTAGAGTATGTATATTATCTAAAAGGTGCTTTAAACATTTAATCCATGTTTATTATTTAGTTATTGCTAACTCCTAAGATTCATGTAATCTGTGCTACATAGGTAGCTCCTCCTTCCTCATTCTGCTCAGTTCACAGCTCCTTGTGCACTTATGTAAGGGATTCAGGTATGCCTGTCTCCTGCCTCATAATTGGTTTCCTCTATGCTCCTTATATGCTTTTTGCAGTAAATTTAAAACACCCGCCAGTAGTCCTACTATTGCTTCAGTTCTTATTTTCCCAACTTTCACTTCTGTACGTAGTTTGTAATTGTTTGCTAAGCAAAACAAAGTATCTGTGTCCTGATGATCTGGCTGATTTTTTTCATTTGACAAACTGTAAGCTTTTATTAATTTCCAGAGATGGTAAAAATGATAGATATATCTGCCTCAAGCAATATTTTTCAGTGAATCAGAAGAATATATTTTGCTTCAAAATGTCCCACCAAAGAGAAGCAATGATACCACTCTATAAGCATCACATCCATCTGCATTCTTTAATGGGTGTGAGTGGTACAATTTGGTCGAGGCTTCTGAGCCTTCATTAGCTTCCAGTTTGGTTGTATAGAATTACTGTTCTCTTTCACTAATAGGTTCTTCCCCTTTCAAAGAAGATAGAACATAATAATCCCCTTTAATTCCATATTTTCTTGCATTTAGTCTTTTTTATTTTATTTTGGAGAAGGCATTTGATCTTACCTGGTTTCACACTACACTTTTCCGTAGTTCATGTGCTCTTTTGGAAAGTAAATTGTAGTGTATCAGTTCTGTTAAAATAATCTGGATAAAATTGTTTGAGCTAAATATGTACACGGGCTACAGGAGGTTTTACTTCTTATGGTTTTTAAAATATTGGACCTTCATGAAGTTTGGTATTCTAATCACCTTCTGTTTTTCAATTGAAGATCAAAGTGTGGATTATGTCAAAAGTGTACAATCACTCGGACCTGTATGTGAATCCGTTAATTCGCACTTCAAATCTCTGACCAAGGAGCAATTTGTAGTTCAGTATGCAGCATGGTTTCGCTGGACAAACTACATGGAGGTATGGAAATGTCTGTTGACAGTTTGTATTCTGACACATGATCTCCATTGTGGAAGTTCAATATCAGAATACACAAGAGAAATCAATGAACCAAAATGATGAGAATTTGTAACTAATTGTCCTTCTCTGATACATTGTCACTTCTAATTTTCCTGACTCTGTAATTAGATTTTATATATGCTGCCACAAAAAGAACACATCATGCTTTGGGCCTGTCCTAACCTAAGATGGTAGGATTTTCTTTTTCTGTAAAGACTAATAAGAGGTGTCTAATATCAAATACTACTGTGTAAAGGTAGTTATATTGTTTTTTAGATGTGAGCCTATAGATAAGTTGTGACCAAAAATACAAGAGATGGTCAAGGGAAGTGACCCTCCAGACAACTACAGTTTTATCACCATGGCATGGTTTTCATTCTGTAGTTGCATAATGACAATCACAGAGGGATATTTAGGTCATGCTTTTGTGTTCCTTTGACAATTTGATTTATCCTTCTGAATATTTAATGCAATGTTCTTTGTCTTTTCCCCACAAATCACAGTTATTTCTTGAAGTATTTGATGTTCTACAATGTGCACAAGCTACACGAGTTGCTCTTGGCTTAATGAAGCTAACATCATGCTTGGAGAGAGCTTTGGGTGATGTAAGTGCCACCATGTGTATTCAATTGCAGGTTTGGTTTTATAAAATGAGAACGAGCTCTTGGATTTAATTGTGCTTTGAAAAACTGTAATTACCCTGTAATGTAGTAGTACACAGCAGCCTAGCCACACCTGCAGTTGGACAGATGTTATTTTTTGCACCCAGTTGTGTTAATGGAAGTGTTCTGGTTCCCCTTCATTTGTGCTGGTAGAGTTGCGTGTGTGAATGCACTCACTGCCCAATTTCATTAAAAAAGAGGAATGTTTCCTTAATCTGTGTACGTATATTAGGTCTTTGCTCTGAGTTATTTAACTGAAACAGAGCAGCATAGTTCCCAGAGATGACCTGGTGATATTAATTTCTGTGAGGAGAGGCAGGAGCAAAGGGTTGGAAATGGGCTGCTGGAGAACTTCTTTCCTCGACACCCTGATTGTTTTCAATAGTGAAAATGATTACTGGATAAAATAGTCAAGCTTTGTGTTTGAAATACAGAGAAATATACTGCATTATTTATGCTTTAATTGCTTTAACTTTTTTTTTCTTCTTTAATAGGTATATTTACTGATTGATAAAGATTGTCCCTTCCTTCTAAGAGATTTGCTTGCTTCTGAGCAGCTTGCACTTGTTTTTGGACAAGATGTAGTAAGTGCATAGTTTTGAGCTGGTTTTCTTTTTGTGAGGTTTCCAAACATAACCTTTGCTTGCACTGCAAATTCTGTAATGTATTGGGGAAAACTTTCATTATATAAGTTTCACAGAATATCTGGGGGATGTATGGCAAAAAATAGTGAATATTATAATTGTAAATGGAAATGATTTCTAAGGCAAGCCCACACATTTTTATTTGCTTTTCTACGTGAAAAACCCACATACATAAAATTTCATATATTTGGCAAGGGGTAAGCAAGCCACAGAGTTGTCTGCCTCTTTTTGAGTTGTACTACTTGAAAATACACACCTAATAAGCAGTTTATAAACTGTGTTTCTCTTCACTGCCACTCTAGTAAAATGCTTTATAACAATTACCGTACCACTTTTTTTTTTTTTTTTTCAATAGAGGAAAGTAGTTAGCCGATTCCCATTTGCACAAAAATAATGAAACAAAATTCTGATGACATGTACGCATTCATGTAAACAAAATAGATGGTCTTTCCCATACAGTTTTACAAATGTAATTTTTTTTGTTGTATATTGTTAGCCACTCTAGTAGTTCTTTAAGGATTATTTCTGGAATTCTTAGAGGTATGCGGAAATGTTTGACTCTTACAGTTTAACAGTTTCCCTTTTTGTTTAATAGTGGTCTGGAAATACAACTTTGAATGCAATTCTGCTTTTTAATGTAAATTTCTACTAAATTATTGTGTATTTATGCGATAAGTAAGAGCTAAATTTTATCTTATTTGTTTTCTCGTCATAGTTGTTTGGGATGTTTATAAGTTTTTTCCATATTCTATAGTATGTACAAAAAAGTTAAGATTTTCTTTCAATACCTTTGGGAATTGCAACTAGTGAGTTGCCGCTATTGTGACAAGCTGTGCCCAGTCATTTTGACAGTAGGCATTATAGTTTCTCAATAACTTCTCAAATTTCTTGTCAGGGAAAGACACAAGATAATAAACAACAGATCTTCATATAGTAATCATTTTGTTTATAATTAGATGGATGTACTAAAGGTATTCATTGGATCACCATATGGTCTGAATCTTCGTAATGTTTTGTGGCATGGGTTTGCATCCCCACAAGAAATTCCTGCGAAGTAAGTTAATAAAAAAGCCTTATTTTCTTACTAGTCAGACTGACAGTGCTTGAAAAGCAATTAGTAAATTTTACTACTCTTAAAAAAAAAAGTATCCTAAGGTCTTTGGCAGTATCCTGACAATTCTCTCCTGCTGCTGCTACTACTTTTGGAATTGGATTTCCCTAGAATACTGAAGCCATTATGAAACTGGTCAGCTTTAGGACCAGTGTGTTTTACTAACAGGAAAACTGAGAATGCTTAAGGTCTTTTGTGAAACATGGTTCTTTGTCTGTCAGCGCAGTCAGGAATAACTTGGAGCAAAAAGCAGGTTGGAGGAGCAGCAGCAGCAGCCAAGTAGAATACACTGATTTTTTTTTTTTTTTTTTCATAATTCCATATTTTGTCATGCTTGTAAATGTAGTTAATCATTAAGCACTCCTACTCAAAAGGGATGGGTAGAACAGATACTGGATCTTCTTTGAAAGAGCAGGAGAAAACTTTGTCCCAAGCTCACAAGTGTGGATTTTTTGCAATAGATTTAGTTATACAGACTTCTCTAATATGTTATGGTATTCTTCCTAGATATTGTGCTATGCTGCTTTTTTTAACTGCAGGATTGGGTCAGTTATTACAGACGTATCTTCTGAAAACTAAATATATTTTAGTACATCGACCTTATGTGACCATCATTAGCTTAGAGGAGCTTGTTGCATTTCCAGGCAAGTATTTAACCTTTAGCTGTTTTTTTTTTATTGTTCTTTCATTGTCCAAAAGTGCTGTTGAAAATAATGCAGTTTCTGCAGTTCTAAGATTGAATCTTTTAACTAAAATACCATATGCTGTCTTCAGATGAATCAGTTGTGCTTGTAGGACCACTCTTTAATACAAAATCAGTTCTACTCATTATTGAATCAAAAAATACTGCATTCCAAAATAATTTCAGCACACTGGAATGTGTAACATTACTGCTTATGAAGACTTCAACTATATGTTACAATCTTTTGATGATGAAAATTTATTTTAGTTAATAGTCATACCAAATCTTTAATTCTTTCCTGAATCAGGGGGTTTCAGGTGCAAAAGTCCCAGCTGGAGTACTCTACATATTTCAGGGAAGGTAGTGGTGAAACAGTATGATGCCTTATCTTCAGTACCCTGATGCATTTCTCAGGGAAGGACCTGAAGAGACCCAGATAAAAAATCTCCTTATCACTATAGTTTCAGACCATTTGGGGTGTACTTCCACTGTTTTTAGAGGAACAACGACATATAAGGAATTCGGGTCTATACAGTGGCCATAGTCTGTTTGTGCTATTTAATCAATTTGTCAGTGAAACATCTGTTTGCAGAACTGACAATAGGGCTTTTTGAAACCATATCAAGCTGATAATATTCAAATCATCATGTAGTATAAATCCTGTAGCTGTTGGTGTGCTTCAGAAAAATATCTACTACAATTAAGTTGCACTTATTATATTATGGCTTGTCATGGAAGGTCTTTATAATATGATTTTCTACGTGTCTTTTTCATTATGTGGTAGCATTGAAGTATAAAGTATTTATTATGCTAAATGTTGGGACAGAAAAATTGATAAAATAGAAACAATATTTTTATTTTAAAAATACTATTGTACTGATTCTTACTGAATTAAAGTGATTAAGATATATTATAATTTTTTAAGTATTTGAAGCAGGTGGAGAACATCTCAATAGAAATGGGCCAGTTGCTGTGTAATCGTTTAGTCTCAAAAAATTGTAGGCATTTTCTACTGTTTATGCTGTCACTTTATATTATTAGTAGAAATGCAATCTTAAACTCAATTTCTGATATTAAATGTATTGTGATTGTTGTTCTACTTGCAGAGTTGAAATAAATTGAATAGCTTTTAAGTCTTCCTTTATAAGCACTGAAGTAATCGTTTCAATTAAATGTTAAGAATGAATTAGAAAAATGTAGATTTAGATTGTATGTAACTTATTAATGTTGTTTTGCTAACTTGCAGATCTTAATCATGAAACACTTTGTGTAGCAGAAGAGCTAGTACAAGTGTCTGATTTTGTATTGAAATCAATGCTACCATTTTGGATGGCTGCTTTAACAGCTTTCAGGCAAAGCAGGTAATAGTTGATTTGTTTTTTCCCTATTTTTAGTCTTGGTCTGTAGTGTTTAGTCTTTTTGTTTCTTTAGGCTTTTCATTTCTAGATATTCACTATTTATAGAATACTAGTCAGCAGCACTTGTGGATTCCAAAGCTTTTTGCTAAATCTGTTGGCTAAAAACATATAGTTATGCATTGTAACGATGGTCCCTCAGAAAGTTGGCAGACTTAATACTTTATTTTGTGCCAACTCAAAATATAAACTATGTATTGAAATCTAAGCTGAGGAACTGCAGCTGATGTAGTGAAGAAGAGCTTTAGAAAGTGAATGGAAGTAACTCTTCAGATAATAACATGTTTTTTTTAAATAAAAAGTACTTTTTTCCATCTTCCATGCTCCACCTTTTTGCAAGTTAATGTCATCTCTGAACTGATTTGAGCTAGGTGGTCAGCTTTTGTTGGGCACAGGTAGTCGTTAATATTTGTTTATAAGGTCCTCATTACAAAGGAATTTTGGTCTGGATTGTTTGGCCTGAAAGAATATCTCTAAGATGGCTCTAATTTCCATTTGGATTATATTTATAAGGGAAGAAAAACCCTTTGGGTATCTCTTATTTTTTCAGGTATGCTGACAGTGTGATTCTCTTACTTCCTCAGCTGGAAGTTGGACTCAGATTGCTCTTCACTACAACTAATAAATGTCCAGATCGACTGCTAACAGCTGAGGTAAATTTCTGTCTAGTCAATTATGATTTAGTACTCACAGTATTTCTAGAATAATTACTCTAGAAGCAAGGTGACACTTCCAGTTTTTCCTCCCAAAAAATTCCAAGAAATTGTGGAACAGCGTTTAGAAATTTCCAGTAAAGTTTCATGAACACCTTTTTTTTTTTTCCTACTAAAAGTGGGAAAAGTGGGAAAAACTTTCAAGTAGAAAAACTACTTGAAGGTTAGTGTTCAGAAACAGTAGTTAAGGGAGGAAAGTAGGTCATGCTACATTTATTAAAAAAAAAAACTTTCTAAAAAAAATCGAAGAGTCCTTTTTTTCTTTTGAGTTTTTTTTTTGCTATTCATGCACCTCCGGTATCTCACATAAATGAATAAGTATATCTTCAGTATGCCTGTCTATTTTGAAAAATCATATAATATTTATTATCTTTTGTTCCAGCCTTCTGCTCTCTACACCACTTTTGATGAGGTAATTGTGATTTTATTTTTTTTAAATATGCATCAGCTTCAGAATTCAAGCATGTGCACGTTTCTCATTAGTAGAGATCAGAAAGCACTTTCTTGTTGTGTTGGATGAAGCATTATTTCTAAACTTTTCCAAACAGAAGATAATGTCAGAAAACATACTTTAAATTTGGCATCCCCCAGAGGATATCAAAATCAATAAAAATTTTAATGAAGAGTTTAATTTATTCTAAATGCTTTTATTTTTTATTTCTTCATCTCAAAAAAACATATTCTGCCATTTTCCCAGATTCAGCTATTCAAAATAAATACAGATAAGCCTTGTCAGCAGAAGTCTTCAATTTTACAGCCCTTCTGAATTATCTCAAATAGTGTCAAATAGTCAAATATTTAATCAGTAGTAAATATACACCTTGTTTCTGGAGTGGAAGAAGTATTTGCTTAATATTAGAAAAGCTATTTACTTGGTGTTTTTCCTTTGATTGTTTGGCTTTCAACAATGTATTTATATTCAAAATACTTTTTCTAGATGCTAAAAAAGCATTTGGATAATGGAAAAATCAACCAGCTTCCTTCAGTTCTTGAAGAACCTGCCATGGCAAGTGTTTTGAAAGTTCTTTTTTTGCTGTTGTAATTGTGTTTGTTTGTGTTTTTTGTTGGTTTTACTTTTATTATATTTCAGAATAATTCTATATTTATGATCATTTATTTATTCATTCCACATAGCTTATAGAGCAGGAGAAAAACTGTTGCCACGTGGGGAAAATTAAAACTGTTTTCTGACTACCTCTGGGGCACGTGTAATACTAGGTGGGCAGATGGCATAAAAACATAGCTGCAAACCTACCAGAGAATGTTCTGGATATTGTAACCCAAACATGACAGTGAACATGAAAACTAGAGCTGTTGAATTTAGAGACTTTCGAGGCTACAAGAAAGACATGAGTTTATTGCTCTGAGAGTCAGAGGCAGTGAAGCTATGTAGGAATTGGGACACAAATTTAAAGGAAATTTGTTGTAACCCTTTATGAAATAGCTTGTATGTTAATTTTGAATTTCCTGAGAAGCTAGCAAGATGGACTAGTTGCCCTTTTGTTATGAGCATAGTGTTTATGAGCATAGTGTATGAGCATTGTTTTCTCTAAACATCTAAACGCCACTTTTCCTATAGATGCAGTCACATCTTTCAGAGGATATTCTGTACACTCACTACCATTGGTGTGAATTTCCACAGGAATTTCTTTGGGATTTCTTGAATCACCAGGAGGGTCCACGTATAAGAGATCATTTAAGCCATGGAGAGGTCAATCTGAAAACATTTCCTAGAGAATTGGCCAATCAGATAGTTGCATTTGCAATTACACTTCTCTGTAGATTTTCAGATGAAGACATGGTTGCTTTTAAGGTAGGGATCAATATTATGCTGTCAGAAGAATTTTCAGTTGTTTTGGGTGCTGAATGTAATTTTAGATAGTGTCATGACTACATCTTTCTCTACAGCAGCTTTTCATGGAAATAGTGTTCCTCCAAGTAAAAAACTGTGTAAGTATGTTTTTCTAGTAGACAAATAAGTACAGAAAGCTTTCTGGAATAAGTCTTCTTACTGTATCTTAATTTGATTAACTATTCCTTATTTAGATAGTTGATTCATAGACTATAGTGATAGTACTATATATGATTTGTCAAATTATATCAGTATTTAGCCTGATTATCAGCTGTATTGTTGGAAAGATATATAGAACAACTGTAGCTCAGCCATTGAGGTATGTAATGTTTGAGATTTTCTTTCTCTCTGAGACACTATAGATAATGTTTCAGAAATGGAGATGCAATTTGTGTCCACGCTGTATATTGTGAACTTGTGTACACCTTTTGTCTAGCAATACATGTTCCTTAACATTAGCAATTATTATATTCACTCCCACAGATTTCCTGTTCATATTTGGCATTACTTCCTTCAATATGAAACAAAAACCTTTGAGATAAATCTTCCATTTATAATTTGGATCTCTTTTTAGTTTCTCAAAATTTGGATGCTGCTGCATTGAGAGTTCATGGTTACTTTTCTCCCAGCTGCAGTCAGGTTTCATTGTTGAAATATGCCAAAGAAATCAAGCTTTAAAATTTCATGTTGCTGATTATTGCTTTAATCCATCAGACATTTGGAATTAATTGACTTCAGTAGTGTAGGTAGCTTGCATAAAGTTAAGCATAAATCTAAGTCTGCATCCAGTTAGGACAGTTTGAAGAAACTGTTGTATTTTGTCTGCTGACTGTCAACTGTTGATTTTGTAATCAGGAACACGTGATCATCAAACCACTGATGGCTTGTGCAAGTTGCTACCGTTCTCGATTTCATCCAATTTCCCTACTCAAGAAACAGGTAAATGCTTACGGTGAAAGCATTTTAGTCCATAAAATTGTGAATCCTTAAAATTAGTCTTAATTACTGTGTTCATGCTTTGATTGCCCTAACGTAAACCTTAACAATTTGTGTCAGTTTATCCAATTGTGACTACTGAACTGATTATCAATTGTTGCAGTTTTTTTCTAAAATAGCCACTAAGAAAAATAAAATATGTTATCTGTCAAATATCGTACTTTACATACAATTTTTCATGGTACGTTTTTGAATTTTAGGTGCTGGAATGTATGAAGAGTATTCACTTATGGCCTGAATTACCGACAGCATCTGAAGAACATGTTCAAGCAGTTGAAGGGTACGTATATGCTGTTCATAAAAAAAAAAAAAAAATCTCAAAATCAGTATGAACAATAGGATTTGAGATGAAAAGTGTCTTAAATTTCTTTACTAGTAAGATGATAGACACCAAAGAGGTTGTTTAGAGACCTGCTGTTTTTCTTTTTAACTTAATCTGTGCTATACATATCTGTAATGCAAATAATACAGTGTAAAAACTGCAAGCAATGCACTAACTAGAAGGCAAAGAGGAGCCATCTGAAAGCAACACAAGGGTGTTAGTGACTCCCTGTTCTGTTTCTGAAGAGATATTGAAGGAGCTGTTAGGAAATTAAATTAGAAATTGAGCCCATCGCAACAAAAATAAAAAAGTGACTCACCAGATGTAAAACAGAAAATAATTGCTTATTCTGAAAAGGGCTTGGTAACTAAATTAATGGAAGAATTTACATGAGATATTAAATAGGAAATTACACTTACTTAGATCTGAGAGGTGAAAATGGAATGCACCAGGCACATATTCAGTATGCTTCACAATTTTAATGAATAAGCAGAAGATTAAATGGAGTTTAAGAGACTGCTGAGACTGAGAAAAGGCTGATTTTAACTGGAGAAGGAAAGTTATACTTAAAGGGTAAACCAAGACAGTAGAAAGAGGGATTATCAAATCCATTGCTATGCAAAATATCTGCATCTCCATCTATGCTATTTAGACAAATGAGCACTATGCAGTGTTGTCATCTCAATCTTACTTTCTTTTAATGTTTTATCTTTTAAGGTTAGAAGGAAATACTGAAACTAGTTCTTTAATTTTGAAGATGGCTGAAATCCTCTCTCAATTACAGCAGTATTTGCCGCAGGATTGCTGTAGTCCAGATGATCCTATCAGTAGTGTTGTAACGGAGAGGTAAGTTTGATGTTTTCCTGGTTCCCACTGTCAACTTCTGCACATAGCTCAGCATGAGAACTCTCAAACCTAAGTTACTAACTTCCCTATTTTCAGAACACTACTTGAAATATTGCTGCTGCAACAATGAGACATTGTAGATCTGGATCATTATTTAGATTTAGTTTAGAATTCAGCACTGGAAAAAGAAATCAGACTGGGGAAGCTATATATGTAAATATGTATGTGCTGACTAGATTAAGTTGCCTGTAATTTAAAACTGCATCAGAAATTTTGTTTTAATGTGTTTGATGTCATAGCTATGCATGGCATTTAAAAATAGTAATATGTCACTACATAATTCTTTTCTTATGTGTTTTAGTAACAAGATTCTGAAATAGAAAATATGTTGTTACACTTTTCAGACTTTAGAGGTATATTGGTAGGTCCAGTTAAAACTGACATGGAATAATGATCAGAACAACTTGTCTTTTAATTGGCCCTGTTGTGGTACTCTGAAGAGGTTCATGACTAAATAAACATGATGGAACAAAGAGCTCCTAACCAAACCTGTTGGGTATGGGCAGGATGAAAAAAAAAAAGCGAAGAGGATGATACCCATTGCTTCACATATGTAGACTGTGTGCCTTCCATTTTCTATTCATCAATTTGCATTTTTCTAATTTATTAAAAAGCAGCCCAATTGCTAAATTGTTAAACCATTTTAAGAGTCTTCTGTTTTTATCACTTTTACTCATTAATGTTTTGCTGTCTGAGAGAGAATTTTGGTGTGAAAGAGATTAAGAAACAGTTCTATAAGAACAGAATGTTTAAAGTGAAATGTGACATGTTATGTTTGTAGATCAGAAAAGGACAGGAGAAAGGTATTTGGTTGCCCTAACAATTCATCATCTGGTGCAGTTGATGAAAACAATGGCTGCACCACCTTTATATTAAGAAGTGTTAAGTCTGCTGTCTGTTCTGCCTGTAAGAAAGACAATACACTAATGGGAGTATTAGTTAATACCATTTATTTGAGTAAGTTTTATTATGATAGATGATAATTCATTGTAAATTGAAGTATGGTGGGAGGCTCCAACCATAGGAGTGCTCTGATTTGGAATGTTCGGTGTATCATTTCAGCTAGACGTTTTTGTTAATTGTCATTGTATTTCTTTGATTTGAAACGGGAAACACATTCATCACCAGTAATTTTTCAATTGTATTTAATAAGAGTACACAGAGTGTATAAAGATCTTTTTTTTTGGTCATGAGGTAAGAGTAATCAGTTTTCTAAGTTAAAACATTTCAAATCTAACCACATCAGATATGAAATATATCTCATGTTAGATGCATCTAGCAAAAGATTGAAATTAACAATTACTTCCTCTTTTGGAGGCTGTTGGTAAAACTTTGTGATAAACACATTTGCACACTCTATTCTCCACGACCTGTTCTGGAAGTATTAGTGGTACTCCGTAAAATATGCGCACAGTGCCATCAAGTGTCAGAACAAGTTATTGCCAGCATTGAGTTGAGATATAAACAGTGGATGAAAAAGACTCTACGTTCTCGCCAAAGGCATAACTATCTACGAATGTTAAACAGGTTGGCTGATATTTTTTCTTTACTTTGTGGCTATTTATGGTGCTGTGGTATAGTGGCTGCATGCTGCTGTTGCTACCTTTCAGTGTTTTGTTTTACGAGTTTAAAATGCACAGTGTTATGTTCTCATTAACCTTTTCAGAGTGAAGTGTCAACACAGGTTTATGTTACATAGTAATATTGAAATAATAGAAAATCTCAAATTGGAGACCAATTTAATATTGTTGGTTTTTTTTTTTAGCACTGCTAGACTACTACACTGTAAATTATAAGCTTTCAAATAAAAGCATCATTCAAATGTTATATATTTCCTGCTTTTCCTATTTAAGCATAAAAATGCCATTCAAGTTTTACCTGAATACAATATGTTAAATTGATTTCAAGACTCTGCCTACCTCAGTTCTTCTGCTTTTTATCATGGCTGGGTCAGCATCTTTTAGATAGAAGAGAGATTTTTAGGAATCCATTAATTTTATTCCCATTCACAAGTGTTTTTCAAGGATTTATAAATCTACTTTAAAAACTGGGAAAACTGTGAGCGCGATTTTCTTGGTCAGGTTATATTCCTCAAAATGTTAAAACACATTATTTAAGAAACAGTGTAAATTGACAACGCATATTTGTAATTCAGTTGATCTCCATTTTATTATCTGTGGGGTTCTGGTGAGGTTTTCTCTGGCGTCTTAATTATATATGTATTTCTCTTCTATTCCTCTTCTGAGGTTTCATAATTTATAGTCTTTGTATAGTTTTGATACTCGGCCTGTTTTTGTCTGACAGACTTTTGTAGTCTTTTTTTTCTACTAATAAATATCCAACTATTTAGGATGGATCTAGAATCTAAGAAATTTTTTATATTAGTGATTTCAATTTAATTTGGATTTAGTCTGTTTATTATTAAATACTTTTGCTTATTTCTAGTGTTAAGTTTTTGTCTCCGGTGTTGCGGCTCATCTTACTGTTAATTACCCTGGAAGTAGTCAATGTCCATTTGGTTTGTAAGAAGACTCCTTTTGATTATCAGCAGTATCTAAAGTGAGTAGATATAACTTATATTGTGATAATTAGAAGTTACACGCACTCTTTTTGTGGCCATTTAAATAAATTCCATCTGTAATATAAATCCTGTAGAGAAAAAAAAAGGAACAGAATGACTTATTGCAGAAGAATTATCATCCTTCTTTCTATCATTAGTCATCAGTTATGTCATGCAATGTTCACTAAGGACTAAATAACTTAGTTGAAAGTATGTTGTTCAGTTATTCACGTTTTTAATTATTAGACTCCTCAGTATAAACAGAGAATGATCACACTGAAAAAATTAGTATATAAAAGCTGTGTTTAATATGTTAGTAATATTACTCCTTGTATGCCAGTTAACAGGTGATTGCATTCTGAAACATTTGACTGAGAAAAGAAGCAAAATGGGGGAAACTGTATTACACATTATATGACTGCATTCTTTCTCTGTCAATGTTTAATTGCACTTCTGAAAATCATTGCTTCTAGCAGTGAGAATGAACAAGTGCATTTCTTTCAGAAGTAGAAGAAAGTAGCAACTTTAAGTCAGGCACTGAGAGCTTTTTCTTTTTAAGTCCTTTAATGAGTTTTTCTTCTGTTTTTATTTCTCATAGGTTTTTGAAGTCAGTCTTGCAGTATACTGAGAACTTGGTGACATACACAAGCCCAGAGAAAAACAAGTGGGATGAAACCAAAGAGCTTACAAATAAGGCTTTGATAAAAATAAGGAAATTCAGTGACAGAAAGCTAACATTAATTCAGTCAGCTACGTAAATTAAATAGTTTTAAGGTTATTAGGATATTTAAGGTCATTTAGGATATTGTTATATCTTAAGAGTTTTGAAGTCCTCAAACTTGGTGAGTCTAAGGTTTAAAAGCAAACTTCATTAGTCATTGTAAAATTTTGAATGCAAAATGTATTGTTTTTACTAGAAGGCTGTTGAGACTGGAGTTGAACGATCAAGCTCGTTCTGAAGAACGAGATTTTTTCCAAATCCACTGAAAAGGATTGACTGCAAGCCTATTCAGGATGATGCAAGTTCTACTTTAAGTATATTATGTTTTGTAGCTTGATTTTTTTATATATATATAAAAAGTTTTTATTATACTGAAAACATCTGAGAAAAGAGTTTGAATAAAAGCTCTCGGGAAAAAAAAATAAAATTCCTAAAGATTTATTGTATATGTTGATGAAATACACTGGAAATAGTTTTTAAATACTGTTATCAACAGATAAAGAAACAATGAATAATATAGGGTAAAGTAATGCTCATTGACAGCTATAATTGTTTTTATTGGCTCAAAACAGCCAGGTCATGCATGATGTGTGTAATTTGTTTAATTTATCTGCTCATTCCCAATACATATCTAGTTAGTAAGTTAACTGCATGTAAATAAATACGAACTCTAAAGCGCACACTTTAATCACAGACATGTATTTACTATGGTTCAAAAAGTTATCTTTGTGTTGCATACAAGATTCCTTTGAATATATTTTTTTTCAAAATACATTCTCCCATATTCTTGTCCTCAAAGACTAGAATTTCAAAGGAATACATCAATTTAAGAATGAATTCACAGAAGATAACTCATCTCTATCCATTTCTTTCTCCTGTGGAGAGCAAAACCAAAGGGTAATGTCGGGAGATTGTTTGATTATACAAACGATTAGAGATTCAAGTTATATTTTAATAAGATTCTTTGACTGGAAATCACAGTGAGAGAATCACTAGTTAAGTGATAGGGAAAGATACAAACTAAAATCATGTTACTTCATTCATGCTACCCTTTCAATATATTAGTTGCAATTTTGTAATTTAACTATGTTACTTTCCAAGGGTTTTTTTACTCTAAAGGATATGAAGAAGTAGGAGTTTGAGAAAAAAAGGATTTAAACTAGGAATAATTGAATGCAATCTTTGAGCCACGGTATAAAATTTCAGCTTTTTTAACAGCTGAAGTGGCAAATTTAATTATATTTGGAAAATGTATTTTCTACTTGTTGACTTTGCTCCGAAGTGTTAACTTCTGCTAAGCATAGCTTTGTAGTTACTTTTATGGCATTGCTTTGATGGTGATAAGTGTTGTAAGGCAAAAAAATGTTAAAACTTTGCCTATTTGTTGAGGAAAGAGATTAAGAAATTAAAATTCATAGTGTTTTAAAAGTGCATTAATAGATGACAGACTTTCTCCTTGTTGAAAATATGTTCTTGTACTGAAAAGCATCTTACAGACCGTGTGTATTTTCAACAACATAAAAGTTCTCTTCTTCCTATATTTAAACTTAATTAAAATGATCTTTCACACTATTCTCTTCATCTTCATTTACCTAAGAAGGAGCTCATTGATAATTTTTCATTTACTAATTAATGTCACAGATGTATTTTGCTGCTTTAAGTCTGTGGTACATAATATGATGGACTTTTGGCAATTTTGTTTTTCCTACCTCTGAAAGCTCCCTGATGGGAACACTGCTACTATCTATTGGTTAGACAAATCTGGAACAGACTAGGACAATCCAATTAATTCTGTCTTGCTGCTGTTATTTCTTAGACATCTGCAGTAGAGCTTCTTCCTGTTGTTACAAGACTTACAGAATATAGTTGCAGCATAAGTTTATATTCTACAATGCACCTAGGGGAGCAAATGGCTGAGACATGATAAAATCATTGGTTTTGTCCTTTATCAGTTACTTGAAATGACTACTGCTCCAGTTATCTTTGCCATCTGTTTGGAATCATTTGGAGTTTAAAGATACAGTAGGTTCAGAGTTGGGACTCCCAGTATTCCTGAGAGTAAAGGAAGTTTGGAATAACCAAAAATATCTAGTGGGTACATGCATGAGTAAAACTGACAAAACATTTCATGTTGAAATGCAAATGTTCTGATTTTCTGTTGTCCTAAACATAATTCTGGGACTGAGCTGTACAAAACTGCCGTCTCCTGTTAAGTATATAAATATTTGCTCAGTCTTTTTAAAAATGTTGTCGTTCTTGAAATTTCAAATGTCTAGAATAGTATAAAAGAATGTCTTCTTGCAAGCGTGGCCTTTTATCCAAGTATTACTTCTGCCAGTTTTATTCCTTAGCCCTGTTCCCTGAGGTCTGCATTTTCCTAAAGGTAGTACAGTGAAGGTGTACAGACATAGATGCAGAATTTGTAAAGTAGTCTGAGGAAGGCAGTTGAAATATTTTGTTTAAATATTTTGTTTAAAAAGGATATCTGAAACCGGGGTAACGCTAATGAGGAAGTGAGAATTCTTCAGTTAGTTCTCCCAAGTTCAATTAGTTAACTTGTATTTGTGTGTGTATATATGCATATACATATATTCTATAATGTGTCTAAACAGATAAATATAAAAAATAAGCTGAGTTTGCTTCTATTACTTCCTGAACTTACAAGCTGATGTTAAGCATTCAAAAAAAAATATTACAGAAATTTTGAAAACATTGAAGAAAATCAGGCATCCATCCTGGCTAAGTCAATAGAATTCATAGAATCATAGAACAGCTTGGATTGGAAGGGACCTTAAAGATCAAATAATTACAAGCCCCCTGCAATGAGCATTGATGCCACCCACTACATCAGGTTGCCCAAAGCTCCCATCCAACCTGGCCTTGAACACCTCCACTGATGTTGAAGTGTTCACCACCACACACAACTTAACTGGGCAACCTGTTCCAGTGCCTTACCACCCTCTGAGTGAAGATCATCCTCCTAACCTCTAATCTAAATCTCCCCTTGCTTAGTTTAAAACAATTCACCCTGGTCCTGTCATTATCTGTTTGAGAAAAAGTTGCTCTCCATCTTTTTTTTATAAACCCCATTTAAATATTGAAAAGCTGCATTGAGGTCTGTCTGGAGCCTTCTCCTATGTTGGCTGAGCATCCCCTGTTCTCTCAGCCTTTTGTCGTAGGAGGGGTGCTCCAGCCCTCTGATCATATTTGTAGCCGTTCTCTGGACCTGCTATAATGGGTCCACGTCCTTCTTGTGCTGGGTGCCCCAGACATGGATGCAGTACTCCCAATTGAGACCACACAAGGGCACAGCAGATGGGGACAATCACCTCCATCCACCTGGTGGCCACTCCTCTTTTGATGCAGCCCAGGATGCAGTTGGCCTTCTGGGCTGCAAGTGTGCGCTGCCAGCTCACATCAAGCTTTTTGTCCACCAGAACCCTCAAGTCCTTCTCTGTAGGGCTGCTCTCAGTGAGTTTTCCCAGTCTACACTTACATCTGTGATTGCCCTGACCCAGGTGCAGCACTTGTCCCTTAGACTTGTTGAACCTCATTAGGTTTTCATGGGCCCGCTTCTCAAGCTTGTCCGGGTCCCTTTGGATGGCATCCCTTCCCTCTGTTGTATCGACTGCACTGCTCAGCGTGGTGTCATGTGCTGAGGGTACACTCGATCCAATTTCCTATGTTGTTGATAAAGATATTAGATAGCACTGGTCCTAAGACAGACCCCTGAGGAACACCACCTGTCACCAGCTTCTACCTGGACATGGCATCGCAGCCTTTAAACCAATTCCTTATCCATTGAATGGTCCACCCTTCAACTCCCTCTCCAATTTGGAGATTGGTATGTCATGTGGGGCCATGCCAAAGGCCTTGCCGAAGTCCAGGTAGGTGACATGGGTCAGTCTTCCCTTGTCAACTGATACAGTCACTCCAACATAGAAAGTCACCAAATTGGTCAGGCACAATTTGCCCTTGGCAAAGTCGTGCTGGCTGTCTTGGATCACCTCCTTGTCTCGAATTCCATTGCATCTTCTTGAATATCCTATCTAGATTATAAGAAGGGCCTCTTAAATTGTTTTAGCTTTAGCTTTTCAGGAGTCTGATGCAGTTCCCTTGTCTGTCATACACCTCAAGGGTAGGTTTAGATAAAAGACTGAATTAATAAGAAATGTAATGCTTTTAATTCAGTTTGGAATGGATATAGTTTTCAAATATGAGTAGAGATCCTATGCTGCTTAAACAGGAACTGGTGAAAATTAATGTTGTAGGAAATCTTCTGAATGCATTATCATTATATGAACGTTGTTGTACATTCATAAAAGTTTGAAGAAAAGCTTATATCTGAAGTAATTCTGTTGCACTTGTGTGAATATTTGTGGGGTTTGGTACCTGGTAGGGATCATGATGATGGATGTGTAGTTTATTGAGCTGGGCACTGTAGAAATGCAACAAAACGTCAATTATGTAGGAACCTGTGTGTGGAAACAAAGCTTGTCCATTATTTTCTCTCTCTAGCATTTTCTAGTTATTGTTCTCCACCACGATGGTAGAAGGGGTTAGAAACAGCATCCTGTGTCCTTATAAAATTGTATCTCAAGTGACAAAAAATATTTAAAACCTTTCTGGGGTTGTCATTACTATTGTATTATACAGGAACAAAATTGATTTACTTATGTTTTAATGCTCATCATCTAGTTTTCAAGCAGCCTGATAGTCTTTGAAGTAAACGCATGGTGGCAGTGTTTGGTAACTCAAAATAATTTCACGTCCTGACATTTACTCTCATCTCTTTTCTTTGAATGTTTTTGTAAAGAAGTCAAGTTTTCTGCTAATCTTGTCAGCTTTGTTATTTGTTGCGTGTCCTTTATTGTGGCTGTTGCTTCTGCCGAATGTTTTTTCTCTCCTCATTTGTTTCAGACCACTTTTGGAAAAATTGAACATCTCTAAAAAATGTTTTGTAAATTGCATTCTGATAATAAGATAGAGGTTTATCACTCACCACATTACTTTCTGATGACTTTTCAAATTTTCCAGTACTCCATCAAGCTCCCCTTACCTCAAGGAGCTTGAGGATAAGTTCTCTGAATTTAATAAACATTTTAATTATAGTTTCTTACAGAACATGAGATGGTTTGACATTCCTAAAGGAAAAGTTTCCAGATTATCTTTTGTTAATTGCTGTGGTATCACAAAAACAAGTCTTATCTCAAAAGCAAAATAAATCTTTTGTACAAAAATGATAATTGTCAAGGAATGTGTTTATTGAGAAATTTGCTCTAAGGTCTAGCCTTATTGCTATGGTAATGATTATTCAGCCTGT
The DNA here is from genome assembly GCA_011075105.1 of Heteronetta atricapilla. Lineage (NCBI taxonomy): Eukaryota > Metazoa > Chordata > Aves > Anseriformes > Anatidae > Heteronetta > Heteronetta atricapilla. The sequence goes on along the minus strand of CM021733.1, from coordinate 43,081,315 downwards.
TTAAACTGAAATGTGCTATTTGTATGCCACCCTGTGAAGAAGATATTGAGCGTTGCTTGTTGGGTGGCCTCTGAAATCCATGTCCACAGTAGCACTTTCAGACCATGCGGAGAGGTTGCAGTTAAAAAAGATTTTCATTCACATGAAGCAGTTTTTGTACACTGTGAAATCTTGTGTAGAAGTGTTGGAACATCCCCAACAAAGCTTGTTTCTGCCTTATACTACGGTAGTGCATCTGGTCCATGTATGGTGTATCACCTTTTTTTCATAAATTGGTCTGCAGATGCTGAGCAGATTCCTGGAGTAAACTGTTCTTGTCCCGTCTACTTCAGTGCAGAGTTTTTACTCCACTAAGGATCTGCCCCATGCTGTTTGTGTTTCCCTTGAAGTGAATTGGCTCCTATCAGTGCTTCTTTTTCAGACTTGCATCTTTTCAGGGGACTAGAAGAATGAGCTGTGAATTTCAGATAAAACTGCTATTAAAAAAAAAAAAAAAATGGCTTAATTCCCAGGGAAGTGGAGATCATGTGTGGGACTTCACAGCTATACACCAAACTCTTAATTTTAAAAATATTTTTTGTGTTTTAGAAAGAACTTTGTTTAAATTGTTTCTTTTTTTGAGGCTTTTTAGAAAGAACTTCATTTAAATTGTTTCTTTTTTTGAGGCTTTTTCAGGGGCAGTGCTGTTAGATCACCTGATTTTTGCCTTTTTAAAATTTTCAGGGATAAATGGATATCTGTTATTTAAGAAGTCTTTTAAGTCATATAGATTTACAGACAGAAATTGACTGAAAGGAAAATACCTGTTGTTTGCCTTCCCTGAGCCCCAGGCTATAGGATATAAATATGGGTAGTGAATACTGTGCGAGATGAAACTGGCATTTTTTCTGAAGGTGAGAATCCTAGACAATATATACAATTAAAACCAGCAGCCTTGCCTACCAAAAAGAGCCCATGCCTTCTGGCATTCTCCACTGAATACCTCCTCTGTTCATCTTCAATGTATATGCATCTCACAGTTTCTTTAAAAAAAAAAAAAAAAAAAAAAAAAAAAAACAAACAGTAGATCCAGCCAGCACCAGTTTGTTAGTTTGTTTTCCATGTTTTCTTTTCTCTGTAAGGGATTAGTTGTAGTAACAGATTTCATGTGCCAGAAAGTGGGTGAACATTAACTATTTTGTCATGCACTGATCCTTCCCACAGCCCTGCAAAATTTGAAATGCAGGAATGGTTATTCATTAACATTTCTTTGTGTCTACAGGAAGTACATTTACTATGTAAACATGTTTTATATTGAACATACAGCTGTTTTGAACGAGCACTCAATGAAACATAAGAGTACAGTGCCTACACTGCCACTTCAGAAACTCCAAGATACCACAGCATTGTGTTTTGGAAGAGCAAACACAAAGACTTTTCCTGGAACAATGAATGGTGGAAGTTTCTTATAAATAAATAAATAAATAAAATGTATTACTGGGATTGTTTCATATCTGAAATGTCTGGACACTGAACTACTGATGTGCAGTCAATATTTAGAAGTGGTGGCGTGGAAAGGCTCTTGAAGTTTGTAATGCTCATTTTAGTACAGATCCCATTAGAGAAGGAAGATCGAAGCATCTTCAGAAAGTCTTCAGACTGGGAGGTATATTGCTACCGGAAAAATACTATGGTGTGGAGGAAAGGTACCCCCAAAGAAGCTGCATGGTGTAGGCCCCCTCATATACAGTTTGTTATTCCTGGGGACCACAGGACTGACTGGGATAGGTGTGCTGGTAGAGGCATTATGTACAGCATGCCAAGCCCTAGGGCAGCTCTCCCCTCCCATGAGGGTAGATACTGGGGTGGTGAGTTAGCCAGCATTTGGACCATGGGCTGGCATGCCGTGTGTTTGTGTTTGCCCTTTAGCTGAGCTGGTCCTTGCTCAGAAAAGCACAAAATGAGAGAGGGTGGTGTTGACTGTCTAACAAGTCCTACGTGCATCTCCGAGGTGTAACTTTTATTAAAATGTTAAGGAAGGGGAGGGTTTCTAATTGTGTTAATGGGAAAATGGTCATATGCTTAAACCGGCAGCACAGGACAATGATAGGAGATGACAATTCGATGAGCTCATGGATGTAAGACCAATGGCAGCTGTGCAGGAGTGGAAGGTTAATTCTACGCAGTTGGTAAAGAAAAACTAACCCTCCCACCACCACCCCCCCCCCCAAAAAAAAAAAAAAAAAAAAATGCTGCAGTTGACCCTTCAGGATATAATGCACTTGTGTCAACATGGACTCTGCCCAAACATTGTTCTGTTGTGGAAGCAGCTGGATGCCCTGCCCTCTGGTTTATGTAGCGCCGAAGGGAGGGAGTAAGGAGGGATGAGGTGAGGAAAGAGAGAGGGGAAAGAGGCAGGAGGGAAAATAAAGTGAACACAGCTCACCCCTTAAAACAATAATGCTTTCCAAACTGAAAATGCCATACAAGCTGGCTCTCTCAGTGCTTATTTCTTGATATCCAGGGACCTGCAACAGCAGAGAAAGAGCATCCACCTCGAAGTCACAGGAGTTGTCACAAGGAAGCAATTTTTCTGCTTCTTTTAAAAATATTTTTCTTAGGGAAGATAGGCAGAGTTGGTGAAAGTGGGGTGGGGAGAGAGTCATGGCTATTCCTGTCTAGCCTGCTGTGTTCGAGGTCTAATTTATAGTACTCCGTGTAGCACGATGGTGTCATCTTAATGGTGTATTAACGCTGAAGTCTGGAATATTTATTTGGTTGAAAAATGCAGCCGATACTAAATACATCTCTGGGGAGATGGCTGTGGGATGATTACTGAAGTGACGGCCATCAAATTGATAGCATTTCTCTGTCCTCCTGGGTCTGCTGCTGTAAAAGTGGGACAGGGTGTTTTCTGGGCGAGAGTAATGGTGGCTGCCCTGTCCTTGGGGGCAGATGTGGCCCAGCACCTGCTCTCTGCATCCCGGACAGACAGGGCTGCTGCACAATTATCTCCCAGTTTGCTCTAATTTCTATTCAGATTAATCAGCGGTTGCTTGACACGAGGAGTCACATTGTGAGCTTTTAAAGCTTTGCCACACCATTTCTGTTTGTTTGTTTACAATCTATTATTCATGCTCGAAATACTGGCCAATTTAACCTCCTGATTTGTAATTTTTTTTTTTATTATTTTTATTTTTTAAAGGCCGGAATTATTTTACTTTTTGTTGTATTGTTGGGTAATGTCAGATTGAGTGGAATAATTTGGTGGGGGGGGGGGGTGTTTAGTTGGTTGATTTTGTTTTGGGTGAAGTCTCCCCTGTGCATTTGCATATGTATAATACATATAATATGTATAAATCCATGGAGGTTATTGCTTTTTTTTTTTTTTTTTTCACTTGATATCTGTACCAGCTAATATGAAATAGTGCCCAGTAGAGATTCTTAGCATTCCTTACTTTCAGCCAGTTAATGTGTTGAAGAATGAAAGACATATTACTAAACTCAGGAGAGGGACCTGAGCATTAAAACTGCATTTTGTTTGTTGTTTGCACTGTGGCTGTGCCCAGACATCCTAAGTGAGGTTGTAAATCTTCTGAACTGAACGGGATGTCTCAGTTTTGTTGCGTGATGCTGTGTACAGATCAGGAGTGAACAGCCACTTCTGTGGATATATGCATGTTTAATGGAAATTAATTTAACTCAGCCTCTATCAAAGCTATAGTCTGGATATTCTGTTACGTTGTTTTAATTGAAATGCAAGCAAGGTGCAGTCCTGTCTGTGGGAAAGATGGGATGTGCAATGGAAGGAGCCCTGCCTCCCTGTGTCTGCTGCACCGTTATATATAGCTGGGGCTTCTGCAGGCACATAGGAAATGGTGTGTGAGCGTGAGCAGGCTGGTCATGTACGTCGGTGGGTCTGTCATGGTTGGGATTTGCTTGCCAACACCCTTACTGGATGGCAGGGATTGCAGCTGTTAGCAATCAAGAGGAAGCTATCGTTTCCTTTTGACTTTTACAGACTGGCCTAATATGAGCTCTATTTATTCAGGTGTTTTTATCCAAATTTTCCAAAGATCGTGAGTTCGACCTTTGTATATGTAGTTTCCCCTCCAATTAGTAAAAAGCACTTAGAAACATCAAGAATAGGACTAGAAAGGGCTTCCTAGGTGCTCTGAGCTGCTGCTGCAGACAACCAGATTGCAGGCTATCTTTTTCATCTGTATCAAATACCAGAAATAATTAATCTCTCCTACTCTTCTGTTTGCTGTACTGCTGTATTAGAACCTCGCTCAGGTTGCTTAGAAACCCTTTTCTGGTACTTTTTTATTTATTTATTTTTTTCTGGTATGTGTGGCCCATTTGTATTCATTTGTTCTTGTGCCAGTGTTATCCCCTAGTTAGGTAGCTCCTCTCCCTGTCTAATGTTTACTCATCACTTTGATGTATTTATAATAAGGAACAGTATCTTTTCTCAGTTTTCATATCGCTAGGCTAAACAAGCCTAGCTTATTTAGTGTCCACTCATAAAATGGGTTTGTTACTTCCTGGATATACCCAATAGCCTTTCCTTGCACCTGTTCTGGTTTCAGTTCCTCATTCATGGGACCAGACCTGCAGAGGACATTGTACCAGCATCTGGAGTCATGGCAGAAATACCTCCCTGCCTGCACAGGTTTTACTTCACGTGCTACGTGATGGGACCACGTCTGCCTCTGCAGCATCTCCTGTTGATGAGTCATTCCATGATCACCTCATAAATAAGGGTCTTTTTCCTCTGGATCTTCCTTAAGTAAGCATGAAGGTTTTGTTTTCTTTTTTTGCTCTGGAACAATGCCATGCACTGATGGTATATCTCCCTTGACCCTTCCTCACTTGAAATACTTGTTAAAAATATTGCCCCTGATCTTCCAGCTTCACAGGATGCATTTTTTTCAGACTACTCAGTCATTTCTTTATTTCACAGCTGCTTAGGATGTAGTGGCTTCTATCTCCAGAGCCTCCCTCCCAGTAGCCATACACACCTACAGGAAGGAGAAGCCTTCCTCTAGGTTTCTAGGTTTTAGGTCATGCTAGAACAGCTGTGATGTCTACATCTTCAGAAGAGCCTCACTTTCCTTGCTTTTCATTATATTTAAGTGCCAGAATTATTTTACTTTTTTTTGTTGTTGTTTTGTTGGGTAAGGCCAGATTGAGTGGAACAATTTTGACCTGGGTGACACACACAATTACTCCTAAAGTGGCTTCTTTGGAGGTCAACCCCAGTTTCCAGTATTTTTGTGATCTTTGCTTACTTCAATACACTTTTTGAGGTGATCACTCATCCACGTGGATTTGATACTGTCCTCACAGAGTTCTCCCTTTGGCCAGAGATTTGACACTTCACATAACTTTTGGCTTCTTAAATACACTCCAAATTTCTTCCAAAATCTCCACCAGCGGGATTTTTCAACCCTGTTGCCCTTCTTGTGGCTGACTCAAGTGGGCAGTGGGGTTTGTCTGCTGCTTTCACACAGCAGTGCACGTGCCAGCGAGGATGTGCAGATGCAGGGCTGGTGCCCACGCCAGGAGGGACACCCACTTTTTGCTGCCTCCTGCGGCGGCATGTTTGAACAAAAAACAATAACACGCTCAGTAATGGCACGAGTAAAGTTTTACCAGGAGAGCAGGTGCACTCAGCTTGGAAGATAAACTCCTTCCCCATGTGATGATAAGATAAATGATCCGAATCTTGTGATTTAGTTAATGTTTCTGTCTTTAGCCTGCTGTGTACACAGCACCCTGCTGGATAAGCTGCCCAGAACTGTGTGCCTCTGTATGCACAGAGCCATAATAGTCAGCAGTATCATTCTCTCACCTGGTGTCCTTAGCTAAACAGCCTTTAATCATTACACTTCATTAATAGGTGTTCCTTATTGTGCAGTGCAGCAGCTACCTTGCATTAAAAAAATAATAATAAATAAATCCAGTGCCAACATTAAACAGCATCACTGGCTGCAAGCAGAGGATCTTGTTTCACTGCTATTTCAGGCTGTCATGTTTCTCTGGATCAGTATTTAAATTATGTCTGAATTTAGGCAAATGTTTTTGTTCAGCTGCCTTGAGAATTAGAGTTAATCCATCTTTCTCACCAAGGGAAAATTCCTCCAGAGGCATCTCGCTCTTGTTTTACTGCTTATTGATTATCACTCCCAGTTTGCACGTTACTGGCTGCGGCGTTCCAGCTGCATCTGAATGAGCAAAAGAAAAGCCAGCTGGTGCTCTGTTGTTCTGATTTTTATATCAGCATTTTGGTTTCAAAGACATTTATCTAATCTTATTAACTGGCTTTACCAAGAGGATTTCCTCACAGACTTAACTGAGAGAAAACAAATAGCAAGGAGGGGGTGGTGGAAGATCTCTTCTGTTATTCCACACAGAAGCATTCTTACCTACTGGGAGAAAATACAGATCAGGTTTTCCATTGACTAAAATGCTGGCACGTCCTGACTAAGGCAAAGCCCCCGAATTTCCCTGCTATGAATGGCCTTGTAATGGATCTTTGCAGAGAGAAGGCCAGAAGGCAAAAACTCCAATGGGTGGAGAGGCAGAGGCAGTGGGTCCGTGCCTGTGCTCAGGAGTACCTGGACAAGGCACAGGGGACTGTGGCCATGCCCCTGGGATGTCCCTGTGCTCCCTGCCTAGCTCACCTGTTGCATATGGGGCTTTCTGCAGGTGATCAGGAGCCACATGTATGCTTGGAGAGAGTGCAAAAATGGAACTGATTTGGGGAAATTAGTTCAAAATGTGCCTACATATTTGGGACCTCTAAGCTTGAGGGTAGCAAACGTACAGGGCAAAGTCCAAGATCTCAATGAGGAATAGACACCAATCATGATATTCATAAATTCAGAATCTTATTGGAAATAAAATAAAACACAGTAACATGGGTGTACAGGCATACATATTTCATTATAGGGTTGCTTAAAAATAGGTACTGGTGAAGCTGTACTACAAACAAAGAATAGTGTCTGTAGTCAGTTCTTTGCCAATTTAACAACTCTCAACTTCATCAGCTGGGCTGTGTGTCCAGGGATTTCTCTGCCAAAAGCCCCCCCGGCCCCCCCCCCCCCCCAGAATGCAGATTATCCAGTTCTGACCTAAAGAAGCTTACAGCAAGGATGACTGACTAAAGACCAGTCTCTGAGAGTGTTAGGAAGAGAGTGTGTGCATGAGAGGAACTTCACTTTCTCATATGGGTGCAGTGAGGAGAATTATAGCTCTCCTTATGTTTTGTGGTGAGTGGCGTCAAGGTCCATGGTGGCATATACGGACCTGCTGGCTTTCCTTTCTTCCTTCTGTTCTTCTTCTTTCTCTCTCTTTTGCTATGTGCAGACCCCATACTTACACAAAAAGCTTATGTTGATTCTTAAGGAATCTTTTTATATTCACATGTATTAGCAACAAGGATCTCTTAACTTAAAAGCTCCGCTTGGGGCAGGACCAGGGAAGAATAAAAGATTGCTGATTTTTCTTCATAGAGTGGTAGATGGCTTCTTCTCTTGGGAACCAAAGGGAGGTTCCAGGGAACCACTGCACTGGAATCCCACCTGGAGCAGGATCATCAAGACCAGCATTTCCTATCTCCCTCTAGCTGCTTGGGCTTTCCATAGAGAGAGACTCTATTATGGCTGCATCATGAATCTATCATCCTGAAAATCCAGGTATTTTTCTTCCCATAGCTCCTACATATCTGTAGGCTCAGCACCTGTCTTCATGGGGAGTGCAAAATAACTGAAAACTGAGTGTGGCGGGTGAATTTAAAAGAATGATCTGAATTAGCTCCTTAAATGGATACCTTTATTCCTGACAAAGGAAGCTTTTTGGCCACTCCATTTAGGCCACCCCCAGAACTGGCCAAATGTAGGTAGCACTCAGTAGAAAACAAGGTTGTTGATATGGAGCAGCCACTTCATGCTATTTCCCTATTGCAGCCATGTCCCAAGATGAAAAGAGCTTCTTGGATCTCCGAGACTTGCATTGTGCACACGAACTGAAACATTACTTTATTATGTTAACAGATATGTTTCCTTCTCTCCCCTAATTAAAAACACATTCAGTGAAGTAGGAGCCCTTTGAAAATCTGGGTGTGCAGCAGAATGTGGGCTTTTGATTTTTAAATCTGAGTCAGTTTCCCAAGTCCCCATGGCCCGAACCCAGGCTATCAAAAGGATCTTAATTGTGCTGGATGAGAAATGCAGCCAGTGGTCTTGTTTCTTCTGGTAAAGTAGGGCTGCCTGTCGTAAGATTAAAGCTTGTACATCCAACAAGTGAAGCTTTGTTGCATCATCCTCCAAGGATAATGACAAAGACCATCCCAAAATTTCATTATCACCACTAAGAAGCAAAGTTTCCCACCTGTGGGAAATTTTTGAGTGTTTGAGATTCAGTGTCAGTGCAAATCATGAAAATGAGGGAAGCTCTCCAAATTTTTCAACTTCTTTTTCCATTTGGCAGTTTTCCTTCAGAATAGCATGTCCAGGTAGATGTATTCTCCCTGTCCTTAGAGAGGATTCAAGTGAAATTCCTTCAGGAGAGTGTATCTGTATTTCCTCTTTCTCATCTGAAGCTTTTTATTTATCTCTCTGAGTAAATGTTTAAACAGTTATACATCCTTTTCCTTACCATCAGCAGGTGTCTTTGCTGCTACTAATTTGCTTCCATATAGCAGTACACTGCTGAACTGATTTTCTTGCCTAAGCAACCTCTAAATATCCCCACTGTTGGATCAATGCATGGTTAGTAAGTGACTGGTGCTCCAACAGAGCAATATTTCAATTTCAACAGTCCAGGAGGGATTCCAATGCATCACAACATTTTATGGCTTAACATGACCATCTGAATTGCCTAGCTTCTACCGTAAGTCCTAAATTGCACATAGTTATTTTGTGCCACCTGCAATATCATAACCCCTCTCTCCCCACTGATAAAAATATGAATAAATATATATTATACGTATAAAAGTCACACCCACTTACTGGAGATTGACACCAATGATAATGATTTGCCATTTCAAATTGCACTTTGAGAACTATTGGTTAATTTTTAATAAATTTAATCTAAGAGCTTTGATCTTGTAGTGTCCTAGCTTTTTAATTAAAATGCCATATGGTACCAGGTGAAATGCTTTGTGGAAGAAATCTAAATCTCCCTTATTTTGCCCTTATTAATCAAATGTGTAGTTCAACATATGATGAGCATCCTCTGTGAAATACATTTTTATATTTCATCATGGCAAAGTACCCTCTTTCAGTCTTAATATAACTACAGGATGCAGAGCTTACAAGGAGTCATCTAGCTCTGTACCAAGACCTTTTTCTGCTATGACTTTCTGTGCATGTTTAATTATTTTTGTGCAAGTATCCAACCAAGGTGGGTGTAATCCATAATATCTGTTCTTTGCAAATAATTCATTCAAAGTTTGCCAGTCACTTGGGAAATAACCAAAAGATGACTCTATTGTCAACATTTGCCAGGGATCATTTTGCATAGTGATTTGGAAGAAGCACAAGTTCATGACTCTTTCTTTTCTTCCCATAAAACATTGTACAAGACGATGACTTGGTATAGATGAAAGCTTATACACACCTCCACAGCTGGGATGTGAGTGGTCAATTTAGTGAATTATTCTAATTAGTTCAGGTTCTTGGACTCAGCTGTATATCTAGACCACATGCTCAATCAAATCTATCAAAGAAGTAAATGCCAGATTTCAAGTCCAACTTCCCTTTTGTAGAAATCTACATTCGGTTCCAAATCAAACATCAAGTGTCAGCTCCCTTCTGAAGCTGGCTACTTCTGTGAGTTTCTCTGTAGGCTGTGGATACTTACAGCACCCTTCCTTTCCGTGAACACCTGTGCCTTAGAAAGATTCAAAGCCACCCTAAATTTTCCAGATACTTATTCACTCCCTTCTTCGCCATGTTTCCTGCTGCCAACTCTTCTGCCAAGCAGACCCCCGGCAGCATGGGCTGTGGTCTCCACCGGAGGGAGCTCGAGGATGAGCTGGCTCCCACCCCGCTGCTGCAGCATCCTTCCCCCGGGGTCTGGCTGGTGGAACAAGCCCATCACTCCACCATCCCTTCTTCCCTTGAAAATTTGGTTATTGCACTTGTGGGGAAGACAAAATCTGAAAAACATGGTCAAAAAACATATGCTGCTGGGTCAAATACTGAAAGGTAAGAACAGAAAGTCTTCTCAGATTTTTTTTCTTGGCCATATCTTTCATTGCTTCTCTTCTCTGCAACTCCATACAGATTTGCTTCATCATGTAACCTTTTTCAGTACCCTGTGAATCACTGTCCTGTCTCCTGCAGTTATTCCTTTGAAGTGCTTTGGTGCTGTGAGCCTGAGGACCCCCATTTGCTATGGGGTGAGATGAGAGCTATGGCATGTGGATGGGTTAAGAGGTACTCAGTCAATACCTGCCATTGAGACAGCACCATTCTTATTTGTTCAGTTACAAGATCTTTTGGCTGCAAAGCAGAAGCTGCACCTTTTAAGTGGTCACAGCAGACAGTTTATCCATCTACCCACGGGTGGTGCATTTATACTCAAAGTAGACTTGCTGTTGAGCTTTTTTCTCTGTGCAACTCTTGTCCAACATCACTGTGATATCAGAGTATGGCTGCCACCCTGCATGAGAACTGAGGAGTTTGATCCTCTTTTAGTGAAGTATTTGCCTCCTACTCTGCACCTCTCAGAAGCCGGAAAACTGCAGATCCAGCTGCCTTGGAGAAGACATGCAACAACAAGCAGCAGAGCATTAAATAATAAGGGTCTGAAATTTCGGCAGATCACTGGTTGCTCACCTGAGCAGGTCATTAAACAGTGACAGAAGGTTTGTGTGCTAGGACCCACCTGAAACACAGGTGTATTGTGGAAGCATCTGCTTTCTGGCTTTGAGCATCATGGTGCAGTTGTGGCCTTCTCTTCTGCGAAGAAAAGGGAAACTGCATTTGTTTGCATATGTAACTCATAATTTGTAAGAAATGCAGATGTTAAGATGCTTCCATATCCCTGCATAAATAAATAACAAATAAGGGCAAGGTTTCTGAATTTAGGATGCATTTTTATTGAACGTTCTTGATGGACTTCTCTTTTCTGAGTATAAAGTGCAGTTTCTTTTGAAAAAAGAAAATCAACATGCACTATAAATGACAACTTGTTATGGATGTAAATATTAATTATACATTGAAATTCTGGAACTGTTTTTACTAGAAGCTTGTTAGCTTGTTAATTATCATAATTATCATACAAGGGAAAAGGGAAGAGAGAGAGAGACTGATTAGTGTTGGTAATTTGCCTCATCCTTTCTGTGCTGTTGCCTTTTTTTTCATTTTGGGAAAATTAATTCTGTGAAATTATCACTAGGGTGCTGTGCGCTCCGGGACACGTCTGTACGATGCGGCATTGTTCTGGCAGAATGCAGACTTAATTCATGCTTGGCACCTTTCCTGTCCCTCTCTTCCTTGCCATGTTCGAGTCTGCCACACTTGGGCAATGCCGTATCGTTTCATCAAAATAAAAATAAATAAATAAAAAAAAGGAAAAATAGGAACAGACACAGAGTGCTCCTGAAACCTCAGTCAAATATGAGCTGACAGAAGAATAAAGGAAAATCATGGTGTTTTAATTAGGGTAGAATGGGGGAAATTACCCCTAGGAGACATGGGGCTGCTGGTGGATACCACTAGGAACTACAGCCATCCCATAATGTTTTGGGGTGGTCTTAGGGAAAGATTCCTGCTCTCGCTAACTTAATGGGCTCTTGTTATCTGCTTGTACCTGTATGGGTGGGACAGCCCTGGGTCCTGAGAGAGGAGAACAAAGATAACGGGTCCAGTATAACATTTGCTCATTCAAGTGTTTTAATAGTCTCTGATATAGGAAACAAGTATGAGTTTAAATGTTTGTATTTCATCATGGCAAAAATTTGTCTTTGGGTTATTTAAGGTTTCATGCTGCCTCCTGGGTTGTTCAGGATATTCAAGAGATGGAAAAGGTGGCTATGAACCCACCAAATTCACAAAGAATGCAGAATTAGTCAAATTCTTGAAGGCTGTGAGAAACTTCAGAGGCACCTAATCCGACTAGATGAATGGGTGACACGGTGTCAGATAAAGTTCAGCGCTGTTCAGACAAAGTGTTGCACACTGAAGGGGAGAAAGAAATGGATGTGCTCATATAGCTCACAAGGCTCTCAATTACCTGCAGGGGCTTGGGAAAGGCAGCTGAGTTTCACCATGGACGGCTCAATGATCATTTGAATGCAGAGCACAGCTCTAATTTATTGGTCAGGCAAGGTGTTAGACTGCACAGGAAAAGGACGGAGAATAATGTGTAAAATACAAGCAATTAATAATGTAAGTCAATGATGCATTCACATTTGGAATAACATATGCAGTACAGGTCACCCAATACGCCCAAGTTCACAAGAAGACTGCACCAAAGCAGGACAGAGTTCAGAGAAAGGTGACAGGAATGGAAAAGGACATGTGAAATTTCTCATGTGATAACAGACTGACAAGACTAGGCCTGAGTTTACCTTTAAAAAAAAAAAAGGTGAAAAAGTGGTGATATGGTATAAATACTGTAAAGGTAGGTTGTGATATAAAACTAGCAAGTAGAAAGCCTATTTGATGTGTGTTACAATTCAGGAACAGAAGTGGAATGTCTAAACTGAAAAAGTAGCAATCTCAGAGCTGATTAGAAAAAGAAAATATTTTTTGCATGTATCATTGGCCTCAATGCCACTGGGCATTATTTACTAAGCCTGTAGCAGCAAGTAGTGTGGCATAACAGGAGGGGATTGCAGGGTAAATGGCTGCTGCTGGGCACCCTCCATCCATGCTACGTGCATCTGGGGCTTTTATGGTGGATTGGACCCACTTTTATCCCATAGAATAAACACACACCAGCAGCAAACAGGGAGTTGTACTCCTCAGACACATACTCTGATTTATTTTCATCTGATGGAAATGAACACTCTACACCATGAACTGACACAGGGACCATGAGGAGAAGCGATTGAAAAGCACACCTCAGATTCAAATTAAAACATTAATGTAGATGTACCTTTTGTGTCCAAGGACTTACTAAGATTCAAAATGGGTCTTGACCTTTGTACTCTAACAAGAATAAGCAGAATTATACTAATGAAATTTAGAAGAGCTTTTAATAAGCACAACATAGCCTTGCTCATAAAATACTATAATGTCAGGTTTTAAGTTTAAAGCTAATATGTTAATGGGTGTGGACTGTCCCATATCTTTCTGGTTTGATTTTCTTCTGTCTCTTTCTGAAATATCTGGTGCTGATAAATATTGAACAGTGTCAAGGTGAACCTCAGGTCTGCTTCTTCATGGCAGCTCCTGGGCTAACATGTTTTCCCTCTGCCTCTTTTCCATATGACTGCCCCAAACATTCAAGAACTCCTGCAATGAGCACCAAGAAAAATGAAAGGTCACAGCAGAAGCTGATAACTACTTTTTAAAAAACTATTTATTTTGGGGGGTGTTCAATAACTACATGTGGATATTTAACATTTTTGAAGTAAAGTCCAGGGAAGACACTTATGTCAGAAGTCTGCTATCTTTTTGTATCTAGTGATTTATGGCATGAAAGAATGTATCTAAGTGTGTTTACTAGAAACTGTTTGAAAAACATGAGCATGTTTAGCATGTATTTATTTAGCAAAGTTTCTAGGAGGTTTCTTCGATGCAGACTCTGGAATGGCCTTTTAGCTGAAGATGGTTATATTTTGCAACGGATCCAACTAATTAAATGTTCAATTATTTTCTGCTTTCAGTTTGTCAGATGTATTCAAGACTTCTGTACACCATTCAGAGTGAGGCTGAGGAGAACTTACAAACTGAGTTGCAGGGTTAGGAACAGGAGGGTGGAGAGAGCCGTATGAGCATGTGGGTTTGGGGATAGGTACTGCTCCTGACCTCATCCATCAGGACACACAAACTGGGATCACTCTTGCAAAAGCTGCTAGAGTAGGAGCAATACCACGTACTATATACTCTTCTTATGTCTTGATATGCCTTTCTCTCTTGCATTCAGTGTAGGCAGTAAATGGGAGACTACTGGGGAAAAGGTGTCTGCTGGGAGATAAGGATCAAGTGAAGGAATAAGAGGAAATGCAAGAGGGAAGAGAGGGAACGTATGAAAAAGAGGTTTTGGCATAATCAAGCATGGTGGTGATCCCAGTGAAGGAAATGTGAGGACCCTGTGTTACCAACATGAACAGAAAGCAACCCATCCTGGCCAGCTGCAAGGTCAGGGAGAGCCAGAGCAGATCGCAGGGCCCCTCAGCAGATCCTCAGCACCCCCTTTCTGCAGCAGGAGCATCCTAACAAAAGTCTTGGGAAATTGCCCTGTGGAGACCGCAGGGTGACATCTGGAAGATGCACCTATCTCTGGAGGAGAGTGGCTCTGCTATAATTATTCATGTTTGATAATTAACCAGGATGTAATTAGATATAATCACCCTGACAACAGTGTGCACCTTTTTCAACAGACAAGGAGGAGGCCTTGTTGTCCACCTGTGTCTGATCAAAAGGGATAATAGAGGAGCAAGCCATTAGCGTGCACATGGTAAGAGAGCTGGGCCAGTGCTCCCATTGAAGGCCTGATAAGTGATACAGCAGGGCATGGGAGAAAATAATTAATTCATGATATTTTTTAAACTGTCTTTGCCATCATGATCTCAATTGTCAGTGGCCAACCTGTTTGAATAATGCTGCATTAAAAATAATAATAAAAAAAAAAAAAAGAAAGAAAAGAAAAAAGGAAAAAAGCCAGGGCAGCTTAAAGAGAAGAAAACCATTTTCTACGGCATCAGCAGGGTTCAGTGAAATTATTGCATCCCTTTGTTGCAGCAAACAACAAGAGAACAGCTGAAATGTTTTGAATCCATCTGTGCGTGGCACCTACCCAAAACCTGCTTAACATAGATGCACCAGGACTGTGACAAGGGCCTTGTCCTCTGCTCATCCAGGCAGACCACAGTGGTGCACAGAAATCCCCTGTCTGCTGAAGAAAGGCTGAGAGGTGGGAGCTGGGCATTTGGTATGACTGGTGCGTGCTCGGGCTTTGCCCCGAGGGCTGGGACTCTCTGCTTCAGTCCTGGGGCAGCTGCCCATGGAGGAGAGCAGGGCCATAGCAGGGCCATAGAGCAGCTGTGCAGTCACGTTAGGGATGCCTCCAACACCCAGGGTGCCTTTGGCCAAATTGCCAAGAGCAGACACTCTACCACACACCGCTGAAGTAAGATGAAGTTCACATGTGGTTCCCAACTAAAGGCCGCTGTTGGCTCTGCTGTTGTAGGGGCTAAAGCCAGTGCTTCAGGCCTTCTGCTTGAGATCTGAGGGTTTCCTCCTGAAGCACAGCACAGGGTGTTCCTTCAGCAGCTGTGAAGGCTCCTTGAGGATGCCAAAATAGCACAAGTTTGTACCTGAACTGCAGCCCAAGGTTTTCTAAAGAGCAAGGTCACCAAAACCAGAGAGTGTGCTACACGATCATGTTTTAAATACATTTTTTCATATGCTTTACATTAGAAATAATTAGAAGTTAGTACATTGCATTAGAAAATGCTGTTAACTGGCTTTGTGATAGATGGTGTGCTACATGCCCATAGACCACCACAAAAACAACATGCTGGGGTCAGCGTCAGTGCACTGACAGAGTCAATGTTTGAAGTCAAACAAGCAGCATAGCCATAACCCAGCCACTGCAGTTTAATACTTTTCCTGCTCTCAGGAGTGAACACATGGGTCTCAGTCGGTTCAGAGATGATGCCTTCACCTGCCTGTGTTTGACTCACCTTGTACAGGACAAGATTTGGATAGCTACCAGCACCCCATTTCTGCTCATGGTGGCAGCAAGACAAGCTGTCTACAGTCAACCAGCTAGCTCTAAGTACTTGGTCTCCCCCCCTATACTCCCTTTACACAAAGATTTATTTATTTTCCTCATTTATTTATTTATTTTTATTATGTATTTTTACTTTTTAATCTGGATTTTGCTCCACTTTCCCCCAAAGCAGGCATGGGCAAATCATATTATTAGAAGCCCAAAGACAAATGCATATTTTTGTTGTTGAAGTCTTAAACCCCCTCGAAGAGACTGTAGGTTAGGTATTGCTACTCATACCCCAAGATCCCTTATTTCTGTGGTTTCCCAGATTCTCCTGCCTCTTTCCATGTCTTCACCTTGACATTGGTTTCTGTCGGTGGGACTCTGGCACATGCCACGGGGAAAATACTGCAGACAAAGCACCAATTAGAGAGTCTCCCCATCACTTTAAGCACAAATGTCTCCACACAATCCAAGTTTACAAGTTTGCTTTTTCTAGATATTTTCCAGCATTTTCTGTGTTTTGGCACTCAGTTCTGCTAACAAATGGACTCGCTAGGGCATTTGTAGAAAGCAGAAACCCCAACAGCATCAGTACAGATGAAACCCAGGTGTGTTAAAATACCATGGCAGCTTTTCTGTTGTTTGTTTATCTGATTGTTTTTTCATATCAATATTTATTAGACTTAGGAGTTTGGTTTGTCTTTCTAACAGTGTGGGGAGGCAGCCTTGGGAAGCACTGAAGCCACGAGCCCAGCATTTTGGGGTGTGACCCTCAGCTCCAAATGTACAGCACCAAGAGGGCCACCAGCATCAGTTACAGCACAATTATCATTCATGCTGCTTTCAGAAGCACCACATGGACCAAACTGTTTGGTAGATCCTGTGCTCACTGGAGCATTTCCAGCCATGGTGCTGGAAATCCCAGGATCAGGCGCCCGCAATATTTCCTAGCTTCCCACAAGGCCTCCATGTCCCCTCCAGAAACACAGCCCAGCTCTTGCTGTTTTGTGACACTTTGGTCAGAGTGCTCGAGGGGAGGATCATTTCCACCCTTCTCTCAACCATCACACAGACGCCTGATGAAACAGGGAGGAAAGCGAGGCTAAAAGGAGCCGGCCCAATTAGTGCAGCACCCTGGGACGGGCGCTTCAGCTGGGCCCGCCGGGCCGCCCGCCGGGCCGGCTGCAGATGTGTGAGCGATGAATGCCAGGCAGAGGAGCTGGGGACCTGGCTGCATTCAAAACCCTTGCCTGAGATTTTTCTGCTTCCTTTTTCTCTTTCTCCCCTTTCACCACGTGAAGCGCGTGGTGGGCTGTATGTGCAAACACTGACAGATGGTGACACCCGGCTCCAGCCCCGGCAGATTAGAAAGAGAACCCGGTGTTCAAGGGACCAATTACCACTCTGTCCCCTCGGGGAAGAGCATATCAGATGTTTACTGGGGGTTAATAATAAATGAATTGAAAAAAAAATTGCTCTTCGAACACCATATTCTGTGTATTCATGTCAGCAGGTTGTAATTAGCTAATTAAATGCTTGGACTGACAGAACGGCCCCACTGGGGGTTGCAACATTACAGACCGCTCCTGAAATATGAGCAGGAAACATCTTGGAATATGCAAGCAGGAGAGCAGTTAACACCTCACGTTTAATGGGACACCTCTTCCTGCAAAGGTTACCAGGGGACTGGGGAGGAGGGCTAGGACAAGTCCTGCGTCTGCAGAGTCTGCTGCCAAAAAAAGCCAGGGATGGTGTGTGGGTGAGGGGGACATGTGTGATAAAGGAACAAGCAGTCAGGGACTCTCGGCAGGCAGCAAGCCTGGAGAATTAGGGTGAAGCTTTTGCAATAAGAGTGCAACTCAAAATGAATATCAGCTTGCTGACAGCTCCTGGCACTGTGGTGGTGAGCGAGCTCCAGGAGACTCAATCCGCTATATCTAGGGGTATCCAACCACATATGATTAGTTTGAGTCACAAAAGCTACTTAGGGAAGATGAAAGGCCCACCTTCACCCTCTGGAAGGGGAGGAAATGGGAACGCGTGTCCAGCCCAGGGATGTTAGCTCAGGCAGCACGTCTCTGCCCTGGCTGCTGGCCCTCCAGGCTGAGAGCATTCCGTACTGCCAGTGAATCGTCACTGCTTGTTTGCTTGCCTGGCTCCATAGTAGCAGTGGGGCTGGGCTGATGAACAGCAAGGCACCTGGCACACTGTGCAAACAGGGGAGCAAAGCCCATGCCAAATTACAGCAGGAATAATGCATCTGTCTGGAATGTATCAAAGGAGGCTTTTGCAGCACCGGCAGTAGAAATGACAGGGTGTCAGGCTTTTACAAGCACGGGGTTTCTTTGGTCCCACTCTCTAGACACATTGCTTTGGAAGTTAAAAAGATGCTCACAAGGAAGCAGCTGCTTCCCTGTGGTCCTGAGTGGGACAGAGTCACTTGGCACCTCCACAGTCTGCCCTCTTCCCTTCCCTTCCCATCCCCATCCCCATTCCCATCCCCATCCTGCTCCCAGCAGTGTGATGGGATGAGGAGAGCTACCCAAACTCTTGAAACAACAATTTCCCAGAGATGAAAGGCAGGGTAGATGAAAGGGGTGAGAAGCATTTAACAGATCCCTCCAAAATGTAAAACATTAGATATCCACAGAACATGGGAAACCGAAGGGAAACATGCCACTTTGCACCTTGCATTCATTACTGCATCAGACGTGTGGGGATACCCGAGGCAGCTCATTTGAAAACCATTTTGAGATGTGTGTTAAGCTGTGTACCAAGGCAGCTGGAGAGCCCGTGGCTCAGGGCTGCGTTTTTGCTGATGCTGGTGTGCACAGGAGCCAGGGAGGACCACACTGCCAAATGCTGTGTGTACAGGGCTTGCCTGCTGCAGATAGGAGGTGTCATCTGACTCTCACCACCAGGAATGCTCTGATGAACTCAGGAGGTCTAACCAAACTTTTCTTTGCTGCAGCTGTGATGTTTTCCTCATGCCCCTGCCTGCGCTCTGTACTCTCTGCTGTAAACATGCCCACCCAAAGAGCCTGAGAGAGGATGGCTGCGATACACTGCTGCCAGACTGAGATGTATGTTTGCCCTGTGAAAGCTTGTTGAGCTTCCCTTTCCCCTCTCCCCGAGTGCTTGTTATGATTGCAGAGCAAATTCACTGTGGTCCCACGAGCACCAGTCTAAACTGTTCCCTCTCCTGCCCTTCCGCCATCCCGGGAGAGGACCTACAGCCCCGGGGACCAGTTTGGCAAGGCAGCTATGAGGACAACCAGTTTTCTTTTTCTCCTGCCCCTGCATGCGAGGGAATAAAGCAGGTTACTTTTCCTGTGATTCATTTTTAAAACCTTTCCCTTCAATGAGCCAGCTTCACAAAACAGCACTCACTCAGGTTCTTTTAAGGGCTTTCCAGCACTGACTTGTCAGGCAGATTATGGAAATAGCCTTTTTCATAGTATTTGGCCCTCTCGGGCCAAGTTCAGCTGTCTTTTCTGGGCCAGCTGGCTTCTGGGTACCAGAAGTGCTGCAGTTTATTCATATGGTGGCAAAAGCTTGGCAAAATGAAGCCTGCACACAGGGTTTCTTGGCCACATCATGCAGTGCCTTGGCTGCGGACGAGCATGCAGAGATGTGGGGTGAGTGGGCTCTGAGCAAGGTGGTTCCTCATGGAGGTGCCCACAGAAAGCCTGCCCCGATGAGTCCTGGCATTGGTGCTCTTCACAGGCTCCCCAAAACCTGACATGTGGGCCATGCATGCATCGTGGAAGAGCTACACCATAAAGGCAAAGCATGAGCAGGGAGCAGGCGAGCTGGGTCCGTTGGGAGGAGGAGCAGGGCTTTTGTCATGGCATGACACTTCGCAGGAATGATTTGTAGGTATGGGTATATGCTGGCAGGGCTAGGATTACAAACAATGACACGTTTTCTGTGGCTACATGCAGCAGAGGGTGTGTTGTCCATTGTCAGCTTAGCTCGCAGTGCCTGTGAAGATGGGAGAGGAAGGCTTGGTGACACCTCTGGCTGGTGCTTACCATGTGCTGACCTTGCTCAGCCATAACATCCCAGAAAAGAGTTACCCAACAGCATGAGCCATGCCAATCAGATTGCCACATATATTTATTATTTACCACCACGTGCTTTTTTGATGTTCACTACAAGCTGTTAATGAGGTGTTGGTTTTAGTGGCAGCCATGAAGTTAATGACTGGGAGGTGGAAGGATCCTGCCTGAGGCCCCCCAGCTCCTGTCCTTGTCCCCACAGAGCCAGCGATGCCCCCTTCGCTGCCCTTCTTTCCAGCCTCTCTGGGAGGAGAGGCAGGATGAGGCCGTGCTGGCAGGATGAGGCCATGCCCGGTGCTCCTTGCCCGGCAGATTTGCAAGGCTTGGGCTCACCCCAGCCTGCTTTCAGGGATGCAGCACAACAGATGCAAGGCAGGCACAGCAAGTGGAGGCTCCCATTATTTTGGCCTTGGGCTCTTTACAAGCACTGGCCTTCTTGAGAGTCACCCGGCGTTTGGCCAGATCCCCGGTGGCTTTGCACATTCCTTTTCTTTCTCTGAATGAATGGTCTAATCTGGCTGGAGGGCATTGCAAGGCCCAATAGCCAGTTTGCTGCACCTGCTCATCAAGGATTGAAACACCTGCCGTGGTCGGGGCTTAGTATTTAAGTGCTGCTATTTGAAGACAAATCTTGTCCTTTGTCTCTGCCTGAGCCTCGTCACCATCACCCCCCTTAAAAAAAAAAACAAAACAAAAAAAAAAAAAAAGGAAGAAGAAAAAAAGGCTGTGCATTTTTTGGACAGAGCTTATTTTTTCCTCTGATTTTCCAGAGAAGCAACCCTTGCTTTCCCTGTTAAGAGAATTTCTGGGAAATATTACTCACACAGTCACAGAGGAGCACAAGCACTTTCCTTTAGCCTGCAGCTATGTAAAAGGGCCTGTGCTGGTGTTAAAGCGCTCCAGTGCTCAGCAGTTACGCCCCGAAGCGCTGTGGTGCTGGCCTGGTAGTGGCCGTCAATGCCGTGCAATGAAGTGATGCTCTTATTGAGAGCAGATGTTCTTCCTCCACACAGACTCCTACCTACATTTTGACCTTTCAGCGTGTTTTTTTTTTTTATGTTGTTTTGTTGTAACAACAAACAACTAACATCAAGTCGGTAGCTAATGTGGGTCTTATTTAGTGAATAACCGGTAGGAAGTTGTATATCTTGTGCCAGTAAATTAGGAGGCAAGAACAGATTTTCTCTAAGCAATTCCATACCTTTTTTTTGAAGAATTTGTATATTTGGGTGACTAAGGTACTTGGACTGTGTAAGGAAGCCATGGTTTTGCAAGGTCTGTTTATTAAGAGGTTGGAAAGACATAAAATGCATAAACTGGACAGAGTCAAGCTGATACATCTCCAAGGGTAACAGAAAGCACAAAATATCTTTCTAGCAGCTCTCAGAAGATGCATTCTTAAACCAAGTTCTCCAATGCTTCTCTCAGTGATCTGGAAGGAAACACAGTCCTGTTGGGCACAAAGCAAGCAAAGGCTGCAAGGGTGGTGAGTGAGGAAGAGGCGGCTGCAGAGAAGGGAGCTGGGCAGAGCTACAAACTTGAGCAAAAACACTGGGAAAAGCATTCATACCCAGCGTAACAGAGAGAGCTCCTTGGTCTTCCCAAGTGCAACACCACCAGAGCAAGGAGCTGGCGTGAAGAGCCAGGGAAGGGTGGAGGACAACAAAGTGCCAAAACAGCTTGCTGCTGGCCACGATGGATTGATTCTCTTGTGCTGGAGAATTTTAAATCACACCAGGATTTCCCCACCTCTCTGCCACAAAAAATGAAAGATGCTTCACATCATTTCTGGGACTGTGTCCCATGTTACAGAGAAGATCAGGCAGGATGATCACAGTGGTCCTGGCTTTACAGCCTATGAACAGACTTGATCAGAAAAAATATTTTATCATAAGACAATCCCATGGAAATCTTTAGCTTATTTCTGTCCTTCATTTATCATTTCTTTTATGTATTTTGGAGACATTTTTTGACAATTATAACATAATATTACATACATGGAGAACAAATTTAGGCCCAAAATAAGAACATGTTCGTTCATTGATGGTCAGCCTATGAAATTCTCTACCTTGGGTACAAGATGATCAAAGACACAGCCAATTTTCTGTGGAAGAGCTACTAGTAAAAGACAAGCAGGAGATGCTGTGTTCATCTGCACAATTGGATGAACTTGCTGCAGGGCACAGATCAGTTGCTAGAAGGCTGAAGAAGAAATGTCTCCCACAGGTAGCTTGGATAGAGTGCTACATGCTCCACAAATGCCTCAAGAGACAGGAGAAGCCCATGCCAGTGCACTGGGAGCTGAGCCCAAGACTCTTTCATGAAAGACACAAAGAGTTTTTAAGAATTTCAATCGGCTGAGTCCTCACACAGTTTTATGTCGTGGAGCCCCTGGTGTCTTTGTGACTGTGGTATTTGTTGCAGCTAAAGGATGAGGAACTGCCCAGTGGGAGCAAGGCTGGCGATGAGTTTTCTGTTGTTGCCTTTGCCTGAAGCATTTAGCGGGAGGCCACTGCGGGAGGTGGGATGTCTGATGTGATTTGATCTGGCACAGGTTTTACTGATACAAATTCCCTAGGCTGTAGCCTTTCAGAGGCTACACCAGCAAAAACATAAAACAAAATAAAGATCAGAGGCAACTCTACTTGCACATCCTTAGCAGTAAAGAGAGAATATCTTAATTATCTCTTGCCTGTGAGGTTAATCATATGGGACTGTTGTCCTTTTCAACTACTTATGAATTTTAACTAGTGTCATCTGGTGGAATATGATTCAAAGGAAAAGAAATTTCATGTTGCCCTACCTGGAGATGCTTATGGCTTTGTCCTCCACGTGGTGAGACTCCCTGCTTTCTGGCAACATGGCACCAGGATGGGTTGTGCCTTAGATACACACAGCACGCAGAGTAGCCCATAGTGCTAAGCATCACGGTCATCAGCACAAATTTTTAGTGTTTCTCAGGTGTAAATTCATTTTACAACATGTTTTCTCCAGTGTGAGACTCAGACCAGGCTAATTCTCAATTAACATTAAAAAAAAAAAAAAATCAGCAAGAAAAAGTCTCAGTGGCTTTGAAGTAGAGGATGCTATTCAAGTAACTTACCATAGAGAGTTAATGGTTACAGTGCAATGGGTGGAAGTAAAGCCACTGCAGGTGTGTTTCTTAATGAGGTGCTAATTGGGCAGGTGCACATAAATAGGGGGACAGGGAGGGCTCCTAGCCATGGGGCCAAAGAGGATTCTGTGCTGGGGAGGGCAGTGCTGCAGCTGGAAGAAAGATTTATTTGTTTGATCTGTGACATTATCTGTGTGTAATCAGCAGAACAGGAGGTTGTTGGTGCTGGTAATAAGGAGAGGGCTGTGTACTGGAGGAGCGTTGTGGGTAATGAAGGCTCAGAGAGATAAGATGGGAGGGAAAGGGGATGAGACTGCTGCTTGCATGCTTGCTCGAGAATAGAGCTGAGTTATTTGCAGGGATACTGGAAAAAATGTGAGGCTTAAATGAGAAGTTGTTTAGGTGTTAGAAAATGTTTTGGGGATAGTTCTGGGCACCTTGGATCAGCTATCTCTGTCTATAAATTGCAACTGCACATCTTGCCTGGAAAGAAAAAGTACATGATAAAAGAAATACAGAGGAAAAGAAGGTGTACTTAGAAAATAGAAAAAGAGAGAAAAGAGTGATGTTCTCCCTAGAGCTTCCAAGTAATCAGAGCTCTCTTCTCCATTACCAGAGAAGACGAGCCCTCATAGTAACCTCTGTTCAGCCAAGTACTTCTTGAAGTTTTCTCTCTGCTTAGGAGAGAAGGTTATTGGTAAGAAAAGAGAAGGAGAGAGATGTTACTCAGTTAGCTTCTGAAGCACCTATATTAACAGGTTACAAGCATAAACAGTATTCAGCACAAAGATTTTCTGTGCTTATGTACTAAAAGCCATCCCCTTCCCATCCACTATTTCTTGCTAGAAGGCTTACTAGTGGACTCTGGTTGCTTTTTTTTTTTTTTTTTTTTTTTTTTTCCTTTTGGCTTAAGAAACAATTTGTAATTAGCTTTCCTCTACCATGCTCCCTCCCTGCCAAAACAAACTTGTCAATAGAAGTCTGGTGTTTAGATGCAAAAAAGATGTACATTTAATTAAATGCGAAGCTGGTTTCTGAGAAAGGAACGTATGGAGAAGCCACTAAAGAGTGTCACGCAGAGTGTAAAGAGCTGGAAGCAAATGTTTGAAAAAAAGGAACAGCGTGGATGTTACGACCTCAAGCCACAAACATTGCGGCAGGGAAGCAAATGGTGAAGCCAGCAATTTCTGGGTACTTGGAAAAAAAAATATCTGCCAGTCGTACTGAATTAAGGCCTGAGAAAAAAACATCATGAGAGTTGAGAGAGCTGTGTTTGCAATGTATGTGTAGAGAAGCAGATCTGGTGGGCGACTGTGCATGCTATGAGAGGACTCCATTTCCACATCTTCACCAGTTCTGCTAAACAAACATACGTTCTTGTTAAACATTTCTCCTGAGATGACAACTATTGACAATACATCTTCTTGAAGCATATGACAGCTATCAAACAGAAATAGCTGGTGGTTTACAAAGTTTCCATTATTCTCTAATTGCTGAAGGAGCTGGAGGGTGTGACTGGCAGCCTGACATTGGGAATGCTTTAGCAGTTACTGTTTTCACAGTGAGTTTCTACACAAAATTTGTCAAGTGCAGAAGTTGTGCTCTGACATCAGAAGTGTTGATTCAAGGGAAGCATCAGTTTGGAGCCTTCTGTTCAACAGCAGTCTGAGAGGATACACACTCTTTAGGAAAAACATGTGCGTCAGCAGTGATTCACTGCTATAAAAACTTATGCTGAGAGTCAATTCATTCGAGCTTGTTGGGTGTTTTGTGCACTTCTCATCTCATGTTACTGAAGACAGACAATGCTGACTGAGGAGAAGAAAAGATTTCTCTACAATCTTCAAATGTGCAAAAAACACGAGGCTCTAGTTTGATCTCTGTGTGGAGGATGCTGTTGTTGTGAAACACTTGCATGCTGTCCAAGAGCTGCTGTGACATGCTGTTGCATTAAGCTGCAATCAGCACAATATGCACACAACAATGAGGATAATAAAGTTTATTTTCTTTCTTTGGGAGAATCATATAAGATATATGAAAAATGATGAAGCTTAACATCCTTCTTGAAAATGAGGGAAATTTTAAAACAGTCAGCAAAAAAAAAAAAAAAAATCATTTTGTACTGTATGTTAATAGACATCTGATTCCAAACATCAGTTTCACAGGAGTAGACACTGCATTAATCTGCAGGAGAAACACCTTAGCAAAACTGCAGTTGATGGTGTGTGAAAATAAGTTTCCCTGATGTGGAGACAAACTTGTTTTCTGAGGAAAGTAGAGTGCAAAGAGAAGTATCGGAATTATTTCCTTCAGTGGCATTTGTTAAAAATGCACCTATTGGAGCAGAGAAACATGCTGATTCCCTTCTGGAAAAAAACAACAACAACAAAAAGAATCCTACACAACAGTTCAGGCATTTTAACACCAGACACGCGGTTTGAGTTCTAACTGGCTAAATCCTATGGGCGACAGGGAAGGAAGACACTAAATAAACGGGAAATGAATACAGACACCCATCATTCCCATGATTTTGGGGTCAAGAGAAGAGCTAGGACTTCTCAATAGTGCTTTGGACCTGTGAAGGTATTTCAGTTCACCAAAAGCATTACTGGCACCTGGGAAAATAGTCCCAGCCAAAACAGTCCAACGCTATTCAGTGGTCACAAGGTTGTGATTGTATTTGATCATTCTGATTCTTGAACTATGTGAGTTACAAACAGCATTACTTTTCTGCAAACAGTTAACTTACTATTTTTTATTCTCAACTATCTGAGCTAATGTAAAGTCATGGAAAAGCTTGCTTCTTGTTTCTTTTCAGGCTGCAGATGAGAGCTGAAGATAAACAGCCTTCAAATTGCCTCTTGCTAAACACAAACAAATACAGGAAGACAGACAAATATCAGCAGCATATGCATGAAAGTTGTTTAATAAATGATGGTGTATATATAATATGTCAAAGACGGCTGTCTCAACACCATTTTCCATGACCAAACAACAACAAAAAAGTAATTTTTATTTTTACTAAAATACAATACTAGTGACAAATAACAATAACCCACATATTTCATAGAATCATAGAACGGTTTGGGTTGGAAGGGACCTTAAAGATCATCTAATTCCACCTCCCCTGCCATGCCAACTTTGGCTGTCAGTCTTCAATAAATTTGTTAACAACTGCCACCATTCCTACCTGGTGCTTTCTTAACCAGGAGGAAAATGAGCACTGTGTGATAAAACAGACAAACAAACAAGCAAACAAAAAACCAGACTTCCTATTTCTTTGTAGGTATCTTATGCAGAGCATGACAGGATTAGGGGGCTGGAAGGAGACAGGGTGTCCAGCTGTGCTGCTCCTGCTGCATTGAGACCATGGTTTTGACCAACTCAGTGTTTAAAAACCCATGAGGAAGATTTCGGTCTCACAAGCTAACCTGCTCCAGTGTTGTAAGTGCTGATTATACAAAGACAAGCAGTCTATAGTACCTACCTAATTATTATGTTTTCTCTCTGCATTACTTATATCTCCTTTGTCCCTTCATAAAGCAGTTATCTTGGCCTGCCCTCAGTGGAGATGAAGATTAACTGGCCATATTTCTCATTAAAGCAGCATCCTTTTGTGTACTGGGAGGTTCTGCATGTCGCGTGTTTTACTCTTCCTCCTCCCCGCCAAGGCAGATCCCGTCTGCCAGCCTCTCCCTGTAGCCTTTCCTGCTTTCTGAACTTCAGATTTCTGGGCTTCAGAGCCCAAAGCCAGGCTCGCTGCCCCAGCTGAAACTTCAGGGCCATTTGAAATAATCATCGTCAATGGCTGTAACAGAACAACCACTTTCACCAGTTGAATGAACAGTGCAGTGAATAGTTTTCACTTTCTGTGGAAACAAACAAACAAAAGAATCCAAAAGGCAACACTGAACTGCTTGATCAGCTTGAAGTGCACCGTGACCACCACATCTTTTCAGCAGTGTCACTGTTCAGCTAGTCTGTGCACTGGATTTTTCTGTTTTCTATTTACAGCTGAGAACACAGCAAGAGAAAGACCATCGCGGGGGGACCTACTTTTTAATTGTGCAAGTCCTAGCACAAATGGGCTCTTACCTCCTCTCAGTCCCCACAGTGAGGGATTTGTACCCTGATTTGCAGAGACGTCAGTGGCAATGTCCCCCAGGACCCGGTGTTACCATGAAATAAGGGCTGCCATTTGGGAGGAGACATGTGGGCTGCATACCTGGCTTCATGGTTCGTGGTACCTGATGATGTTCGATGCTGCAGGAGCCATGAGCTGAGGTCCATGTGCTGGCATCAGCATCTCCCATCTCAGAGAAGATGCTCTCTCTCTTACCGCGCCATGGGCATGGGATACTATGGTTAAAGCCAGCCTTAACCACAACAGATTTTTTTTTTCCTGTGGTCCAGAGGGTAGACCACAGCTGCCAGTGGTTTTGCTGTAAGTGCTGCACTTACCATGCGGCAGATTAGGCTAGGCTTGCACTGCTGAGCCCCTATAAGCATGGCTTGCTCCCCACCTCTGTAGCCACTGCAGGAGCTCCTGCAGCCACCCTGCCCAGCCCAGGAGCTCCGGCTGCAGCCGTGGCATTGTCTGCCAGGGCTGGCAGGGAACTGCCTGCAGCTTCAGCCTGTGCAGAAGGATCCCTGGAGGCATCTCTTTGGGTGCACCAACAGACACAGGAGACAGGGACCCCTCAGATTATCAGAGGGCATTTAGGAATGAAGGTGTCACAAGCTGGGGCTTAGGACAGAAAGTCCACGGAAACCAAATGATGGGTTAGTTGTTTTAGTTGCTGCAGATGGAGCACTCTGAAGCAGTAGAACAATTAATTCATATTGGTTTACAAATATTTAGGATTTTATGTTTATGATAATTAGAAAACCGTGGGACATGTCTTAAGAGTTAGGTTTTATGTGAAACCTTTTTCAGTAACCAGTAAAGAGCATTAGCATCTTCTTAAGAAATTAAACTGGCAAAATCAAGACAGCTCTGACACCTTTGAAACACACTTCATCACTTGTTTCTCAAAGCCAAGTGTGCAAACAAAGCATCTGTCTAAGTCTGAGGGAAGGTTTTGAAGCTGTCCTGTTACTAAGTGGTGAAAAGAGGCACCTTTCTCTTCTGGTTATAGCTTTTGTGGCTCCCAAGCCAGTGAACTGCAGACATCAGACCTCCAGGTGGGATTCCCATTCCCCTCATGACATACCAGTCTCAGAGGAGTCTGATTCCTTGATCCCGTCCAGGCTGGGCTCCCCGCTCCTCCTGCCCTTGCAGGCAGGTACTGACACAGCCAGAGCACAGCGTGACATCCTCTTGCTCACCACTCACTGTCACACCACTGCTGCCCTGCTGAAGGTGTTCAGGGAATGGCCTGGGCAAGAGACAGAGACTTCAGAGCCATCTCCAGTGGCAAAGACATGTAGACAGAAAGGGGTGGTGTGGGTGAGCTGCAGCTGAAATGCCAGTCTCATGGGCAGTTTCAGTCACAAAGTATTTACAAATAATGTTACATCTCTTGTCAAGTTTGTTATTTTTCAGAGCTGTTAACATATTCCTGCAAAATGAATCCCAGACCACAAATGGTGCTTGAGGTGTCAGTATCAACCACCAGCTTGGGATTCACCTGCTTCCTTCAGGAAACTGGTTAGCAGCTTGTGCTCTTTTAAGGAGTTATTTATTTCCAGAAACAGCACAAATATTTCTACGCTTGTCTTCAGGAGTCGGGCGTTGTGTAGTTCCTGAATTCCTGTCACTGATGAAGAGCCCTTAACTAACTCAGTTCCTCAGGGAGTGACGGTGTCTAGTCCGAGATGTGGTGTTTATCCTCTCAGATTGACTTGCACCCAAACAACCAGGCAAACACTGTCTTAAAGTGGGAAAATTATTCTAAAAGAGAGTGCATTTCACTGGCTATCAAACTATAACAGAATAGATTTTTTATGTCACTCATTACCAAAGGTGCTACTGCCAACTCGCTGCAAAAGGATTAGAGAAATCTTTCTTCACTTTCTGCACAACCAGAGCATACAATTACTTTTCTTACTTCATACCCTGTTTTCCATCAGTTTCAGGCACAAGCATTAGGATCATTGCCTTCATTCCTGCCTAAATCAGAATAAGATGTCTTGCCTGGCTCAATGGCAGCTGAACTGTCACTACCACCCCAGAGCACCCATGGGAGGAATTGGCATCAAAGTCCTGACAGCATTCAAGATGTACGGAGCACAGCCACACTCTTTGCTGGCCTGTCAGTGAGGTGGTACCAAACACCCTGGGCAGCAGCATCTGCCCCAGACCAAATCTTGCAGCACTGAGCAGCTAGGAGATGCTGATGTGTGTCAGCTCAGGACCTCATGCCTTTGACAAACCTTGAACACAATGTCTAGGAAACAGCAGCTTACAGGTATAGACAGACAAGGGTCAACAGTGGGCCAGGTTCTCCTCCCTGCCTCCCCAGCTCTGCCTCCACCTAAAAACCTTGCTGAATAGTATTACAGTGTGAGGCTGGGGGCCAGAGAAGGAATAGCTCCTTGGGGTCCCTAGCAGCTCTCGGTGTGGCAGTTTTTATAATGAAATTAGTTGATGCTGAAAAGCAAACAAAGAAGCCAAAAATATGTCTCGCTTTCAGTATTTAATAATTGAAACCTTAAACGTTATGAGCACAAGATTTGCCAAACACAGGTTTCAGATTTAGTATTTTTTTTTCACGGTCTTCAGAGTTAAATGCCTGGAAACTGGTAATCTTGCATTAAGAACTAATTTTAAAGACTGTATTATAAAATTAGTTTCAAATCCCTTCATTCCATTTAAACACATAAATATATATAATGCCATTTTAACAGAAAATTGAGCAAAGCATCAGCAGGAGATGTAGGCTGATTACCATGCATGTTTAAAAGAAAATGCTGTGCATGTTTAAAAGAAAAACACACTTAAACGCTGTGACATTCGGTTTTTAAGAAACCCAGTTTAATTATATTTTCCCTAATTAAGGATTTCATTATAAGGGATCACATGATTTAATTATATCAATACCCTAAAGACCTGATTGTGAACATAAAATGTGGATTAAAAAGATGCCTCATCACTTAATTACCTGCTAGATTGGAACAGATCCATGTTGTAGGTCAAAAGGGACATAAAATGCAGGCTTCTGCCTCCCTCTTTGTTGTGTGTGAAGGGCTCTGTGCACGGGGAGAGCAAGGGGGGAAGAGCTCTTGTGCATGTAATGGGAGTGATAATTACCTGTGAACAGCTTTATAAGCATATATTGAGAAATTCAATATTTATTTATTTATTTATTTAAAGGTTTTGGCACGCTGGTAGTGGAGGTGAGCTGCGTTGTCCAACCTGCAGCCTGGTGAACACCTGCGTATCTCTTCTTCCCGATACACAAGCTCTTGTACTTTCAAAGGGAAGATGTCAAGCGGTGGGAAACCTTGGGCTGGGGGTGCAGCTCCTCCCGAAGTGAGCAGATGGGTATCCAGAACCGCCGTGTGTAACAGGGGCTGGGGCTCTCTCTCTGAGAGCCTCCAGCACCAGACCCCTGCGGTGGCCACATGTCTGGAGACTCCCAGCCTCCAGACAGCTTGGGCCAGGGCGGGGGGAGGAGGGGAGGAAATCTTTTGGGACATCAGTGCAAAGCTGGCTGCCACAGCAAATTTTAACCTGCTCAAGCTTTGCTTTCCACACTTTCCTCCCTTTCTTACCCTCTAAACAGGTTTTTCCCTTTCCCACTTCCTTCCACGTCCCTTACAAGCTCCTAAAGCTAGAAATCTGACCTTAGCATATGGTGATCCCATACCACAAAGCATGCTCAATCAGCAAAATAAGGTCCTGTGTAGGCTTGGTGCAGGTTTGTCAGTGCCCAGGGCAGCGTGGTGTGAAGCAGGCTGAGCCTCTTGGAAAACCACCACAACACAAATCCCCACAACTTTTTGAAGGAACTGAAGGGATGAAGCATATCCACATCAGGTTTGTTTTTTCATCTTCCTGTCCCAAAAGCCAGCTTTACCCTCACCCAGACCCCGTCCTGATGTGGAAAATGGTTCCTGAAGGAAATGTTGCACAGCTACCACGAAGGAGGGTCTGGGAAGAGGTGTTCTGTTTTCTAGGGAAGAAACCCCCAGGCACATGAGGGTGGGTGCTCTCTGAAGAAAGAGAGCCTTCAAAGTGTCCCTTTGCTCTCTGGGGAATGCCTGGTGACTGAAGTAACCCACATCCTCAGACATCACCCTGCAGTGTCCCTGCCTGGCATAAGATAGGAGAACAATTCCTGAGAACAGCTTGTGTGGCAGGGCTAGGTGAGATTGAGGTCTCCTGGCTATAAGGCAATTCCTTAGAAAGCACTGCTAAAAGGCGATGCTGATACGTCCAGATCATTTCTATCGCCTTACCAAGTGGAGCTGGAAGGTCTGCAAGTTGTTTAGGGCTTTTCCCAACAAACCTTGACAAACCATCACATATCACCCCATTCCTCCTGCCCTGGAGTCATGAACACCCCAGGAGCATGGCCACCTCATCCCTCCTGCTCCAGCACAGTGAGAGCAAGGAGGAGGCTTTGTGCCTGCTGCGCACAATGGGGCAGTGTGCCTGAGTGATGTGAAGCAAGGGAATACACTTGACTGCTAAATTAACATCTGCAAGTGGCACAGTGCTATGGGATGAAGACCCATTCCTTTAACTTTGATTTGATCTTATTTTTCTAAGCAGGGAAGTGCCCCAGTGACAGAATCATTGCAGATGGCATCACAAAGCCCCGGCTGGCACCAGCTGAGTTGGCACAGTAAGATTATCATGTTCGAGTTTGTGTCTGTCTTTTCTTTTTTTTCCCTGCTTTGCTGTGCTAATAGCATTTCTGTTACTATATAAGCTTCAGTCAGCTCTCAAAAGGAGAGATACCAACATAAAAAGTAAATTTCATAATCACTGGCAAAAAAAAAAAAAA
>CM021733.1:42943669-43049200 GCA_011075105.1 Heteronetta atricapilla | reverse complement strand
CATAATCACTGGCAAAAAAAAAAAAAACAAAAAAAAAAACAAAAAAAAAAAAAAACAGATTGCAGAAAAAGCTAAGTGGTACTACTCTATTTTTTATTCTTATTCTTTCTATTTCCTTCCCAATCTCTCTCTCTCACACCCAGGCTTAAATAGGGGCTGGAATTGAAGTCGTGGGGTCTCCAGGGCAGCACTGCAGAGCAGCGCTGCTTAATGGGGCAGCTGGTGGAGAGAGCCCAGCACATGTTTCTTTTGCAGTTTTCATCTTCATACTTCACAAGGCCCAGGGACTGATTGATGGAATTCTTTTTTCTTTCTTTTTTTTTTTTTTTTTTTTAAACATAGCTTTCTCGAGGCCTAGAGCCTGCTTCTCTCAGCCACACTGAACATATGTCCACATATTCCCTTGGGCAGTATTTAAATGTGTGCATCCATGTGGCTGTATTTGTTTAGTGTGTGCTCCCACTGATCTAATGGGACCTTTCCCATGACCCATTGCTTCCCTAAGTTTGCCACTTGCTGCTGTCAGGCGAGAGAGGCTTTAACTTGGATGGCTGTAGCTGTAAATGAATGGGATTTTTTTTTTCCCTTTCAGTCCTTTCGACTGAATCCTCTTGCTGATGGATCATCTAACACAGTTCGGTTGAGAACCCTTCCTCGTGCTGTTAAAAAAACAGCCAAACCTAAACAGACCCCATCTGTTACAGTCCCATGTCGATTTTTGTGAATGCAAAATCGGTAGGGCTTCTCTCTGCTTGTTAATAAACCAGCCTCTGAGAGCAACACTCACACCTCGGAAATGCCCAGTGAGATGTACGTTGTATAATGCACATTGTTTGCTACACTGGTAGCTCTGACACTAAACTTTTTGGTAAGAGGAAAAGCAGTGGCTATGCACAGGGATGACTTCTCTTTGAGGAGGCACTGTGTGATTCTGCATGACATTTAATTTTCCCAAGGTAAAGAGCTCAGGGAGACCAGAAACAGAATAAATCAGGAAAAAAAAAAAAAAAAAAAGCAGTTTATGTGTGTCTCTAACATTTCTAGCATACACAACCTGCTCGAGTAATACCAATATGGCTCAGAAGATGAGATTCAAAGCACATTATTTACATTTCCAATTAATGCAGCTTCATGGAGGGACCTGATCATATCACACCTTCTCTCTCTCTTCCTTTTTCAGCTAAGGGCTTGAAGAATCCCACAAGACACAGGTAAAAGAGATGTTTGAATGGGTATAGGAGCCATGGCTGGCTTAACGTAGTTCACAAGGGGAAAAGCTATACAAATCTTCCATAATCAGTATATGCATACACTTGATGCTGTGCCAGAAAATGCCATAATATATATATAAATATATATGCAGGGTAAAATAAAAAATATCCGAGAGTTCTTGATCAAAAATTGGTCTTTCCTGTGCACACTGATGCAGTGAGACTGCCCCTGCCCCAGTGAGCATCAGTGGAAGTGCAGTGGGCTGAGGGCTGAGGCAAGCTGCCCTCATGACACTGCCAAGCTGTGTGGGGGACACTTCTCCTCCCCTCTGGCAAATGCCTTCGGCCTTGTACTGTGCCACCTCCCCCTGATACCACACCATGCCAAGTCTTTCTTGAGATGGGGCCGACAGCAAACCTTCCATTCCTGTGTCCTGGGCAAAGATTTGGGCTCCCTCGTGGAACTCCTCCGCATGGATCGTGCTGGCAGCCAGGAAGAGCATATGGGAGTTCACCCTGGAAATCCAAATGTCAGCTGCAAACCTAGGTTCAGTTATCTATTTTAAATTGACATAGGCTGGGGATGAAACTGCTGAAGAACAGGAATGAATATACACAATACAGAGTGTTTATTTTTTGTATATTTTCTATCAAGTAAAGGACAGCTATTCTAGGAATATCAGTAGGACACGTGTCATGGACTGAGAAACAACTCAAGAGAACTCAGTCATCCTGAGACTAAACTGACTTTTCATTAGAGGATTATTTACTAAACAAGAGGACGGCCGCTGTAGTCCCACACACAGGACTGACTTCCCAGAGCTGACTTTCCAGCACTGCCTTGTATCTCTTCCCTTCTTCAGCCTCCTCTCATGTCTCTCCATGGAGCTTAGAGAAATGGCAGTCTGGCCAAAAAAAAGTTATATGAGAGAATGCTGAAAGTTGAAGTGAGCAAGACCTTTGCCCAAAGACCATGGAAAGTGATGATAGTTCCTTGCTGGAGCAGGTATCAGAACCCTGAAGACCCTTGGCCTCTTGCTGTGTATTTGTTACTTGTCCTCCTTGTTCCAGTTCCCTCTTCAGCATCACGAGATGGTTCATCAGGATGTCCTCTGCTCAGGTTCCCAGCACTTTTGGGTTACCAACATCGTGCAGTTCACCGAATCCTGAGGCGCCCAGACCCGCAAAGCTCATGTGTTAGTGCTGTGAGCTGTGCAGGTCTGGCACAACCTGCACAAAGAGCAGTGATAACATACACACACGCAGTTCCTAAAGGTTCTCCCCAAAGCTCTCACTCAATCCTCACCAGCGCAGTCATGTTGCCCTCCCGCAGGAAGGTTTTAAACAGCTTTGCACAGCAAGCCACCATTGAGCAAATGTTGAACACAGATGCTATATCCAAGGTGCTTTAAATATTTAGGATGATAAGCACAATTAAAATATCATAATATCAATTTCTAACATGCGTCTATATTTTTAAGATCACATTCTGTTTTTTTGTTTGTTTGTTTTCCTCTCTCCTTATTAGCAGCAAAAATTCAGGGGAAACATATTCACTGCCAAAAGCATGAGTAACAAAAGCCATCAGGTCACCTCAGGGACTGAGAAATTACAACATGTTATTATACATATAGTAAGTCCCACTGTAGAGATGTTGCCATGTGATCTTTTGTTGGGATATTAATCACTGGGATTTGTGTCACTCTCAAGAGGAAGCTTAAAGTGAGGGAAAAGCTTATTTACCCCTTTCAAGGAAATACTTCTTTTCAAGATGATTTTTAACATTATTTTATTTAATCTACTGGACAGTGCACTTGCTGGAAAATACTCTGGGAATGGGTGACCAGTGCAGCATCCTGATATTGCTAGTTTATTTTTTGTTTGTTTGTTTGTTTGTTTTTAATCATTTCTAGGTTACGGGCCTCAGGAGCATGGCAGGCACTGCTGTATGCACCAGGTACCCACCACCACCCATCTGCACCACTGCCTTCAATCATTTAAGGATGGTTGGAGACACCAGTTTGTACATGCACTTTGAGACTGTTAGACAGAAAACTCCAGAGTGTACCAAATAGACTTATAGATTTAGACTTTTAATATTGTTGGAGCATGAGGATCTTTCCCAATACTCTAGGACCACACGTGCATCAAGATTTCTTTTACAAAATTCAGAATTAATGATGTAAAATGATCCTGGGCTACTCCTTTGACAACCTGTGAATCCATCTGGACTTCTCAATGCAGTAGACACTGCTGAACATCCTTCTTACAACAGAAAGCAGTTCTGTTTTTTACCTTCACATAATGAAGTTCAGTCACCTTTGTGACTGCACTAATGTTGCTCATCTCTGCACCAAAGTACTTTGGGTGACTTTTAGCTTGCTGAACAAA
The DNA here is from genome assembly GCA_011075105.1 of Heteronetta atricapilla. NCBI lineage: Eukaryota > Metazoa > Chordata > Aves > Anseriformes > Anatidae > Heteronetta > Heteronetta atricapilla. The sequence goes on along the minus strand of CM021733.1, from coordinate 43,045,598 downwards.
TAGCACTGTTAAAATGAAACACTAAAATATACATCAGGCATACATTAGTGCTTGGGGTGCTGAGGTGTTCACAGATGAGGAACTGGCCTTGCCATGGGACCCTGCATCCCAAGCCCTGCATCACCAGCTGTTATTCACCAGGGATATCCTGGTCTAACTTCCCCTGTGGTAGCTTTGTCTTTCACACAGAGCATACTTAATCTTTTTTTTTTTTTTTTAGTATCATGTGTCAATCATTTATTTTCACACATCTTTACCAATCCATTAAACATGTGTTTCCATCCTTGACTATCCCTGCATGCATTCCATTCAGACACTCTAATTCATGCAGACCAAGTGTTTTTCCTGTGCTGATGACCTGAAATCTGTTCTGTGCAAGAGGACACAACTGGGATGTGGAAGCATGGGGATCCATCAGTGCTGCTGGACTATACATCAGTTTCTGGTGGGGGCTTCTATAAGTTTACCAGGTGTATTTCCTGTGATCACTTTTGTGCAATGATCACTCTTATGCAAGATCAGAACAACATTTTTTTATGCATTTATTTTGATACTGAGTGAAATACCTCATTTCTTGAGTCTGTTTCTTTCTGGTCCATCTCAGGAACAGGATGTCCTTTGCCAGCAGCTGCTCTGACCCCACCATTCACCTCCCACAGCCACCTCCCTCCTCTCTGCTGAGATTACCAGTCATTTTGGCAGCTTTGATTCTTATTCTGAGTTTTACCCCTTGTGCCTTTGTCTCTACTAGGATTCAAGTCACTCTGGTGCACAATGAGACCCAAAAGTCAATCTCACATTCTGGTTTCATCAGAAATTGGCTTGCTAAGAGTTCTGAAGTGATTATGGCCCTAAAGTGAGCCATAGTAGAGGACTACAGTCTAGTTCAGATGCTGCTACTGTGATCTTCTTCTGTCCTTTTGTAAGGAAATAGCCATGTCCCTTTGTAAGGGGTTATTTTGCTGTGTTCTTGCAATGTGACATACGAACTATAAGAGGAATGCTGAACATAAAGCAAGCAAAATAATTTCTTCCCACTTGAAGGTCTCAGCTGGAGTGCTGTGTCCAGCTTGGGGCACAACGCTGCAAGAGATGTGCGGACCAGTTGGAAATGGTCCAGAGAAAAGTGATGAGAGAGCTCAAAAACATAACCTATGGGGAAAGGCTGAAAAGACTGAGGTTGTTTAGAATAAAGACAGGACTAAGAGGAGACCAATAACATAAATTCAGCTATGTAAGTGGTTGCAGCAAAGAGGAAGGAAATAAACTCTTCTCTATATTGACTGTGGACGGGAAAAGAAAAATGGGCAGCAGTGGAGAACTGCAGATGGGTTCTGCCTTGGCTTTCTGATTAGGTGGAGCAGCAGGCTGAATCTGTGCAAGACGATCTGAGAAGTGGAGAAAGAGGGAAATCCAGAGCTCAGATTGTCCCTCCCCAGTGCAGTCCACACCTGTAAAAGTAACGTGTTCAACCCAGAGCAGAGAAGGAGCCTGAGGCTGGAAGGAATGATGACAATCAGGCCAGCTGTGGGGAGAAACAAAATGTTTGTTTGGACAATTTGCATCTGTTGCTTTTCTTAACCGGATAAGAGAGTACACTATGTAATATACACACACCAGCCTCACTTACCGACAGAGACTTAAAATATTTATATCATAGACAAACAATGCCAAGGAACTCCCCTACAAATGCAGTGATTTAATAAACACAGTACTGCAATGTAGCATTTATCTTTATTATATATAATCAGCTGTTGCTTTTACTTGGGTAGAAGCAATGTGAAACTGAGCCAAGGTAAGACGACAGGGTTGGAAGGTTCCCATTTCCCCAGTCCCAGACATACACACCTTTTTGACATTTGCGAGCACATATGGGACTCAAGGCTCTGTGAGGCACAGCTCAGCACATCCTGCTCCATGAGTCCATGAAGCACTGGCGATCCCAGAGACCTAATGAAAGAGATCCCAGAGACCTCCCCTAGCAGACAGTTTCTTTCCTGTGCCTTCAGCAGTCAATAGGGATAAGCATCTTCCATACCTCCACTGATAAAGCATATATGTATTTATCTAGGATAAAGATGCACATTGTTTCCCAAGCAAAGGTCTTACTGAAATCACAGGTTACCTCTTATGTGAAGATCTTTATTCTGGACACTTGGCACCAGGCCTCAGACAAACCCAACTCAGTGCTAGCAGTTCAGCTGTGCAACAGTGAAGAAAATAGCATCCATTGTGCAACAGTGAAGAAAATAGCAAAGGTATTGCACTGTGACTTTAAAGGCACTTTCTAATCAAATGCTAACACTATATAAATAATTTAGGGAATGATTGGCAGAACAGACTATCTCAGGTGCTTTTTCTCCTTCAAGAAAACGCTGTTAGTACTTGTGTGCACACTAAAAAGAGCAAATGAGAGCTGAAGTAATGGGTATTTGTCAAAGGTACTCATAATCTCTATAAAGCTAGGCATTTTTTTTCATTTGTTTATGAATGTGATCTAGTCTGAAGCTCCATCTTTTTCTCTAGCAACACGTTTCTTCTACATTCATGTAAAATAAGGAATTGCCCTCAGAAGCACTTCTTTAACAAACCACGGTTTTTAAATAAAGTTTTTCTTCCAAAGAAAGAACTTCAGAAATTGTTCCAAAGCCAGAGCAGAAGCTGGCCCATTCTGCTCAGACTTGTGAAAACATGATGCCAGCAGCTCAGAGAGTGGTATGAACAATTTTTGTACAGTTTTAAGACACAAATGGATGTAAATGCACAACTATTACACCTAAGGAAAACTTACTTCCCGGGCAGTGTGATATCAGAATCGTGTCCCTGAGCAGTTTCTGTTCCACATGACTTTACCTCAGCTCACAATAACCCCATTGGCCCCTCCCCACCAGGTTTCTGACACCTCCATACCCACCCAACTTGAGCCCTATATTGATATACCCTAATAACACTGCCCTACATGCCCCTTAATGCTTTTCTAGACAGGGTTATTTCCCTCCCCACCTCCTTCTGACTGAATGTTTATTTAGAAAACAACTTGTTTCATGTCGAAGCAGGGATAAAGGTGCCTAAGATGGACACCATGAGAAAAAGCATCTGCAAAATAATGCTGAACACTTCACAAGTATAGGCGCCGGTTTAATCTGATCACAAATTAACTTAATTGAAAGCAGAATAACCTCCTCCTGAAGATATGTTTACTTGCTCTTACCTGATTTCTTGGGAAAGTACCTGGCTGTGGTGTCTCCCAGTGCCAAGGCAATTAGATCCCTGGAGTGAAGGAAGGAATATTTTGAACAGTACGTGGATAACCTGAAATTACAAAACACTCAGGTGTAGGTGAGGTTCTCGAGGACACTACTAACAGGTGCTGTCACTGACTCCCATATGACAGCCTCTGTCATGGGACTCTCATCTGGCAGTGATAGGAAGATGAACAAAGATCACCTGTGCTGTTTTCACTAGCATCTAATGATATCCTGTTACAGTGCATATATACCTGTGAGATTTTGACATGGAAAACATCACATATGAATGCTGTCATCTGACTGTGGAGGTGGTGTGGCCATGGGATAGGAAGTAAAACCAGTGGCAAAGTGTCAGGATGGGTTATTTTCCACCATGCATGATGTAGTGTATGCCCAAATTTCTTCCTTGTCACACGCAGGGACAAGGACAAGAGTGTACTGCATGTGTCACCCTGGGTGGAGGGACAGTGCAGAGTCTCCTCTGGCTCAGCATGCATTTGAGATGCTCCTCAGTGATGCTGCTTGCTGCAACATGAAAGCATTATCAGAAAGATAAAGGAAAGTAGTTATCGGTGTGGCAAACCTACAGCACAAACCTCCTGCAACACCCAGGTGCTGTTCAGCAGCAGAGGTGGTACAGGAGGGCCTGTTCAAGGATTTCTCCTTCTTTCCCAGCATTCTGCAAAATCCCTCCTAATTTCTGCCTGATGCTCAAAGGGGCTTTGGGACATCCCCTGCTATGCGACAACAGGGAAGACAAAAAGGGGTCCCTTTCTCTACCAGGTTTAAGAGCAGAGCTGGGTCCCTCACCCCTGGCTAACCTATAGCAAAGCAAGCAGGGACACCAAATGGAAAAGGCTCTTCCTGGCTCTCTGGAAGGGTGGCTGAGGAGCACCTCCATGACCAACACACTCTGTCATGGAAATGATACAGGGAGTCAGTAGGGCAACCCTGGGGGCATGTCCTCACTGAACAGGGGCTCTCAATCCCCACTAGCAGCCATCAGTACCTAGTTCCTCCACTGCCCAGTCAGGTGGGCATAATTGCCTGAAAGACACTGCTGTACTTGTGCCATGAGGATGAACATGCAGTGAGAAGGCCATTGCTTAATGGAGCATTTGCTCCATAAAGGAGGTCACATCAAGGCCTGGACACTGTGAAGGTGCTCCAAGGGTGTTGGGAAATTCCTGAAGACTAACGAGCAAGTCACCTCCTGTCCAGCTTTACTCATACAGACATTGAAATGATAGTACAACAGTGGAGCTGCAGCTCCTTGAACTGAGGCTTTGATTACAGATGGCAAAGACACCTAGAATATGGCATGGAGAAGTGAGTGCTGCCAGAGAACCTGTGGGATGGAGGAAAGGGGCAACAAAGGGTGCAACCTAAGCAGAGACAGTGTGACAAGGCTTGGTGCCCCCAAAGCACATTCACATCATGGTGGAGCAGAGGCTGGCGATTACCCCCAGAAAAATATTCATCTGTTGCTTCATGTTTTCACTACAAGTCCATTGTCATGTCTCAGCAAAATGTGGGCTGTGCCTCATCAAGGCAGAAATGTGTTTCTTCCTCCTTTCCTATTTTGATGTATTTCACTTCCATATAATCTCCAGAGGGATCATTTAGCCTGTTCAAACACCTTATTAAGGAAGGAGGGCATTGTTCTTTGAGCCTTTGTGCAGTACTGGAATGTGTCTCTTCCTGAGAGCCCCGTGCATGGCCGGGCCTTGATAAAGCAGTGCCTGCTTTTCTCTCATTGTTTCACATTGCCTTTGCCTTTCTTTTCCTAGCTCCATTTATCCGAATACTAATTTCTGTTTATAACAAGAAGCGGTTCCCGCACCTCCCCTTTGTCGCTTAATTGAAGGGAAACTGAGCAACAGGTGGATCTCAGGAAATATCATTAGTCCCTTTTGATTGTTTTTGGCACTTCTTTGAAAGAAAAGTTCGGCTCAATGCAACTGGCTATTTGCTGTTTCCAGGCTAATTATTGCAGGACTCAAATGAGGAGCACATTCAAACATGTCTAATTTAAAGAAGGTGAGCTCTTCGACTGACTTCAGTGGGATTATTCAAAGAATCAGATTTACATGTGTGCTTAAGGACTTTGATGAAGCTGAGCCATATATCCAAAGCCATAAAGGAAAATGAATCCCTTGAGTGGCACAGAAATACAGTTCACATACAGAAACACAGCCAGCCATAAACCAGCATGTTCATGTTTATGTAAGGGCTTCCTTTTAACCTACTCTTTTGTTCAGAGAGAATAGAAACAATGTGGAAGGACAAAAGTGTTGTTGTGTGTTTTGTTTTGAGAGGTGCTTGTAAAGGAAGCCTGCAACTGGGAAAAAAAAAAAAAAAAAAAAACCACCTAACCTGGGAGACTGCTATGCTGGCTCCTTGGCTAGCAAATCTGAGAAGTCCCCAAGAAAGGGGAAGGATGCTAAAGAAAACAAGCATGATCCTTCAGCATGTGGTTTTATCACATTAATTATCAGTAGGACTGAAAAGGCAGACGCTCATAGTGTGTTCCTTCTATCATTTTGTAGACAATGCTCTGATTTCTGCTATTTTTAAAACTAGAACCCTGGGGGAAAATTGCACCGTTGAAAATCAGCCAAATGCATTAACGAAGCTCTCCACCTGTTACAAGAATGCAGGCAAAGGGCGGAATGATGGCAGCTCCCAGCTGATGGTCAGCAGTCAGGATATTCCTTACATGTGATATACAGCAATTATGGACCAGCTGAAAATCCAATCTTGGGATGTGCTTTATAGTTCCGTGCTTGAACAACTAGGCAAGTCAGATGAAAAGAATAGAGGTGGGAGTATCTTTATTTATTTATTTAATTAATTAATTATTTTTTAATTTCAAGGATAGAAAAATAGGGACACAAAACCTGAGAATGTAGGAAGTCCTTTGATTTTTACTCATCTAGTGATACTGAGCTCTCACCATTGTCATCTGAAATTTAGACTCATCTTTTTCCTCTCTGCTGAGAAACTGCTTCGAAACTGCTCAGCACAGAAATTCCCTGACATGCAATGTGTCTCATGCTGTTTGGAGCAGGAGTAATCACAGGGTGTTGACAACAGCAGGGCAAGAGGTGGTACAGCAAAAACACACACACACTCAACTACAAAAGCCAAGGATAAGGAAATCATGACTAAACAAGCAGTTCTTCCCTTGACATGGCTACAGGGGTGGGAAGTAGAAAAGCCCTGACTTTTCAGAGATGTCTTTATGGGTTTATAATTGTAAATACCCCCTTTTTAAAGGATGTATTTAGGAAGCAAAACTGTTCCTTTTTCATGAATGATCTGTTTTACAGGGCTTAAAAATATGTCAAGGTTTGCTGTAGTAAATCCTCCTCATGCTGTAACTGAGTAATGTAAGCAACTTGGGTTGCCGTTTAAACAATTCCCAGTGTGTGGCATGGCCAGTGCAGTTTGAAATGCCTCTGTCTATCTAAACAGAAACAGATGTTTGAACAGCAGAGCTGTGCATAAGTCATTCTTCAAACAGTAGATTAAAACATCTGTCAGGACCATTGGATGGGACCAGACGAGCAGCAGCAATATCAGCTGGGCCTGCCAGTCACGTCTGCCTCTCCCTGGAGGTGGAAGGGAAAGGATGGGGGTGTTTCTTCTGGTCTGAGCATCTTACAGCCTCTTATTTTGCCTTGTTTCTATGGTCATGCAAAATATTAACGACCTGGCTGTATAGACTTGTGGATTAACACCTCTCTTGTCCCTGCCTCCTGTAACTGGGGTATTTTTCTAGATTTGCACTGTCCCTGTTAACGCCTGTTTCTGCTACTGCTGGCAGTCGGTAAGAAAGCTGTGAAGTGCTGGGGACGTGCCAGGTTACAGCATTTTGCAGTTATTTCCATCTGTCCTTCATGTTTCAGCATTTGACCAGTTCAGCAGCATTGCAACCAAATTCTTCAGGCCACATTGGGTCAAAAATATGACAGCCGACTAATCTTCTGCCACTTGTCTGTAGGAACCGTGCCACAGGCAGTGCATTCATTTCTAGCTAAGCAAGAGTCCAAACCAAACCCTTGGATTAACACCTCTTTTGCACTCACCCCCACCCCAAAATGTGAGCCAAGAAACAGAGTCAAGAAATGGTTCAAATTTTTTTTTGATTTATTTATTTTTTGGTGAATCAAGTTAAAGCTCTGGATCCAAGCAGCCCCTGAAGGATGACCATTTTCAGTCTGGGTCTGAAATCGGAGCCATGACACCATCCTGTGTTTCCAGTCCAGATTTATTCTCATTTCTTATTTCAGTGTCCACCAGAATAAACGGGAACAGCCCTACTCTCCAGGCTGCTTATTTTGGGGTGGAGCAGCTCTGGTTGCTTTCCCAGCCGGCTCCTCTTCCAGGCCTTGTGTGTCAGAGCCTGGTCTGCCATGTTGTCCTGGGCCAGCCACCACACAGGGACTGGTGCTGGGGCTCCCTGCGAAGCTGGTGGAGCTCTCCTTTCCATACAGACGGGTCACGCTCTTGTCTTGTTTGTCCCCCAGCGTCCATTAATTGTAGGCTGTAGCGGCAGCAGATTACCTCACGACAGCCTGGCAGATGTGCTCTCGCTGAACAAATAAACTCATTTATATGGCTGTAATGACTGTTGCTTCTGTGCTCTCATCATGAAAACTCCAGCCTATCTACAGCAGTTTATAAACAAAGCTGCTTTGCCTTTATGGAAAAGCAATTTGTGGCTGAGGAGCCTCGGCAGCGACTCGTGCCAAATAGAGCTCAGGCCATTTCTCGGGGAACAGGTGTCCGCATCATTAAAGCCACCACCCCCCTTGGCATTAATTGCTGTCCCTGTTGGCACACTAAGAAAAGAGACGGGGGGTTTGTCTGGGCCACGGGGACTCGACTTCCCGCTCCCTCCTCAAGGTAGCCCTGCTTGTGGTGGTGCTGCCACGACCTACAGGCCCTGCTCCTCAGCTGCCTGGGCAGGGAGTGCTGGGGAAATGTGGCCAGCACAGGCTGGTGAACAAACAGCATTCATGGGGGGGAAAGAAGGAAACTGTTTATTATGCAGAGCAAGTTCATTAACTTCCCCCTTCCCCTCTGTATTTATTTTAGCTGTCCCCTTACTTCCCTCTCTTCTCTTTTGTTTCTTCCCTTTCTTCCTTCCGTGTTACATTATTATTGCCAAAAGGAAAGAAAGCTTCACCCTTCTTGCAGCTTTAGAGCAATATACTGTGTGTTAAAAAACACATTGTGCCCCAAAAGATAGCAAAGCACAGAATCACGAAATGGTTGAGGTTGGCAGGGACCTCTGGAGGCTGTCTAGTCCAAATCCCTGCTCCAGCAGGGACATCCAGAGCAGGCTGCCCAGGACTTTGTTCAGACGGCTTTAGGCGGGAGACCCCAGAACCTCTCTGAGCAAGCTGTACCAGGGCTCAGCCACCCGCACAGCACAGAAGTGTTGTCTGATGTTCAGAGGGACCCTCCTGTGGTCCAGTTTGTGCCCAGTGCCTCTCATCCTGTCACTGGACACCACTGAAAATGCCTGGCTCTGTACTCTTTGCACCCTGCTTTCAGGGATTTATACACATTGATAAGATTCCCTTGAGCCTCCTCTACCCCACACTGACCAGTCCCAGCTCTCTCAGCCTTTTCCCATAGGAGATATACTCCATTCCCTTCTTCAGTATGCCCGTGTCTCTCTTGCACTGGGAAGCCCATTGCACAGGCATGCAATCTGCAGTTGTCTCATGTCAGCCCTAGAGAGGCTGCTGGGCAAAACAGCCATTTGGGTGGGCTTCTTTCTCATCTGTTAACCACACTTAACTGTCTGAGGTGAGACATCCCTCCCTGCCTGTCCCCCTAACCAGGGTCTGTACTCCACCTCTGCAGCCCTGCAAGCTGACTGCACACTGCCATGAGCACCGAGGTAGGTGGGAAGCTGGAACTTAGTGGCCCATCTTCTCTGCAGACAGTTGTGGTGGTTAGCCCCACGCACATCAGCCTGCCATGCTTGCAGCAACTTGCCTCTGCTCCCTGTGGTAAGTCAGGAACATATTGATAGCATTTAGGGAGGTTAGGTTATATCCACGCTACAAAGTAAGCAGGCTGTGAGTGATGTTGTAATTTAGAACCAAAGAAAGGGTGACTGGCTTAGTTAAATGCACTGGTAACCTTGAGGTGGGGGAAATGGGCGTGGGGTTCAGTACAGATGGTAGCTGGGTAAAAATATGCAGGGTTCATCCTGAAATAAAGATGTCCTCCAAGAGGAGGCATTGCTGTCTGAGCAGGGTTGGTCTCAGATCCGTATTAAGCCCAGGAAAGAAATGTTCTTACAAGCAAGCAGGATGTTGCCGCTCCAACAGCTAGGAGCTCTGGGGGAAGTGGCCATAAAGACACAGGAGCACCAGGGATGCTGTCTGGGGCTGAAACAAGGAGAGCCATCCCCAGCAGCTGTGGGTGAACCATCCACATTGCACCACCCACATTCTCACGGCTGCAGTCAGGTCACTAGCAGGGCTGAGCTATTTATCATCCCCTCTCTGTGGCGGCTGCTCAGTGCAAGGATGCCCGTCAGGCTCTGCCCTATGCACCGGCATGGGGCACGAGCTCACCACCTCCTCCCTACTCATGGGCTGATGGCAAGTACTTTTGCAGCTGTCTAAACCATCAGGAATAATTGCTTTCCTTTCCCTATGGCTCCTCTCCAACATCAAGCAACAGCAGCAGGGCAAGCGCTGCCTCTGGCTTGCAGCAAGCCCAACGCGGGCTTACACTGGGCCCTGCTTGTTAGTTCTTCATGTTTGCTCTGAGGCACTGAGAAAGAAGAGTCAGGGTCTAAAATGATATTTAGGGTCAACCCCAGCAAATGATATTTTGCCTGCCATTACTTCTGCTGTTTTTACTCTCTGCAGAGTTAATTACAAATCAGTTTAATCGTTCTCTCACTTGATAACTTCCTAATCTCTCTGGGCTTGCTGCACAGCAGGCTGTAAGGTTGTATTTTATCACTTCTCCTTCCATTAACCTTACTACGTAAGTCTGTGGTCCGTTTCCTCCCACTCTTCCCAGAACCTTAACAATTAAATTGTTTAAAGCCAACTTCAGCAACGACTCCAGTGAGAGCCTCCCCTCTGCTCCACACCAGCCGTGATGGATGTCTCACCACTGGGTCACCAGCAGCAACTCACTCCCCCCACACCTTCCCTCCCATCATAGCACCACGCAAGGCAGAAAAGCTGGCCAGTGACACGTGAAGAGGCAGGGAAATGAGGGAGAGGGACAAAAAAACACTCTTAGGAATGTGCTCACTGACTTAAAAAAAAAAAAAAAAAAAAAAAAAAAAAGGAAAACCAAAACCTCTGGCAACCTGCAAGAAATTATAAAATCACCAAGTCTGCCAGGAATTCAATCTTGGATGCTTTCCTACAGAGGCTACTGACTGGCATTTCCCTGTTACCTCTGCCTTTCTGATCTGACTGCTGGGTGTAGTATTAACAGTAGCTGCCTCTTTGGCCACTGTTGCAGCCTTGCTGGATGAAGAATAGAGGTGAGAGGGAAAGTGCTTAGATCCTTCTCTTTCCCTTCCTGGGCTGTACTTGGATTAAACAGCATGCAGATAGCAGTTGCAAGATACAGATGAGCTGGAAGCCCTGTAAACACATGGTGAGAACATACTACTTCCAGTAGTGAACACTATTTGCTGGATTAAAGGAAGATTACTGTTTCTTTATGAAAGCAGATAATACAGTGTTCTCCGATGGCATCCTCAAACACAACTCTGAATCACTGCTGTTTGCTCTGGACTGTCCCAGTAGCTCACTGACTGGGCTCCGTGTTTCAACTTGAATGTAGTTGCATACCCTGAGCTTAATTTTAACTTCCTTCCTTCCTTAATTTTAACTTCCTTAACTTCCTTCAAAAATCCTTCCCCTGAAATCTTAATCCACTACAGCATTGCTTCTTTCAGTAAATGTTTGTGCTACAGATCTGATTCAGAAATTAATGAGTGAAAACTTTTCACTCTGGAGAACTCTTTAGGCATTCATACTAAATGATAGTAATGAGCCCTTCCAATTGTCTTGTGTGTGAGCCTGAAAACATTTTGCTGCTTAGCAGTTGTATATGCACATAGCCTGCGGTAGTGTGCCGATGCTTTTTTTTTTTTTTTTTTTTTTTTAAGTTAGTATGTTACTTTAATCCAAATTTTTCAGTCAAGTAAGTAATTTAAATGGGCATATGGCCTTAGGACATGCCAGATCTAAACTGTCCCACACTTTCAGAAAATCTGGTACAAGATCTCAACCTCATTAGTCATCATGATAATTGTAAAGGATAAAAAACAGACCACTGACTTAATCATTCCTGAAAGTTGTAACTGTTTGGATCTTGAACTCTGACTGGTATTTTCAACAGTGTTATACGGCTTGTTTTTCAGACAGTGATTTTTCAACATTTCTGAAGATCAGGCCTGAAATCAGACACCAATTTAACACACAGACACAATGCACCCCGAGCCACCCATGCTTTTTGAGAATCTTGATTTCCACTTAATTCTCAAACCATCAGAGAAGAAGCATTTAATAACCTCCTTAGAAACAGTACTCATCATAATAGTAACAATTATTTTCTTTAATGTCAACTGTACTTTTAGAGAGATACTTGTATACTTGTTTTTTTCTAGGATTTCAAACTGTTGAAGAAAACAGCTATGTGAGTTAGTAAATCACCGAGACCTTCCAAGTCTTTGGAAGGCATTGAATTAGTTTACACAACTTTTCTTCCATCAGAAAATAATGCACAGGGATCAGTTGCCTGTCAGCTTGTACCTAATTTCTATATCATTCCAAGTAGCTAAATCCATTATTACTCTAGACTACCTCTGTGTTTTCACACCTGGGAGTCAGTCTCCCGGTCTGGGTGCCACACCAAGACCACCTAATGACTGTTTTCTGGTTGAGATTTGGGTGCTAGCTGTCCTTCTTGGTCATGTTTCTGTTGAAATGTGCACTCTGCACAGCTGGAGGTGGCCAAGACACCAGGGCACACTGAATAGAAGGGCTAAATGGGACAATATGGATTATAACCTACTCATATGACTAGTCAATCCAGAAGAATTGCATGTCATGGATTTCTTCAAAAAGTGTCTGGGGGTATTTTTGACATCATTGATTTTTTTTATTTCTTTGGTGACAGCTTCAGCAACTATGGAGATGAACATTTCAATTTGCAGTTCTTGTTACTGTTCCAGACTGGGCCATGCTGTACACCATCAGTGCCGTTACTGGAAAAGCTACTTCTGGAAGCAGTGTAAACCATTTTCTACCTTGCTGCACTCAGCATCACTTCACCATGTAAACAAAAACCTCTTACAAAAAGAAAGCTATAAAAAGTCCAAAGTGACCTTTAGCTTATGAATTACTGTTCCTGTAAGATGAAATCTTCATAACATACTTAAGTGCTAATATCTGGATCTGCTTTCCTAATTTCATGTTTAAAACTGTAATTTTCACCCCAGCTTCAGGCCCAGTTTTTATGCCTCTGTTCTGATTGCGAAGAATCTAATATTGCTCCTGTTAAAAGGATGGCAGTGGGTGAAAAACTATAACCAAGGGGAACTTCTGGAATTAAGGGCATAGATCTGATGTGAAAGTCTCCTAGATTTCTTCCTACCTAGAAAGATGACCGTCAGCCACGCTTTTCTCATTCAGCTTGTAGTAAGTGATAATTATGGTTGTTCTGCATTCCAGAGGAGTTTATTAATCTGCTGCGTGCAGCAGCTCACAGCTGAAACTACTGTCTGACATCCTGAACTTCCAGCTGTTTAAATTTTCTATGCAGCCTTTTTGCCAGCTTATGATTGAATGACAGAAATGTCAGCACAGTGTTAGCAGTCATGGCAGCCACCTTGAGCTCTGGCAGGAATACTTAAGGGAAAGAGTCTGGAAAAAATGTCTCCAAAAATGTACCTTTGTGAAATTGTTTTCTGGGAAAACAGTCTATTTTGGGCTGACTGGACAACATAAATGTCAAGGAGTAAATATTCCTTGTGGTGAATATCTAGCCAAGGGTATTTTTGTATTTTCAATTTTTATTTTTTTTTTCATGGATCATATTTATTTTTTCTGGCCACCTCTATTAAAAAGTAGTGGTCCAGAATAACTTCACGGGTGTCTACTGAGCCACACAGATTTAAAACTTACATAGCAAAATTGGCATGATGCTGTGAGAGTTGAACAGCACAGCCCTAACAGAGTGAGATTGCACAGCTCTCTTCAGCCTCCAGGAATGAAAAAAAATCATTTACACCAACAGTGACTTTTCATCTCCAGACTACTGGGTGCAAAGTCAGTCCTGGCTCCTGACTCCACTACCTGTCTCATGCCACAGCCTGCAAAAACAGCTGTGTTAATGTAATATTATTCCTCACATCCCTGGTTGGCCATTTGCAGGGTGTTCAACTCTCCTCCCACCAGGGTTCAGAGGCTCCCATGTGCTGATTGCTGTCCGCATTGTGGTGTGTCCCTCCAGAGGTATCTCCATTTTAGTGTCTGCTTAAGTGGTCCCTGTTTCCTTTCCAGTCTGCAGACAATTTTGAGGGCAGCAGTTTCCCTTTAGTAAAGGGACGAGAACAAGCTTTTTTGGTACCTGTTTATTTTCCTAGTTTGTGACCATAGAGGAAGAGAAGGAGGCAGAACAGGGTTGCCTTCCTTTGTCATTTATCATATTAAGCTTTACTTGTCTTCAAGCATTATGCACCAGAGTTACTTCCTTTCTTTATGTTTCACATGTGACGATTTTTACATGTGTCCAGTTGTGACTTGATGCCTTTGTAGGTATTCTGTGACGCACAAAAGCCAAAAGGGGAAAGAAAAAACCCCACCCACTATCAGGGTGTCTATTGAACTTTGTTTTCCAATTACCTAACAAATTGCTGACTAAGGACAGGATAGGGCGGTGGAAATACAAGACCTAAATGCACTGTACATTCCTCGTCTGTAATGACCAGAAAAAGTGGGTGTTTGTTGGTGGTTTTAGCCAATTTGCAATTTATCTTGGTTTTAACCCAAGCAGGCTTGAAACCAAGACAAACATTCTTTGATGTAATCTAATTGTGACTAAGACCGTTTGCATAAAGGTTTTAGAGCTAGGATAGGAAGAGGAAAAAGACCTTGAAAGCATTCCAGTGGAAAAGTCATGTGCACTAGGACTTTGGTTGAATCAATGGCATCCAACAGCCCATTGTTTTAGTTGTGGCTTAAATTAATACCTGACAGCAGTGGAATTAAAGCCCTGCTGAAGTCATGTATTCACTTATTCTTGTTCTTTCCAATCAAGTTTGTACAATGATAGCCTCAGGTGAAGAACTAATAGGAAAAAATGCACTTTCCCAGCTTTCATTGCTACTCCATTCCAAAAATGAATTAATAATCTTACTCAAAAACAGGTCCCAAATACTTTAGCCACACCAGGCTAGGCTCACAAATTAATGAAACTACACATTGTTGGAGAGGCAGGAAAAAAGTCTGGAGAGTGCCATAAGAGGTCCTGAAGTACTGCAATGCAGGTACAAGCTGTGCCTTCTTTTTCTCCTTACACAGAGCTGTGAGTCTCACCCTTCTGAGGCTACCCCAAAAGCAGAGTCAATACCAGGCTGTATGCAGAAGGAATGTCACGGATTCTGATTCTCCTTTCCTGTGTAACCATTCATCTCTGAATTACACCAGCACCATTTAAAAAATAAATTAAAAAAAATCTGACCAAAGGATTTTAATTTTTTGTGTTACAGGATCAAGAACATGACACCATATCACCATTCTACTTGTTACTGTAACCCATTTGCCACTAATAATCCATTATGGTTTGTTTCTCAGTCTTTCAAACACAGATTCCTCCCAATTTCAACTGGGGACTGTGGAAGTATGATACAATAAACAATTTGTATACTAGGTACTGTAATACAGCTTTCAAATTAGCCTGAAAATTACCAGCCCAGGCAAAAAAATCTGCTCATTTGACCTTTATGTTTAATGATAATGAAAACATCCACTGATATTTTGCCCTCCCTGCCAAAATACCCTCTCTTCCTGGCCTGTGCTTGAGTCATAATTTGCAAGACAGTAACTATGATTTCCTAGGAAAGCATTCATATGTACCTGTTATTGCTTTCTGCTTGCAAAATTAAATTAAAGGCTTGGAAAATCAAAATTTTAAGAGTTTAAAACTCATCCACATTGTTTAGAGGTGCTGGACCACACTGTAATGAACACAGGGTATTCTGGTTACAGGACAGAAATGTTTCTTAATTAGATTGCTACATTTTGCATTTCCATGTACAGCAAGAGATTTGAGTGTTGGACAATGCCTAAGTATCCCTTATCTTTTTTCAATATCCTAAATAAACTATTTATTTATTTATTTAATTTCAATCAAAAACTCATTCTCTTTGCCTTCTCCATGAAGACCTATAAACAGACGAATTACTTCCCTTGGTATTGGCTTGTTAACCAGATGACAGCATGAGGAGAGTGTGTAAAAGGATATTGGGATCTCCACATTCTTAGTTCTTATGTCATTATGAAATAAGCCTATAAATGGCTCAGTGATTAGTTCAGGAGGATTTCTCTGGAGATCAGTGGATGGTTAATATACACACTGCATCATCTAGGCCAACTGAAGTGACAACTGAGAGATAGTATGCTAACAGCACAGAACATTACAAACCAAAAGAAATACAACGCTAGTTAAATCTAAAGGATTTTCTAGGTGTTACTTTCTTGTAACATTCTCAGCAACTTCTGAAAAGCTGCTAGTTTTTGGAATAATGCCTTCATAGATTAATGCCGCTGATTAATAAGAGCTATTATTTATGGTGAAAATCACACAATTGCTGGGTCTAAAGACTTCTTTTGGGCTGAAAGCTTTCTGTACAGAAAGTTGTTGTTGGGAAACAAGGGACTGGTGTGTTACTGTAAAGGATAGGTTGTAAAAGGGATGCTTAAAAGGGGCCCAATATGGTTTGGATTGCAGCCAAGGTCTTGCATAACAGGATGCCTCATAAAAGAAAGGCTTAGAGGGGTATGGTTAAAAGACAGACATTTCTTTTGAGCAAAGATGTGCCAACGGGAGGATCACTGACAAATCTTTGTTCACTATTATGTGTACATATAATTAAAAAATGTTGGTGTTTGCAGCCATTCCCAGATGATGTTGACTTGTTTAGAGAATCACGGTTAAAAAAAAAATAGACTAAGACACACCAAATGTACTTCAGCCAGGGATATTTTTTTGTGTCCAGATTTTAATGTCCTTCAAGGAGCAGAAGTAGGAATTTCCCCAAGCCTTGTGGTCAGGAGCACTGCATTCAAAGCTAGACGTAGCTATTAATCTGGGTAACTGCCTTGCAAAGGCACATGGTAGGGTGATAACCAGTCCTGGGTAGTCTGACAGCCATTTAAAAGGCAAGCCAGGGAAATGTTAGATTGGTCACAGAGACTTCACCGAAAGCTAGAGAAAATGATCTTTCTAATGACAATAGAGAGAAACTTTTAACTTCAGCTTAATAGTCAGGCAAATATTTGCATTAATTTGTTTTACATTTAGAATCCATTAATTGTATGCTAGAGTAAGGTGTATAAAAACAGCATTTTGGCTTCTTTCCATTTCTACAGGCAACGCTTGGTGTTGGCCTCCAGAAACCACCCAAGGCTAGTGTGACAAGTTTGTTTTTCCTAATGCTAAAATGCTGAGTACAAAAAGACAGTCAGCCACGGCACTCTGTCAAGATTCCTGCTCCCAGAGTCTTAGAAGCAGACCAAAAGGGTGAGTCTACTGGGATTTCACTTGGATTACAAATAAATGCCTCTGGAGATACTGCTACTAAAAAGACTATGATCTTAAAGAAGAAATAAAATAAAATGTGCAGCTGGGGACAGACAGATGTGCTTAAGCAGAGCAACACCAGCAACAGATGTACCTGTGGTCAGCTTCTGGACAGTGCTCCAACAGCTGTTTGCCTCCGCATCTGTGGGAACTATCCACCCCGATAACCCTCCGTCTCCCATGCTACTGAGCATGGTCTGACATTTCTCTTGGAGGAGCAAGCTGAGAGCTCATCAACAGTTGTGTTTACTTCAGCTCTCTGTGGAGAAATCAGCTGTGAGCCTAAGAAGAAAAAATTGTCATAGACATTTGAAGTTCATACTTGGCATGGTTCTGCATGTAAGTGTAGCACCAAGACAGTGAAGATCCTCCCAGGACAATTTCTCTCTCAGTTACAGTGTAGTAAATCTAAATCCAAAGTAGAAATTCTCCTTTCAGCATCCTGTTCCATATTTACTGACAAGAATGAGAGATTTGGGTTGTCATGGCCAAAGACATTTCCTTGGTTCCCAGTGTCTTGTTGTGAAGTGAAAATGTAATTGTAATTTTGCAGTAGCTCACTTTATGCATATGTGCTACTGGGTTGTATCAAAGGAGAAGAAATATGGGGCCACATCTTTAGACAGAAATTTGCTGAGGCATTATAAAGAAGCAGGAAGAAGTCATCATGTTGGTTATTGCCTTCCAGTGCTCATTTGATGCTGCAATTCTGGTTCTGGAAGCAGAAAATGTTCCTCTGAGCTCCAAGAAGCAATAAGAGCCCTTTGGTAGATTAGATCAATACTTAACATGAAACAAAAAAAGCTCTACATATGCTTGGCTTCCAAGAATAACATGAACCCAGTATTGTCAGTGCTCTCCTATATATATTTTTTTCAATTGTGTAAATGCTTATATCTAACTAATTATACCACAGAATGCAAAACACTCTTTCTTTATAGAATAGTATTCCAAAATGGTGAGCTCCCATGCTATAGCTTGATTGTGCATCTTTGTGTCTTTGTTTGTTTATTTGTTGTTGGTTTGTTTGTTAGTGCCAATGCTGTGATTAACTGCTTGATGAAATAACAGCTTCTGAGGGACAGAAAGGATTTATCAGGCCTCTTATATGGGAAGGAGAAAGAACACAAGCTGAGCCGTCAGATCTGACAGAAAAACTGACAGTGAGATAGCCTCCAATAAGTATTTTCAGACCTAGCTATGAGTCCTCTTCAGCTAGACATCTGAACATAGATCTCAACCAGGCCTGGATCCACACACTGTAATTATCCACCTTTGCACACTGCAATTATACCGCCTTTAATATATTGGAGCCTGAAGCTAAATTTACTGATGTCTCATTTCATTGACTGCAATAGGTTCTAATCCTAGATTTAAAAAATAATAATAATAAAAATAAAAAAAATCAGAAAAAGCAGATGTGGAACTTGTAATGAGTAACAAGATGGGAAGAGGGGAAGGAGATCCACATTTAAGTTTATAATGGTGGAATCTGAGATTAAAATGTTATCACCCAATATGTCTGCCAATGTTTTGATGTAGGTGTGCTATTGCAAACTGCTGGTTTCATGCCAACAGAGGCATTAAAAATAAAACAAAATCAAGACTTGCCGCAGTACTAAATGTAACTAAAATTCTGGCATTGTGGCATTGCCATATACTTCCTTTTTGCTATGTATGTATATATTTGTGTATAGCTTGGAAAGTAACCATAGCATATTCTAGCAGGAGTCAGACAGGTCAGTCTCTGTGAATTCAAGATAAAGCTGCATGCCTTGAAAAAAAAGCTAGGTCTGGAGACCAGGCTTGAGATAAACAGCCATCTGAAAGATAATAGATTTGCCTGACATTGTTGTGTCCAGTAAATCATAACAAAACTTCAGAATACTGGACAAAGGCCAGGAATTGGTGACTTACATTATTGTTTTATTATCACATTTTGGAAAGGTAAAACTAATAGTGTTGTTTACTTTAATTAATATTAACTAATTCTTAACTCATGACTGCCCCAAATTCTCCTGCTTCAAAACACAACATCCTCACTTTTCAGCTCTGCTATGTAAAAGGTCTGCCAGCCATATCAGAGGAAAAAGGAGTTGGGGAAGAGGGGAAATAGCATTTGGGAGGAGAACATGCACCTGCTCAGACTGTGTTTCAAGCTCATTCTTCTTTGTGCTTTTCCTGTGGTGGAGGGGTTCCTGCAGAAGCTTTCTGACCTGTTAAAGATGAATATAAGTAACACTCCAAGGAAAAATGAAAAGGCAACTATTTTCACCACAGCCTTATTTCAGGGCTCTTTCTGTTGTAGAGCTGTATTTTCCAAAGGTATTGACCCAATGTGCATGTGCTGAACACATGCAAAATCTGCAGTGGGTGATATGAAGTGGGGAGCACATGTGCACAACTGAAGTACAAGCTCAGGTGATGCAGAAAACAGAGATGTGGACCAAGCTAACATCCACGCTAAAGGCCTCTGGCTGATTTCTTCTGCCACCAAACTGCTCTCACAATTCAATCCCTTCAAGAGGTAATGCCATAAAAAGGGAATCAAGGCATCTCATTGGGGTTGTGGACATCACACCACAGCCAGGCACCTACCCTGAAGGAATCAGGGTGTCCACAGATTATCTTGAATCTGTTGCATAATGGGAAAGGGAAGAGTGACTAATTCTTGAATGCTGATATTAGTATGTTGGGGTTTATATCTAAATTCCTAATGAGTAGACTGTAAATATTTGCTTAGCGCTTCTTGCTCTGCAAGGCTAGACAAAACTCTCCATAAACCACTTTGTTTTTACCATACTTTTGTTCTGATATCTTGTTTTAAAACATTTTCATCAAAGGGCTACTAGAAGGGTTTGAAAGATGCTGCTGTTTTAATCTACAGGATCAAATTCAAAGGTGGGCTGTGAGTTAACTCCCTACAGCTCAGATCTCACCAGAACTGCTAACAGCTGCTCTCGGTGTGCAGGAGGAGGTAGACTCTACAGCATCTTGGCAACCAGGCAGAGCTGAACTTTGTCTGCCAATCTTGCTGATGGGCTATGAACCAGTCTCAATCTGGACCCTGTTAGGACAGAGTTCTGCAAAAACCTACCTAGTTCTGCCTGTTTTCCTCTTTTTGTGAGTCTTCTGTACTTCTGCTTTTGACTTGAAGAAAGAGCACCAAAAAGCCAGGAAAAATAAAAAGGTTATTCTCAAAAAATGTCAAAGCTAACAGCAGTGTTTTGGGAATTTTGCAGGGAAGTTTTCACTTTAGATTCCTGTCCCTCATGATTAGAAAAGACTGAGTGTAATTTATGCAAATGAAATGAAATAAATGTGGTTTTGTCAGCTTAATCCTGCAGGGAAAAAAAAAAAAAAAAAAAAAAAAAAAAAAAGGAAGGTGCGGTTCTTCTGATAAAACTTCAGAGTAAGATTGCCTGACTTTTCAACGAACATTGAGTCTGTGCTGGTTTCCTCACTTGTTTGGAAACTTGACCCTTTTCAGGGCAATTCCTTTACCTGGAAAACTTTACAAAGGGCAGACCTCAGAAGAGCCATAGAGATCTCAGATCAGATACAGCAAATTTACCTGGCTCTCTGTAGCCTATACACAGGACAGCACCAAACTTCACACTCATAGCCTCTAGGTACTTGAGCACACAATTGCATCAACAAAGTGCTGTATGATTTGGGGGGTCGTGCCCAGACCCTAAATGCAACACTTCAGTCAGTTGTGTACTCCTGTTGAACATTTCAAACGAGCCTTGTACTGCCATCATCTTACGGGGTCCCTAATGAGAACCAAAAACTGCCGCACAGTTTAATTAGGTGCATTGACAAGGAGGAGATAATATAGCTGTGTTCAAAGAGTATACCTTAGCCTGAGTTGGAGAGAGGGTCACAGTTCAGTACAAGAACAAGAAAGTAGCATTGTTCTCACAGCCTCAACAATAAGACAAAAGCAAGCTCTCTGGTACTTTGGACCAGACTTCCCTTTGGAGTTAATTGGTACAGCCAATGACTCAAGGGGAGCTAAAGTGATTTACACAGTTGAGCAGTTGGCCTATTATGCTAAATTAGCATTATACTCCAGATGTAAGTGGACAAAAGGGCATGCCTGAGAAAAAGAGTCTCTCCTCTGGACTGCTGCAGGCTGGAAAGACTGCAGGTTGCATAGGCTAAAATGCACCAGCCATGGTCAGGGTGATGAACCCAACAGCATCTGATAGGACTGAAAGCCCTGGGGCAATAGAGGTGAACACTAGCATCACATGCAGGTAGACACTCGTGACAGATTTGTCTATAGCTTTACTGAAACAGTGTCAGGTTAGTGGTGGCTTAGCCACATGCTGTTATTTGCATTGCTAATAGCAAACAACACTGATGATTTCATCATCTCTCCGCACAAAAACTGAGTCCTCTGTAAGCAGTGATGTTCCTTTAGCAAGTTCTCATTGAAATGTACTAATTGCTGGCTCTTAAAATGGAAAATAAAGCCTTTATCAAGGAAGTTAAGGAGTAGGTGATCTACTGAAATCCTACTTTATGTTTTGGAGTAAAAATAAGAAAGTCATTTGGGCTACACAGACACTGACTCAAACAATCCCACTTTTAAGGGATTTCAGTCTTCAACTTTCCAGGCAAAGATTTAATGTTTGACATGCAGGTGTTTAGGTTGTACCTTTAGAGACAAAGACTGGAGTGTGTAACCTGATGCAATTCAAAGTTTTAGGAATAAAGATTCCAGACTTAGCACTTAAGTCCTTCACAACATACTGAGTAGCTAGCATTGAAATTCTGTAACTGTTTATTACATAGAGAAATTATCATAGCAGTAATGATATGATAGAAGGAGACCCTATTTGCTGTGAAGCAGCAGCACAGCATTGGTCCATAAGGATATTCCAAACATTTCAATGGAAATATAACAGTTCAGTAAATTCCAAACATACACACACACCCAAAAAGGATGCTACCCAAGCTCTCAGTGTCTTCTTTAACTTTGAGTTCTCTCCTGCATGCTTGGCTGACTGCAAGATAAACCTTTCAGTCCTCATTCTCTGAATCTGTACTTCATGCAGATGATTTAAAATAGAAGTGTTCCTGTGAAGTGCCGAGAGTGATTCAGGCTAATCTCTTTTCCTGTAATGGAAAATTAGGAAATGGATAATGACAGTTATTTAACTTAGAAATTCAGGTACTTTCATCTGCTGATGCAGTATCTCTTTGTTGGCAAAAAATAACAGGCATGGAGGTGTGCTAAGCAGAGCAACTCCGTATCTTCAGCTTTTCCATGTTTGATATCATTAGTGATGTGAGAGAAGTGGTTGGGCTATACAACATCGAGAGACAAGTTAAGGCATCTTTAGATGGTCTCTAACATGATTGCTCAGAAATGAGACACAGCTATAACCTAAAATCTTCCAGAGGTCAAGCACTCCTCACTGGGCCACATTCTGGATCACACCCTATATAGCAAGATCTCTGATTGTCCCAGGAGGAGACTCCTGCACATTGTAAAATTAATATGTTGGAGTCCAGATCCCCCTTGCAGAACTGGGAGAGTTTTCATCCCAGGGTTTTGCCCTCAAACAAGGGACTTGCTGAAAGGATCAGGTTAGTTTGCAGTGAGGTTAAAAGATGCACCAGCTTAACACCAGGGCAGAACTTGGCCATTCTAATCAAAAATGAAAAAACAATAGAAAACAACTTCAGTTGATCTGACCTCTTCCTTGCAAAAACAGCAGGAGAGAAAATGTCCTGTTTTCAGATGAAGTTTAGAAAAAGATGAAAAGTCAGTGTGGTCAAGCAAGAGATACAATATATAGTGCTAGATTCCGCTGCCAGCTGACTGGTTGCACGAAGAGACATGACGGGGGAGGCTGAGCAGAAAGGCAGGATGTCTGCATAACCTCCAGAATCAGATCATAGGAATGGCCATGATAGAAGAGGACAGAAGTCTGTTCTCCAGCCGCTAGTGACTTGCACCTTCAACATTTGCAGATGTAGAGGTACTGCCTTTTGCACTCAAACTCCCAGGTGTGAATATATCCCCACAAGAACAACAGGGGATCTTTCAAAAATGCCTCATGGAGTCAAGGAGGAACTTGGACAGTCCTGTGCTCCTAAACTATCTGATCATGCTAAAAACCCATCTGCCTCCTCATCTCCAGCTGGGAGTTAGAAGGTCTACACCACCTCTGTGCCTTTTCTTTTCTAATTTCCATTGTGTGGAGTAGGTTAACAATTGACTCAACTCCAAATGCCCTGTTGATGCAAGTCATTGTGACACAGGTTTTGGTGTGAGAGTGATTACTGGAGACAAAGTGCTGCTATGCCAGGCATGCTCACTGGCACCTGGGCAATGCTGGACTTGAGAATCAATTAGTCAGTGATGTGTCCTGAATTACAATTATATTCAGTGACTAATTGTGTGTGCTGTGGTCATCCTTCCTCTCCTCTAACATGTTCCTGCTAATTAAGGATGCCAAGAAGATCTCTTTCAGCCTATTAGGTAGATGCAGGTGGGAAAGAAAGCACTTGTGGAGAGGTGAAGGGAGTGGGAGTTAAAAGAATTTGTAGTGCAGCTAATTTTTACCATTCGTTTAATCTGTTACTAAGGCTCATTTGTCAAACTGGGGCTGCTGCTCCTACTCCCCCTTCTCTTGTTCACAGTAATGAACAGCCTGGGAAAAATTATCCCCTTTCCAAAGGACCAGCAAAGAGGAAGAGTTGATGATAACAGTCCTGGGAAGTGAGGCAGTTGTGCATGGATCACTTCCCAGGACGCAAAGGCTGTCTGCACACACTGCACCCAGGAAACGAGGTTAATCAACACCTGCTCACAAGGACAGTGACAAGAGCCTTCTTCACAGTCATGGTGACACTGGGGTCTTTACTGCTTGTTTCCTGAAACAAATGGCTAGGCACAGTACAAAGCGATGCAGACTTGGGCCATGCATTGTTCAATACAAAACTGTCTTGTCAGATGGCTAAGAGACAGAGATGAGGCAAAGTGACAACATCATATAAAAGTTGAAGAGAAAATTTTCATGGTAGAAAATTCAAGTGGTGGGGAATGTGCTCCATGGGGGCTAATATGCTCCATGGGGGCTAATACTTTAATGCTCTGACAGCTATAAGTGGTTTTTGGGACTTCTTGGTGGGAAAATGAATAAACTTTTCAGCTGTAAGACTGATGGTAAAGTAAATGGTGGTGCATGAGATATTTGAGGCTTGGTAGTTTGTCAAGTTTGTGGCAGTTTTGGAAACAGCTAGAAAATAGCCTTGTGAATTAAGTTCTATTATCTCACTTTGTTTTTAATTTTATGAGTACAACAGGCAGGTCCATCATTTTGGAAGGAAAGGAGTGGCATTGTCTGCATTTGAATGAGGGATGTGTCACTTAAATCTCAACAGACAAACTTTAATTTTAAGATGATCTTTCATATTCACCTGGTGTGATTTCACTGTAGACAGTAGAAGTTTTCACTGTTTTCTTTATATACAGCAAATATATAAAACAAACAAATGTGTGTGATTAAAGATCTTTTGCCTTGACAGGAAAATAATCAAGTCAGGAAAAAGAACATACACTTCATCAATGTGACATCCCTGAGAGAAAATTGTCTTCAAAGATTAAGTTTTGTCAGTCTGCCAGTAAAGGGATCAAAGCTCTCCTGTGGTCCTACAAACCCTTGTAAATAGCAGTAAGGTGTTCAGTTTAATAATTAGTAGTAGCTTAATTAACTAAAGATTAGTCATTTAGTGGTTGGAATGTGTGTCTGTCTCCATGATAATAAAATGTGCTTGCAATGGCTTGCCTTTTTATTTATATGAAATATAAATAAATATGGGGTATTTTTCTTTAGAAAATAGGGAAGCATTGACTATTAAAAACATAAAAAGAGACTTTCTGGACACTTTACTCCAGACCTGTGGTATCACAAGTGGGACCAAGGTCACTGTACATTCTGTAGCATTGGCTAAATTCTTGGTTCCCTGAATTTTCAGGAAAGAAACCTGGCTGAGTTTCGATGTGCCATCTTTCTTGCTTTTCTTTTTACCAGTGGTCTTTGGAGTCTTTGTTGACATAAAATGGGATGCAAGGAGACAGGAGGAGATGTCATTCACAGGAATATCATTCTGACATGGAAGTGATCCCAGGCCTCACCACGTAGTGACAACAACAGACAAACCTCTTATTGCCTTTCTGGAAATAGTTAAGCCCTGTCTTAAATGTACTTTGATATTGTGCTTGTGTTTCTTCTATTGGTAAGGTCCTTCCTTCTCTCATTGTTTGTATCATTGGCAACCTACTTGTACTTTTCCTATTTATTCTTTTTTCATGGCCAGTTAGCACTTGTTTGTTCATGTGCCAAAGTTACCTTTTATTTTAAATAGCTCTTTTCCCCTCCCTCAGGTTTACTGCTTCATGATGTATTTACAGCCAGGACTTCCATACCCTCTCAGTCATTGCTTTGCCAAACAAAAATAGCTGATTTCTTCTGTTCTTTCATAAAATGAATTTTTCATAAGGACACAGAATTACAGAATAATAGTCATAGATAATTGCTGGCTCTTGCAGCCAGTGCTAACCACAGAGTCTTCTTGTGCTAAAATGGAAAGCATAACACACTTCAGCTCATAACCAAGACTAGTATGTTCAAATACGGAGGCCTAAGTCTTTATCTCTGGTCAGGATTATATGTAAATGGTCTCTCATACTAATGTGATGAGCACTTCAACCATCCATTGACTTCAATATCTAAGTACATTTCCTATTGCCTAAGGTCTTGAAATGATAAACATTAGCATAAACAGGATATTTCCATCTCCATCTCCATATATATTAACCCGAATCAAAGAGAAGATTCCTCCATGTCAGAGAAAGTTGGAGGTAGGCACAGGAAGTGAAAAGTCGGAGAATGAGAACCCCATAGTCCACCAGTGATCTTGGCCTATCCAGTATGAAATCAGAACAAGAAAACTAGAAAAGTAGTCAAAATGTTTTTGTAGGTGGTTGCTGTTTAAGAGGTGTGGTGATGAGGTTATGCTTAAGATTGCTTTTTCCCTTTTGTCTCTGTGCCTAGATCCAGATAAAACCAGTGAATATTCTGGATATGTTTTGGAGGGTACAGTTTATCCTTTCTTTATTTTTGTGGAGCTGTAGACTAAAGGGACAGGAAACATCCCTCTTTCTTGCCCCATTTATCATCTTGGTTTTCAGCATTTTCAGTAGTTGGCATTGGATTGGCAGTTTCCTTGGAAAGAAATAACCTTTGTTTCATTTTGTCTGGAAATAGTCTGCTGCAGTCCCAGATTATGATTCATAAATCTTCCCCTCTATAAATAATACAAGGGTGCGATGTCCTAGTGCTTTGCTCTTGGCTTCTTAACTTCCTTCCTGTCAGTATCTTCCCCTAATTCTTTCTTCCTTTTTACTAATTTGTGATGAGCAAGATCAGAATGGCCCTGCCCTTTGCTTCTTGAAATATTCCAGCTCCAGTTTCTTCAATCTTCTTTTATATTTTGGATTAATTTATCATGATAATGAAAACTCTTAGAAACAATCCATACTTATTGATTTAGATGGATGCTCTGCATTGAGTGCTATGAGCACAGGCCTTAGCCTATCAGTCCTAGCTTCTCCAGTTAAATGTACAAAACTGTAAAAAAATATATAAAAAATATCCTTAATTTATTATAGGTTTTAGGTTTTTAAAAGGTTGTCTTTCAAGTAGCTTCTCCAATTTCACAGAATGCAACAAAAATACAGGCATTTCAATAAAAAATTCAAGTGATAGCAAGTCATTGAAATGGGATTAGGAATTAGGTAGCTATTTATTTCATATAACTCTATAACTTTTCTAAGGTCTGACCCTTTATTTACTTTGGGTGCCACATTTTAAGATTTAAAATACCTCTTTATGGCATAGACTTCCAATATCCAAGGTTCTTCCTGCAAAAATCCTTTCTATCTCCATTGGGGTTAAATCCTCCAAGACTTGTGAGGAACAAAGAAGCTGAACTTGTATCTTCCTCTCATTCAACTGTGCCCATGGAGCAGAGCAGTAGGAAGTGTTACTATCAGGAAACAAAACAGAACACGTTCTATTCCGAAACCATAGGATGGAGTTCTCTGGGATCTGTGTTCCCATCACTGTGGGCACACTTTAAACCACTTTGTGCCTGTTCACTCTGCTCCTCCCTCTGTCTGCTTGGTTTGTTTCCTCTTAACCAAATATTTATCTGTTACCCCTAGGATCTTATGGCACAGATAACCCATGCTGAGAACAGTCCAAAGGATGGAAAGGGTTGCTTTATCCGAGTCTGTATTCTACCTCTAAGCTATCACCAAAATGCCACTGAAGCACATCCAGGCCTTTGTGGATCCTGTTTCCTGCAGGGAAAACCCAAAATGTTGCTGTCCCTGGTCTTTTTTTGTAGCAGAAAAATTGGTCCCACTTTGTGTGTACATGCATACACTGGAGTCATAACATGGAGATCAGTGGGTTTCCCTGGAGCCTTTGAGCATCCTGCAGTACAAAGGAGAAGGGCAGAGGATATTAA
Source organism: Heteronetta atricapilla (assembly GCA_011075105.1). NCBI lineage: Eukaryota > Metazoa > Chordata > Aves > Anseriformes > Anatidae > Heteronetta > Heteronetta atricapilla. The sequence continues at coordinate 43,017,924 of CM021733.1, read as the reverse complement.
GGAGAGGAAATAAAAGCAGCAAATGAGTAATAATACTTTACAGAGTCAGGTGCAAATCTGCTCATTATGGTTCTGAACTCAGGCAACATGCCAGAGCCCAAGATAGAGCCCTGGGAGGTTATCCACCTAAAAATATGGCCATTAGTACATGATACAGTTACGGCTTCTCCCACAGGCCAACATAAATGATACATATTTAATGTGATGATTTGTTCAGGCGTTGGGAACCCAAAGAGAAACAAGAGGCCCAGAGCATCAAGTGAGCTGGGGAGGCACTCAGATTTGATTTCAGACATTAGCAACACTTGGAGTGACAGGCATGTGATGAAAGAGAAAATTTAACCCTGCCTTGCACGGTGGATTATTGCAGCACCGATGGGAAAAAATGTCCCATTTTTACAGCGTTGGACGTTAGCACCAAAAGACCTTTTCTGCTCTCTCCTTGAAATGCCTGAGTGATCTCTTAAAAGCCTGCATGGAACTGAATAATTTTTATAGTTCTTTAGCTTTCGCCTACATGTACATGTGGGTACCCAGCTGTACCCTGCCTTGCTCTCACAGCTACAAGCAGAGCCCTGCACATGACCTAGCACTGCATCCTTGTTCATGCCCTGACCAGAGCCACTCGTGCTCAGCTGCAGAGAGCAAAGAACTGGGGCAGACCAACCCCTGTTGAGCACTTCTTAGCACTGTGAGTAAATGGAGAAGACTCCTGCACCTGGGTGGGCTGGGTAACCAAAAGGCTTCTTGAGAGACTAGGACTCTTTGAACTTCAGTACTGGGTTAAGGACATTATAGAGAGAAAGATGAAAAATTTATCTGTGGGCTTCTCTAGATGAAATACAGGAAGTCACCAGAGTCATGCTAACTGGAAATAGGAAAAAAAAAAATCTATTTCTTTCATATCTCTCTCTTTGTATATCTGTGAAGGAAATGAACAGTTATAATGCCAACACAGCAGATAAGAGATATCAAAGTGTTTATAAAGAGCTCCTCCATGGTTGGATCAACTAGCATACTTAGTTGAACCTTGGTCAAGCAGAGAACTTAACCACATGTAACTTTAAACCTATTTGTTATCTCTGTGGTGTTATTTGGGTGCTCCCAATGTACCAAGGAAGCAGAAACACTTTACTGCTTCAGAGATAAATAACATGGCATATTTTGAATCATGGACTTGGGGCTCAGCTTCAATGTAATGCCATCAACTTTGCTGCCTATTGCTGCCTTGTTAGCTTAAAAATTAAACCTAGGACTGCTTTTCACAATGAAGAAAAGTTTAATTTTACAAGTATCAGGTAACAATGGAAACTTAGTACAGGTTCATTATAAGTTTCAGAAGTTTATGAACCCAGGTTGATTTAGGGTGCAAGCCTACACCAAGCAAGCCTTTTCCAGCCTAAATGATTCTATGATTCTATGACAACTTTATCCTTGTGGCTAAGCTTTGACCAATTTGCTGTTAAAAATAATAAATACAAATTTTAAAAAATAGTAATAATTTTAGGAGGAGCAAGAATCATCAGGAAAGGGGTTTTAGAAGTCTACATGACAGGTTTCTAAATACTTGTATATTTACAAATTTTTGCAAAGTTTGCTCTGCTGTAGTTTTATAAATGTGCCTCTCATTTTAGAGGTAATTATGTGCAGAGGAATTTAAACCCCACTTACTCGACAACATGTAAATGGAAAGACTGTGTTCCCAGTGTGAAAGTTAAAGCCACAATAAGAGGTCCTGGAATGAGGTAGGAGGATATCCACAAGTAGTCCCAAAAACAGAGTAGGTTTGGGAGTGCTCTGTCAGGGAGTTATTCATTTTGAGGCCAGAAACTTCACAAGCTTCAGTTGTGTTAGTGTTTCATATAACAACTGAATGCTCACCCAGAAATTTTATTCGTTTTCTTTCAGAGAATGTCTTTGCCATTCATGGGGCAATGGAAAGAATAAAATGCAAGCTAATACACAAGAAATTCATTATAAGAAGGAAAACAGGTGTCTGTGGTGGCCCAGCCTAGCAGGGATTCTCAGCCAATTTGTTTAGAAATATGCCTGCTGTTAATTTAAAATTTAACATACCCAGCCTGAACTCTTTCCCCAAATGCCCTACTTTTTGGAAACTTGGGAGTATGCACTTATGCAGAAGAGGAAGCAGATTCACAGCTGTACATGGTTTTCAATCAGACTTTAATGTTTCATGTGTCACTCTGAAGTCTACTTTTAAAACTATTTTGTCCCCATTTGCTCACCCTTTGACCCATGGAGAGGTTTGACTCATGAATCCTTACTCCCTACAGCACATTTCCTGGCAGAAGAAATCAAGTGTCAGGTCTTACGGGCCCACCGTTGCTCTGTTCAAATGAAATAAAAATCCAGCCATGAGATACATGGTAAGCAGGTCAAGCTTTTAATCTTAGCAGTGAGCAGAGGGCTGAGCAGAGCATCTATAAGTCATTAAATCTTCAATTTTCTACCTCTCCTTGAGGCTTTCCCTCATTCCCCTTGGGACTGCCAGGCATATCAGACTCACTTCAAATGCTTCATACAGTTGGAGTAGAAAAACTGCTGCAAAAGAAGGGAACGCAACCCTGGAATTAATACTCCCATGGACAGCCAAGCAAAGCTTGCTGAGAGCCATAACTCTCATTGCAAGTTGACAGTGGTCCTGTACATGTATCAGAGAGCAAAAACTGGTTTTTCATTGCCATGGGAAAGATCAAGAGAAAGCCACCACCTGTGACAGTGTCACAAATGTGGTACCCCTGTGTGTAGTGCCTCCTGCAGCAGACACAGCTTCTCCCCAGGGTGTCTGCCCATCACTTCCATGGTGGTGGTAGCTCACAAAGACATTTCCCAGTGCCTTTGAAGCCTTTTGAGTGCTGTCATCAGTAGAGCCATCCAGTAGGCAGCTCAATGCCCCTGCACATCCTGCAGAATTACTTCTGCTTTGCAGCCTACACAGAGATCTCTCCCACCTGCTGCATTAGCCAGTTTGGTTATAAGGAAAAAAAAGCAGCCAAGGAGGGAGAATGACCCACATGTGATGGTCTTTGAGACTCTTTGTTGCTCTGCCCTGACCTTCCAGACCAAGCCTCCTCACACTCTCAGCTAGCTTCTGCTTCTACTCCTCAGCAGTCCCTCAGGGTTGGATCCAGGTGCATAGAGAAGAAGCTGAGACCCCAGAGAAGAGGAAAGAAGGGTGAAGCAAAGCATTGCCTCCTTCTGCTGCCTCTACACCCTAAGGAGGAACATGCTGTACCTGGCAGCAGCTCTTAATCAGAGAGGGTCCTGGCAAAGTCTCCTGCCGAGACTCTGAGTGATGCTTGGTCAGACACGTGCAAGTGATTCACCACACATAGGCAGGTTTGTGTGCTAACAAGTTATATAAAGCCCTGTCGCTCAACCTGAAGCACTACTGTGAGTCTTCAGTGCCAGTTTGGGCCACCTTTGCCTTTTTCCTGCTTTGTTTTTCTGCCTGCCACTGCTGGGGTTTGATAGCTGAGACACCCTACTGGCTGTTCTTCAAGGCAGGGGTCAGGCACATTTTCATCTCCCTTTTCACACCCAACAGGAGAAGGGCAGCAGTTTACCCATTCTGCTGGATACATTGCTAACTTGTGCAATTCCAAGCAGTCATTCTTCTCACTTCAATCCCAGACCAAAATTGCATTATTTTTTCTTTTTTCTCCTGCAGCTAATGCTGGAGCAGCACCTCAGTGGTCTGTGCTTAAAATCAAACCCCTTGGTTTGTGGACTGCATACATAATAAGGAGAGACTGGTCTGCTATTGTGCAGATTTGTCTGGGGAAAAAAAAAAAAAAAAAAAAAAAAAAAAAAAAGATGAGAAAAAAAGGACTTTTGACCATTTATCTCTGTATTTCATTTCAAAACTCAATAGTTTTGCCTCCTGGGCTCTTTCTCTAGGATCTCCTCTTTCTCTTGCTGCTTCTCAGTAGGCTCCATCTTTACTTCTGACTTATGAGTTTCTTGTTAACGTGGCTTTTATTCCCCCTTTTTTTCTCTACCTTCTATACCCAGGTGACTTCAGTCACACCTTGGACTGCAGAAGCAACCCTATCTTGACCAAATTATATCTCTGTCTTGGCTTCTCCTTTTGCATTCTTCTTAACATTTCTGCCTGTCCCTTCACACTTCCATCTGGCTATGTGCAGCCAGAATGACAGGCATTGAACATTTTCCTCTGCAATGCTCCCCTTACCTCTTTCACAGTTTTTAACTTTGTTGTCATCTCTGTATGCATCCCCACTGCCTGATTTGATTCTTTTCTCTCCTCCCTTTTCATCACTCTGGCTTTTTTCTCACAAAAGTTTAGTATTTTCTTCCTTTCCAACACTTTCTTTGTTTTTCTTCCTGTGCTTTCTGTTAAGTCCCTTGCCCAGACATTGACTAGCTCTCACTTTGCTCTTTGCCATTTTCTCCTGTCCACCCCAGAAGGACTCCACACAGGCTGTCTCTTACAACACTATCTCTCCCTTCTCCTCAGACACATCACTCCCCACCTGATTCCCTGGCCACTCTCACTGGCATCCCAGGGTAAGGTCAGGTCTCTTTTGTCTTTCTCTTTGAAGCTCCACACAGCTCCCTTCCAGCCACCTTCCTTGATTTTGCCTTGTCTCATTCCTTGTCCCATCCGAATACCTCAGGGCTGCTCTCTCTTGTCTCTCCTCATTTGCATTACACTCTTCTATATCTGATATACTTAAGGCGTCTGAAGATTTGTGTGATCAAATTTCTCTTTGGATTTTCGTCTTGGAAGCACACTTTCACAAAGAGATCTTGTATCAGTTTGTTTGTATTGCTTCAGGAGAGGGGGAACCTTTCACGTGGTTAGATTTCCATTTCACACCTCTGCTGTGCTGCTGATAACTCGTCAGGGAAAGACTGCTGTGCTTCCTGTCCCCTCACTCCAGATGCTAGGACAGCCCTCTCCACTGCCCTCCCAGGGAAAGGGGCCCCACTCTGCTGCAGTTAACGATTGCTGTTTTTTAATGGCAAATACCATTCAGCTAAACCAGAAGCCTGAGGAAAAGCAATTTTAGGTTCACTTCCTAGATAAGAAAGAAAATTCCTTCCTGTTACTGATTCCATAAAGGAGAATGAACCAACCTGCAGAGTCTGATAAAGTCAGCCCTCTATTTCAGCTCTGGCTGTGGGCTATGTTCGTACAGAAGACAGGCAGCTCACCGGGGATTAATGCAAGAGAAGGAAGAAAATGATTTGGCTCTCCCACTCCCCTGAGGGGAACTGTCTTTATTTTCCAGCACCGAGGCTGCAATGATACTGTTGATGATCGCCCTGCAGTGACTGTAATTCATAACTTGCTGCGTATGTCACTTGGGAGCAAGAGCTCCTGCAAGTTCGGATTTTCCTGGCCAGCCCTGACGGCTTTTTTTGCCACTCACTAGTGTTCCCAGAGCCACAGTGTCTGTCTGGGGAAGGAGGCTGGGGATCCTGGCTCATGGCTGTGCTGGTATCACTGTGCTCGCCCTGCGCTGGGCGTGTGGTGATGCTGCTCTCTGGGCACACACCTGGGTCCCCGTGGGTCTCGCACCATTTGTGGTTTTGGCAAGCATGTGCTCTGCTCCCTTTCTGTGACCAATGCTTGTGGCAGTGTTTGTTTTTCTTTGCTTTGAGCTTAATAATCAGCAGATCTCAGCGTGGCAGCCGGGCACGCTCACCGTGCACGGCGGGCAGCGAGGGAGATGCTGCTGAGCAGTGGTGCGTTGCTGTCAGGGTGATGGCTTGCTTGAAAGGCGGTGACAAGTGGTACAAGGGTGAGAAATGTGTTTTCCAGACACTCAGCCGTAACCACTTCCCCTCCTTTCCCTTTCAGATTTTCTTCCTATCTGTCTCATAGGTGCAGCCATGTCCATCAGCATCACACACACACAAATAAAGCAAGAGCCTTTGTTTGCCAGCGTGGACTAACCCTCCGGCCATTTATTCTGAGAGATGAAGGGAAAATGTTCCCACGTATGGGTTTTGCAGGAAACGGGAAGTAGGTGACAGCGACCAGGGCCATGACCTGGCAGACCTCTCTGTCTCATGTAACCCGATCTGGTGGCGGGTGGGGGAAAACAGGGAAGAGAAGTCTGGCCCTGGGACTGCAAATCACAGCCTGTGATGACAAGAGGGGGCCTAATAAAACTCAGCACCCTTCACTTTTAAATGAAATGAGTGGGGAGGGGGAGTGGGGAAAGGATAATTTATTGCCTAAAGATATCTCAGGGTATCGTTTTCCTAGAAATGCCTTTCACTGGCCTGTAGAGCTTCAGTGATGGAAAATGTGAATACAGCTTGGAGCAGTTAAGGTTTTTATTTGAATTAATTATAACAGCTATAACAACAAGATGGTGGAGGATGGGGGCAAGAAGGTCTTGCATTGCCCCCATCCTGTCTCACCACTTCATCCCCTGAGTGACGCCTTCCTGAAGGACAGCAGTTGTACTGGAAAGGGCAGGCTGGGGTGGGCATCCAGGTGGCTGAGGTGGCAAGGATGCTCCTGCAGGGATGGAGACCCACTACACAAACCCATTTGGCTGGCATAGGTGCAAAATCCACCACTGGTCTGGCACGCCGGTATGTGACAGGGCTCAGAGGGGACTTCTGGCTCCTTTTTGGGGGAGTCATTCGGTCACTCCTGTTTTCATTGCTTCATTTTGTTGGATTTTGGGTTATGTACAGTAATATTCAAACGAAAACAAACCAACATCAATAGACAAACTTTGGGAGCTTGAGGAATTCTGCTGCTGTAAGCACTCACAGCACTGAGAGACTGACTTCTCTCTGCAACCGTGAAAATGGGCTGCAAGCAACAAAAACAGAAGCCCCCATACACAATCCAGTGCAAACTTCTTTCTGGTTGGGCTGCAATTGGATGTCTTTCCCAAAGGATTTTGATAGCTCTCCTTCTGGACCCAGACTTTTTTTGTAATTAAATTAAATAAAAGGGAAGAATGAAAGGAAAATTAATTAAGAGTGTTTTTTGTTTGTTTGATCTTATTAGATGGTTAAACTCATTTTTTATTGAATCTTTAGGCAGAGATTCTGGTTTGTTTAATCTATCTGTCTGATTATTATTATATTTCTGGTAGGGTGAACACCAAAGAATAAATGAAAGATAATGAAATAAACAGAGCCAAGTGCGGCTGTGCCCTAGAGCCATCCGGTCTCAATATACAAGTGCATGTTTCATCTCTCCCAAGCAGAGATTTCAGGGCTCAGCTGGCACCAATAAAGAGGCATCACACCAGGGGGGAGAGCTGTGGCTCTGCTGCACAGGGCCTGCCCCAGCACCCTGCACAGGGCGAGGGAGGAGATCCACGTCTTCGCAGAGCTTCTACCTGCCAGACATGCGATGCCTAAACCTGCTCGCGGCATCCCAATGAGCTGGAGCTGCAGAGCTTTTTGCACGCCTGAGTAATAAAAGCTGGCTGGTTTCAGGGCTGTGCTAGAGGCATTTGGCACAGCCGGTTGGGCCAGCTGTGAAAAGCTCAACTGGTTCCCAGAGCACCTGTTTAAATCTGCCCCCAGCCAGCCCCATCATCTGCTGCCACTGCTGCATCCCCTGCCACATGCCTTGGCCCGTGGCTGTCCTCCTCCTCCTCCTCGCTCCCCTTAGCACCAGCCCTTCCCCATCATTATTTGAGTTACTGCCCCCAGGCAGTCCTCACGTTGGAGATAAACATACATCCTGCAGTCTCATGGAAGTGGGAAAGTTGCTGCTCCTCCCCTCACCCATCCTGCTGGACAATTTGACTCGTGCTTTCTGTGCCCAGCAGCTTCCACACCTTGGAAAGCCCAAGGAAAGGGGAGGTCAAGGTGCCCACCCTGCCATGCAGGTCCTCACAGACACCACTCCCTGCCAGGGCTTCCCTCTGCACCCAAAGCCATTCACAAAGCAAACTGCCCCTGCTTCACCTGTGCGGCTGTTCGGAGCACCTTCGCACAGTACCTAATGATACCCCAATCTTCAGCATAGCTTTCTGTGCATGGTTTAGCCAAGACAAATCTCTGTGGGCTGTTCCTTCAAATCCAGAATGAACTGAGGATTTCCATGCTTCGGCTCAGACTAAGGCAAAGCTTTCAAATGACATTGTAGTGCATTTTCTTCTCTAACCCTAATTTAGGCCTTGTGACCTTCAGTGCTATTGCAGCCTGAGAAGAATAAATATCTTCTTTCACCTTTGTACACGCTAATTCTTAATAATTTTTTTCTCCTCCACAAAGTTCCTGGGAAGCATCAGGAGAATATTACATGCATTTTAGAAATGGAAAATGGGATGCCAGTTGGTCTGAAACAGCCTTGATCCAGTGTTGTAGTTACTGTATTAACTTTCCCAACCTCCACTTCTCCTCAGAAGAAAAGAAAATTAATTTTAGCTAAAACCCACTCTCACTTCTGATATCCTCCTGATACCAGAAATAAAGAATAGAGGCACAGCTCTATCTACTATTCTGCTTGCCAACAGAGACTATTCAGGGTTAGGGAAATCGTATAAACACCAAAATAGACAGAGAAGGGGAATCAACAATGTTAAAGAATATTTTTCCAGCACACCAAGAGGTAAAAGGGAATAGGGATCTGACCCAACGAATGAATGCATACTCATTTATTGAATGCCCCAGGGTGGGATCCAGTCTGGAAGGGTGCCCAGGGAAGACCAGAGTTTTCATAGTGGGAACAGCCCTTGCCGTGATGCACTTGCTGAGAGAAAGTGTGTCAGTGTAGCGACCACCGGGTGAATAAAGAGAGGCTTATGTTCTCAGAGGTTAAGCACCCAAGTGTGATGTGTCCAACAGGGCTTTACTGAATTATTCAAACATCTCTTAAATCTGTGAGTTTGTACCAGAAATCATATGAGCCCAAGCTGTCTTACAGGATCATCAGCGCATCTAGTTTCTGCTTGGGACTTAAAAAATACCCGGAGAACAACCTCTCACACAAAACTTTTGTTTTCCGCTTCTGGCCATAATCCCAGAGGGGAGAAGCCACTTTACAAAAAATAAACTAGGCCAAAAGTAAAAGTCAGGTTGGATTGGTGCTGGTCAGCTGGGTTGATGCTGTTGAACAGGGTAGTGTTTCTGAAAGAGAAATTTCTATTGCATACTGTACTAATACAAACCTTTTTAAAGAATGAGCAGGATTATTCCTGTCAGGTGTGCTCCTAGCATTAACGTTTAGTGTTGAACTGCTGTTTGGGAGTGGTGTATTACCCTACACATAGCACAGGAGAATATATTCCCCCTGCCCTCCTGGATATCCATACTCTGCGCTGGAAATGCCAGAGCTGTTCAGAAATGCAGTGCACCTGCCGATCTGTTCAAGGGGTGGTACCCACGTGCTGCCAGGGTGGAGTTAACATCTGGTTAAATGTTAATCCGGGGCTCAGTTCCATCCTTTTACAATGTGTAACCTGCTGTGAGTAAATGATAAACTGCTCTGGGTGCAGCCCTGGTTGCCAAGTACTTAGCTCGTGTTTCACGTTGTTGCTGTTCCGGACAAAATCAAATAACTGTCACAGGTAAGTAGAAAAGATGCTGCATATTGATTCATTACTTTCCTAAAACAGAAAAGGAGATGAAGGTAATTACACTGGAAAATGTGCTGCCCATTTCAGTATTTTCTACACTTTCCAGACAACAACAAAAAAATGACAAAGCAGAAGCAGGAGAAAATGACCTGCCACTGTAGGGCAGAGCTCATAAGGGACTGCCTCTCATTCTTCCAATTATGCCAATATTTCTCCTCCTCTTCCTCCCCGCTGCTTGCTCATCAGCTCCAAGTGCAAGGCGTTACAAACCTGGGCACAGAGCCTGGAGCTGCTGGCAGCTGGGGCCAGCCAGCACAAGTGCCCCGCTCACAGCCCAGCCACCACATCTCTCCGTAAGCTCATTGCAGATTGAAGTCACCGCTTGGCCTCCCTGAGCCCGGCAGAGGATTGTGCAATCATCCACATCCACCACCCAAGGTGAGAGTGGAGGGCGTCCCCTTCCTCTGCGGCATCCGGCATCACCTCCGCTCGGCGGCAGGATGCTGACCGAGGTGGACGTGGCCATGCAGCCAGCCACACACCCTCCACAGAGCTACATCAGCAGATGCAGCCTGCTGTGACTTCTAGCCGAGCTTGCCCTTTCCATGTACACACACATGCCATGCTTTACCAACACCATTAAGATTCCCCAGCCCCCAAGAAGTCCAGTCTTTGGATAATTTCTTCCCTGGCCTGCTTCCTGCAGACCTCTGTGTGAATTTGTTGCCATCACCTCCCATGAGTTGACCCTCGGTATTCAGAGGCTTTAGGATGCAAAGTCGGGCACAAGGCTTCAAAGCTGAAGAAGGTAACATACAGTTCAGCACAGCTGACAGGTGCTTGCTTTCTGGCCTCAGTTTGAGATGATTTCATAATTTTTTAACCCATAGAGGTTTTACACAATTATTATGGCTCTTCCTCTGTCATTTTCATGCATGCATTTTTCAGCTGTCCTCTCCCACCCCTTCTTCTCCCTCCACCTCACACCCACAGACGCTGCAGGCTTCCTGAAACACTTTTATAAGCTGCCAGAAAGGAAGTGACCTGCTTGTATGACCAGCCCAGCAAGCTGCCTCAGCAATGCTTTTCCTCCCTCTCTGCAGCAGCACAACGTCCTCAGCCCCTCTGTGCATCAGAAGCAGGGCGGCTGTGGGCTGCACCTCCGTTCATTCTTCTGAGAGCTGCCCTCCTGACAGCTCTGCTGCAGAGCCTGTATCACCAGCTTCAGACAGAAGCGGCAGGATAAGGTTATAACCCTGTTATTTAATATTTAATATTTAATATTATTGTTATTTTAATCACCGTGAACTGCTCACAGTAGATTGCTCGCTGAAAATAACTCATTAATCATGGGAGTTACCCGTGGGAGGAGCCGCCCAGAGCCCTGATCCGGCAGCGCTTACGCAGCAGGATGCCCCTGTTATCAGTGAGGAAATCCATGTCCCTGGCTCTACGTACACAAGTGTCCTCACTAGTTCCTGAAGGCAGCAAAAAGAGAAAGTCCTGCCCAGCCTCGTGCAACATTATTGGTAACTGCTGCAGTGAGATATTCCTGTCTGTTCCTGCCCTGCTAAAGAATGAGGCAGTCAGTCTGACCTCATCGAGACTCAAGCTGACCCTGCAGCAGTCCCCCACAAAACTTTATTTTCTCCCTTTTGATCTTTTTTTTTTTTTTTTTTTTTTTTTTTATCAAATTCCTTGGGTATATAAATCCCTGTAAACTACACTCCCAGTTCCTTGTGGTTCCATGTGAAGCCCAAGCTGCAACTCCACAGCTAAGATTTTAGAATATTTCTTGCCCCCATTCTAATATCACAGATGTTAGCAAAATAAGAGCTAATCATTCTGTCTGTTCCTCTGACTGATGTACATTTATATATCCAAGATCAGTCTAGGTCTAACCACCTAACAAGTTAACAGGGGCATCACTTGGGAAGACAGCCTGATAAAGTAACAATAGGATGATCGTTCCTTTCTGGATTTGTAACTAAGCTTTCCTCCATTCAATTTTATTTCCACTCCTTCCAATATTTTCATCTGCTTTTTTTTTTTTTTTTTTTTTTTTTTTTTCCAGAGTAATAGCAAGGAGATCTCAAGGAAGTCCTACAAAAGAACTCAGCATTAAAACAGTTTAAAAATTAAAAAGTTTAATGTTTATCCTATTTTAGTAGAATTCCTTGTTCTGTGTTAGAAGAAAGCCAGTTCCAAACCATGCCTACTGTTCTGTGAGAGATATTCACAGAAGCTGACACGCTTTCAGCCACCACTAGTCCAAAGCACCACCAGATCTAGAGTCTTCTGGGACTGGATCCTGAGCGGGAGCAATCAGTGCTGTGCCACCAATGAAGGCGAAGAAAATTCATATAGCCTCGGCGTTCTGCTCTTCTTTGGAGAAGCACATGATGCTCAATACTGATGGTGAAGTAAAAAGCAACTTTATTTGCTTAGGCAGAGGGAAATGAAAAAGAAAATCATCAGCCTTCAATCAGGAACAAGATAAGAAAGAGGACGTTGTTCTGGAAGTGCATTAAATATCTCATTCCCAAGTACAGTGCAGTAATATGAACAGACATGTTTATGAAATCAAGAACGGAAGTCTTTACTCAAGAACTATTGATTTAACCCAAGCCTGGATGTAGTCAGACAGGGTCCTCCTGGGTTAACAGGCTCTGCAGGCATTTTCTGGGGTGAGGATGCTGGAGCACCACTGTTTCCCTGATCACTGGCACAGTTGTGTGGGCTCTCTGCCATCTGTCCATGCATGCACAGAGGTGCCCTCACATCTAGGCTGAACGTAGGATGCCATTCCCTGGCTCTTCTGACGAAAATTTCCACCTCCTCACTCCCAGATGTGAGGCCTGAACTCAGAATTACAATACAAACAAGCCTACCTAGTGAAAATACCTGGTGAGCTTTCCAGTCCTAGCGGGATTGGAGCACCATCCCATTCACCTGCCTTTCTGACCATACTAGCTTTTGATCTGAAGCCAGGGAAAGAAGAAGAGAGACCATTAGGGCCATGAGGCAGGGGATGGAAGTGCCCATCTCAGGCTGTGGGCCCAGTTGGTCACCATGGAGAGAGGTCTGCCCTGTGCCCCCTGCCCCCTGCCCCATGCCTGTCCCAATACCCTTTCCATGCCACCCAGGCCTGCTTACCTCCAGCTTATTTACAGTCCTTGAGGACAGAGGCTTTGTCCCATCATCGGTAATAAGGCCAGGTTTATTGTTCTTTCTCATTTCTACATTACAATTTTCTCTGACCCCTTGGCAGCCACACTCAATTCCCTGGAGTTCTTTGCACGTTATATTGGAAACTTACAAGCCAGAATCATTCTTTGTGGATTTATTTTTCTTTTAACCAAGGTAGATGCTAGCTACCAGCTACAAACATCACTATAGTCTTCTGTAAATCCCATCAGGCTAGTATTTCAAGCTGTAATGCCCCTCTAGTTAATCCAGACTGATACTGATTTTTTCAGCGTGAAGGCTGTTTTGCATGGTAAGGGTGACAAATAACATTTTTATTTCTGATGATTAAATCCACATACTGTTCAACTCAGATATTCTTTTCAAGGGTCTGATCTTCCACATCTAGTTTTTCATTTTCTTAGCATATGCATCTTATCATTGATTGAGCTCAGTGGAAATGGAAGATGCTAACTGACCCAGAGAACAAAGTCCTTTTTTGGTTTGCAGATGGTTTCTCATTATTATAATTCTCATGAAAAAGACTACAACTAGCTTTTGAGTTTCTCAGTCAGAAAATATATCCTGTCCACTGCTTTTAGTACCATCTAGAATGTGAGATCATGTTCTTTGTATGTTCGAGCCAAAGGAAAGCACATTACACAGTGGACTGAGAAACTCAAAATATTTCCTATGTTTTTACATTTATATTTAATTAATTATTCCTGCACCTTTTCAGAAGTGTAAGATGACTGGTCTCTAATTCCCAAATCTTCTTTTTTCCCCTCTTTTTGCAATCAGTTTTTCAATATACCTATCTGTTTCATACCTATTTCATACCTGATTCTTACCTATTTCATACCTATCTGATTCAGGTGTTCACAGACAACTACAAGTGGCCCTGAGTTTACATCAGACAATACTTTAAGATTTTGATATTGTTTGATACTGGTGCACTTTATCTTACAGTCTTTAATTTACCAATATGTTATCTGATCTGTTTCCTCTCTAATTCAAGCTTCCAGCTGTGTTCACAACCAGCAACACTCCCTTCATGAAAACTGTTTGCCTACAGATCTGTTTCTCATGGTTGTTTAAAACTGGTGACTAGGAAGATATCAGCTGCAAACCAACTTCTGTGCTCAAGGCCAGGTTAAGGCCTTTCTCCCGCTCCCGCTCACCCTCATGCCTTCTCTGAAGTCTGCTGAATGCTGAGCTCATGCTGCAGCTTTTCTCTCCATCAAATCACTTAACGGAGTCACATACTGGGTGTCCCCCTGGGCTGTACTGTGTTCTGAAACACTGATGAATTTTACTGTCACAGTCATCTTTGTTATCTTCATCTCTCCACTAAATTTTGTTCCAGTAGAGCAGCAGTAACTTGTGCCCAAATTACCAGGGGTCACACACATATCTGTACACACACACAAACACATTTACAAATGCATGTATGTATAGATATATCTGCAGGAAATAATTGCATTTTTTTGTTGTTGTTTCCACAGGATTTCAGATCAGGAATGACTAACAATATTTTGCATTTTTTAACCACTCGTGCTTATTTATTAGTTGCTTGCATTCATTATGCTTTCTTAGTATGTATCATTTTTTTCTACTTGGAAACAGGGTATTCCCCAGCAGACGGAGCAACGCTGCCACAAAATTTCAACAGACCCACCTACAGCTGCACAGTGCTTTCACCAAGTGAGCTCATTTCCCTCGTGGCAGCGCAGAGACGGTTCGAGTCCATCAGCAGAAGGTGCAACTAACAGGACTGGCATTGCTGTCACCCAGGGGACCACGCTAGTCTTTCCATACAGAGCAGTAATGTCAGTTTCATGTGACCATGAAAGGTCAATATTTTACGGCACTTCCCATCTTGACCCCAGGAGAGAGGGGAGCAGAGCAAAGCCTTTGCCCTCAACTTGTTCACTTGAACAGGAAAAATACGTGGACAGAGGGGTCTGCCTTCCTCACCAAACCCCAGGTACCATGTAGGTTGAGCACTGCTGAGGACCAAGACTTTTATTTTTCTGCTCAGCAGAGCAAAACCAGGGCACAAACTAGCTCTCTGCAAGCAGAGACAGGCACTGAATTCATTGGATAATCTGCTGCAAATTATTTGCCCAGCTCTATTAATTAATGTTTGTGAAGCACTTGGAGGGTTAAATGCCCTTGAGCCGTCATTCACCTAAGCTTTGCCCCCTAACTGACATCAATGAAAAATCCTTAATGGTGTTGGTAGCAGCAGCAGCAGCACTGAATTTTCAAACCCTCCTGAGGCAAGAAAAACATGATTTTCCCCTTCATTTTATGGTCTGTTGAATCTTCTGTTTTTCTTGTTGTATAGGAGGAATAATGTTCATGGCCTTGGAGTATTCTTGTGGTTTTCTAAATGCCTCAGCTTTAATTTGGCATCTTCCACAAAAAAAAATTTATTGCCTCGTATACTCCTTTGCTGTGAATGTTGTCCCATCCCCAGTTCCATGGAGGGGTCCTCACATCTAACAATGGGCCTGCAGAGCTGCCTCTCAGCTGGTGAGGAGCCCTGCCTTGTGCCTTGGCAGGCAGGGATCGCACAAGAAGACAGACCCTGATCGGGGGGAGAGGTCAGCCCAGACCTTTAGCGTTGGTCTGAGTTCAACACACCCATCTCAGAAAATAAATAAGAAAACATAATAAATGCATGCACAGGCTGCCTATTAACAAGTCCAAACCCCAACATGTAAGAATAAGCTTTGTAAATAAGTGCTCTCCCCAGTGAAAGGTGCCGCGGGGTGAGCAGCAGGGATGGGAGTTGTTATGTCTGGTGGTGCCTGCTCTCGGGCTGGGGCAGAGGAGACACTCCTGGAGCCGGGTCTTCATGTCTGAACCTCTCTGAGGGCTGGGGTTTGGGTTCCCAGCCTTCCAAAAAGAATGTGCTTGAATTGTGCAAAGAAATAAAAAGTATCCAGACTCTTCCAGCTTGTGCCTGTTACCCTAATGGACTGAGATTCAGATCCGTGAATTCAATTTCCTTCTGCAGAAATTACATTTTACAGTTTCAAGGTTGATGCAACCCTCGTCTAAAAGGAGAAAGGCTTAGCTTCTGTCTCATCCACTCAAAGAACGTCAGTTCAGAAGGAGGAAGAGGACAGTACAGACATCCCCCAATAAGTCTGCTCTTGACACTCACTCACATCTCCTTTCACCTCTTGCAGTTGCCTCATGGGTTGTCACAGCACCTATGCTCAGGGGAGCACATGAACTGCAACTTCAGGGTGCTCTGCAGCTGAGAAGAAAGACAGAGCAGAGTCACAGCAGTGGCTTTTCTCTTGTACAGCTTTCCTCCTTGTACGGGTCTTTTCTCCTTGTACAGCTGCTGCATAAGGGTTGTAGAGAATCTTACTGACATTGTTATTTCTTGTGCAGTAGCACATGGGAACTGTGGCTGTTAGGACACCTCACATCATACCAGTGCTTCTAGTTTGCAATCAAAATGCTCAAAACATACAACGGGAGAAAAGAAATCCTCTGGGACTGAGTGAGGAATAACCTATCTAAGGTACTCTCATGTGGTAGTAGCAGAGCTGCAACCTTGAAGTCCCAAGCCCTGTTTAGCGTGACACCTTGCAGCTCCATAGTCCTAATGAAGCCCATGACATCCTTGCATGCATGAAGCCCATGCTTCAGCCCATCTGTATGGTCCAAAACCCATGGGGATATCCACAGTGTCATACAACTCTTCATGTAAGGACTTTGCCGCAAAAATCTGGTCTGCAACATTTTCATGGCAGAGCAAAATTATGGCACTGAACTAAATGGTAGCTTGAATCCAGGTCCAAGTCTTTAGGAAGACAGGGAACAGATGCCATCAGTTTTCTGCCATATGGCACCGCAGTGTGTGATATAGGTCACTAATTTATCCATATCAGTACAGGTACATATCTGAAGATATTGCATTTTTGATAGTTTAGCTCATTTTCTCATTAAACATCTGAAATTAAGGAAGACACACAACACTCCACATGTGTTTAGAATTTGGCAATCCTGGTCAAGCAGATAGTGAAGAGGAACAAATTAAGAGACTATTTCCAGATTGGGATCAGGTCAGATAACAATCAACTCCCTTCCTTTGCCTGACCTGCAAATTCCCCACCCCACCATCAGCTCTTGCTGTGGCAAGCAGTGTCCTTCACATGTTGCTGAGCAATGTGAAACGACAGGGGAAAGACTTCCTGCGAGGGACTTGATCTCCATTTCCAGGTGCAGTGCCCAGCAACAAGGATGTTGGGTACGCCGTGCCTCGCCTTTCCTAAGCTCCCCCGCCCATGGTCTCTGCTGCCAAACTCCATGCGCTCATCAGACACGTGAAGGGAAAGACGGCCTCTGCCTGACCCCCAATGACATGGACACTGGCTGCAGCATGGTGCTGTACCTGTGTTGTTGGGAACTGACTTTGAGTGAAGGGCACTGCCAAGTTTCCCAGGACAGGGCAGAGCAGCACCATAGAATCGGAGAATCACAGAACCATTAGGGTTGAAAATGACCTTCAAGATCATCTGGTCCAACCATCCCCCGACCACCACTGTCACCCACTAAACCATGTCCCTAAGCACCAAGTCCAACCTTTCCTTGAACACCCTCAGGGACAGTGACTCCACCACCTCCCTGGGCAACCCATTCCAATGCCTGACTGCTCTTTCTGAGAAGTTTCTCCTAATTTCCAAACTAAACCTCTTCTGCTGCAACCTGAGGCCATTCCCTCT
The DNA here is from genome assembly GCA_011075105.1 of Heteronetta atricapilla. Taxonomy (NCBI): domain Eukaryota; kingdom Metazoa; phylum Chordata; class Aves; order Anseriformes; family Anatidae; genus Heteronetta; species Heteronetta atricapilla. Next base: position 43,000,439 of record CM021733.1, on the reverse strand, counting down.
GGTCCTATCACTGGTTGCCTGTGAGAAGAGGCTGACCCCCAGCTCCAGTGTGCTGGTCTGTGTGGAGAGGCCGACCCCCAGTGTGCAGGTCTATGGCTGCACTCACCCCATATAATTGGTCAAGGGATGGCTGGAGAGCATTCATCTTGGTGGGCCAGGCCACATACAGGCCTCTTCATGTCTTTGCTAGGGTGAAGATGGGTTGCATCTGATGGGAAATCCTTCTAAACAAGACATGGCCTGTTCTCCGGAGACAGATGACCAGTGTGGAGGTAAAAAAGGATAATTTTATACAAAATATATGCAGGTTTTCTATCATGAAGTGGCACCTTTTGTTGTTGCAAGGCCCTTACAGATGTAGCACATGCAGCATCTTCCAGGCCAACAAACCCTCAGTAAGCTCTATCTGACAAAAAGCTTGGGGGAACAGGGATATTTTTCTCTATGGGGATATCAAGAATGAGTAATTGTACTGGTTAAAAACCTGCTGTGGGAATTTCTATCTCCATGCAGAGCCTGTGCTTTACAGAATACTCAGATGAGCCCTCCTCTGCCTCAAGAGCACCAGGTTCAGCCCAGCACTAGGGGCTGCTCTGAGCCTGCATCCAGGTCTGACCTAAGAGGTATCATAAAATGTGTGGTGCATCCACATGCCATGTTTGCTTTGTGTTGTGACTCAGGATGCTTATCAGAAGCAGCTGTTGCCAGATGGCTTGTGTTATCACCATGGAGCATGGCAGAGAGTTATTTCTCTCTGGCATGTTCTCCATCCAAATGTCCGAAGCAGAACAAAGACCTCTTCAGCATGCACAGGCTACCAGGGTGTCCTCACAGCCCTTTGATGGAAGTGGCAGATGAGGACACACCAGAACCACGTCTTAGAAGCTAATGTAATTATTCTGCTTCATGGAGTTTCATTTGTAGTGCCTGAAAAGTGTTCCTTCCATTAACCACCTCCTTTGAACGTCTATCTTCCAACATGTTCCTTATGCTGCAGCCTTATGTGGTCAGAAATGTGTGTTCCCAGAAGATCTAACACAGCCTCCCTTTAACCCAGGAATATTCTCACTTGGGCACCATGAGCCTGAGCAGGCTGGCCAGCAGCTCCAGCCCTCCTCCTCCCTGAGCAAATATGGCTAAGAGAGAAAGAGCTGTCTAAATCTCCTTCTGGTCCTCTCATTTGCACACAAGGCTGCTGACTGAGCGTGTGCGTTTGTGCATGTCTGTTTGAGGAGGGGATCAGTTAATTAGGTGGTGATTGGAGTGAGAACACTCTCAAGGCCCTGGGTCTGCCCCCTACCAGATTCTACTGGCATTTTCTGAACATTTCTATTAGCTCAGTGGGCACAGCTTGTATGCAAATAAATACAATAATGCTCAGTAATTGTTTGGTATGATGGGAGCTTGGGATTCTTTTATTTTTTTTCTTTTTTTCCCCAAGCATTGTTTCTATTTGTCATTACAGCTCACTTTCTAATCTGTCTTTGTTGGAGGTTTGTCTTTTTTGACATTGTCATTTTCATGTAGGCAGAGCTCTCTTCCCTGGCCTGAAGAGGCATTTAAGGCCAACTGTTTTTATATTTTTTTTTCCTTTTTCTTCTCGGAGAAGACAACTAGAAAAGACAGGAAAAAGTGTTTGGTAAGAAAGACAAACATATAATTAGCATAAATAAATACAGTATTATTTGATGGTTTTCATGCATGTTACTGTTTCGACTGCTCATGAATTGTTTCACCCAGATTGTAAAATATTCATATTTATATGTTACTCAGAAAGAAACGCGATGCCCTGGAGAGGCTAATTCTTGGTTTGCAGATTGTTTACAAGCTGTCAATTGCAATTTGAATATATTTGCAATTCATAAGGTTGATAAATAACATAAATCACGTGGCATATTTTCTGCTCCTGAGCTGCAGTACATCCCTGTATAAGTAACACCAAGGTAGGCAAGCATTTGTCTCTCCATCTGCCTCTCAAATCACACATTTAATGGAGCAAGCAAACATAATGCCCAAGAGTACCTCTGGGATCTCATAACAATGTTCTGCCCCACCTGACTCCCTGGAAAGCTCTGATCCCAATGTGTTGTGTGTAGCCACCTTTCGCTGAGTGCTGTCTCAGTTTCAACTCACACATGAACAGGACAAGTATTCTGGATGTCTTTTCTATATGGCACCCAGCGCACTGTGGGACAGCCAGCCAGAACGGAACAAGAGGAAACTTCAGCAGCTTCAAATTTAACACAGGAGCGGATGGTTGGGAAGTTGGGTCTGGTGAGTGGGGGAAGGGGTTGGTTTGTATCCCAGACACATGAGGGTGATTCTGTTCTTTGAAGGGATGATTTATGCAGTTATCAACACAAGGCAATTTGCAAATTGCATTTTACAGTAAAAATGCCAAATTCAGCATTTATTTCTGGCTCCTGTTTTTTTTTTTCCTTCATATTTAAAATGAACTTTTGTAAGTACTTTCATAATGAAAGAGAAAATCTGAATATTCCCTAGGTGTTGAGGTTATTATTTCAAACTGTATAGTTACTTTTCATTTTGCTTCTCATTTGTGCCAGATTTGCTTGATGAAATTGAACCCAATATTGAAAAGCATCTACACTATAATGTCCTTTCATTTCATCTCCTGGTGGAAATAAAATCCTGTTTCTTGTTCTTCTCCTAAAACCATGGATATTACATTGCATTGCCTGTGTGCATGAATAGGTGCAGCCACTAGAAGTCTCATGAATCAATATTTTCAAATTGACATTTTTCTCCACCTTTGCAATAGCTTGAAGAGATTCTCTGTCCTTATAGTTAGATTTTTTTTTCCTAATTTTGAATCCCAGTCTCTTTCCTGTATTTCATCCTTATCCTTTCTTGTCCTTTGTACTATAAAAAAAAATAAAATAAAAACTATGTATTCCATCTATGGCAGCCTCATTTATATCTGCAACTTCTCGAGTTTAACTGATTGTCCCCTAATTTTGCCTGACCTTTCCTTCTAGATGGCATTTTTCAAAACCTGTGATGATTCTCCTTGCCTTTTTCTAAACTATCTTTAGAGGGTTCACATCTTTCGTGAAGTCCAGTCCACAAAACTTGACTCTGTACCAGTCAGGACCTGGATAGATACTGGATAGATAGGAAGTGTGTCTCAGATGTGATACTCATCTTTATTTATTCCCTACAAGATTTTTTTGGTTGTTGTTACACAAGTGTGATATAACAGAATCATTTTTGCTTGCAGTATTCTGTATATAGTACACCATCTTTTGCTATACAACTGTCATCTAATGAATTTTCTCTGAGCTCGTATTTTTGCAGATAAGCTTTTTCAAATAACAATTATTTCTCTTTGTGTTTACTGATCTGCATCTAGTCTTTCCAGATTATTTTGCCAATTATGTAGGGTCAGTTTTAGGAAGAACTAACAGAGGATGCTGATCAATTGCTTTTCTAGGGTAAATGTGTGAATCATAAGAATATTTTTGTTGCTGCCATTAATCACTCCTGGTTGGGCTCCCTGACCTATACATGGTCTTGGACATCAATCAGGTAAGATATACTGATGGGTATTTACCAGCTAGTCGGTGAAGCATTGTGAAAATCTCATATAACCCAGACAGTGCTAGAGAAAAAAAATATGTCCTAGCTCGTTGTACTGCAAGCAGAGAGCAGGGGAGCTATTGAAGTCCTACTATTTCTTTGATTTAGCTGCTCCACGGCTGCCCTCTCTTTGTGTGTTTTTGCAGTTGGTGGCAGTTGGGCCCCCTGAGACCACCTTTGCTCAGGGCTCTGTCAGGGAGGGTGAAGGGCTGGGGCTGCCAGTGCTCAGGGCAGTTTTGATCTGGGGGTAGCCTCAGGACACCCTCCCTGAGTCTAAAAGGTGGGATGGCATACAGCAAAGACAACAGATAGCAAGGATATCTGGGGTGATGGCAGAGTAGCAGAAATGGGCTAACCAAATCTTGAAGCTGACAAACTCTCTAAATCCAGAGATATTGCTGTCATAGGGAGAATTATTTATTGCTGTTTGTGGTGCAAAATCGCTTGCTTTAATAATTTTTCTCTGTGGAAACAAAATATTTTAAAGAAAAATAACTAGTTTGATTACAATATCTCCATGTAGACCATCCTCAAGTCTTTCCCACTCTCATTATGTGAAGTTCTTTGAACTGTGTCAACCCACCATTAGCATTTGCCATGTGTACAGAGTCAATTGTTACCCTGAGGAATGGGATGGATGATGACATGCTTAGATAGTAATGCTTTAAATTAAGATTCCTGAATATGCCTCTGATGTACGGAGGTTAATTAAGAAGCTATTGTGAGCTGAATTAATACCATTTGCTTATTGAAAACATAAGTCATGAGAATTAACAACAAAGTCATAAATATATTTCCCTAAGGGCCAGATCCTTCAGCTCTTACTCATTTGATCAATCTTTACTCATATGAGTAGTCCCACTGAATTAATTGAGACTACGTGTATGAGTTCATTTATCTGAGTAACTGAGGATTTGCATGGTTTGGTCCCACCAACTTAGTGCTAATCTAAAATGAATATGTTTTTAATGATAAATTGGTATTTAGATGGACTATAATGATTGCTCATATACAAACCTTGTTTTAATAAGATTAATTGAGCCTGCCAAGTAACTATATGCAGTTCATTATTAATAATCAAGTGACAGAGAACCAAGAATTACCAATTAAAAGCAGAATTCTGACATAGACAAAAAGCAAGTGAGTTTCATTAGTTTCTTTAACAATACATACATTATCTCTGATACCTGAATGGAAGGCTGGTATATCTTCACCACTGAACTAAGTGCCACAATCCCCAAATTACTTCTGAGTGAGTTTGCTCCAGAACCAAAAGCAGGAAAGCTGCCTAGGTGAGAGGGAGGGATGCTTAGCCAGAAGGGCAATAAGCCAGCCCATCCTGCTGTTGCAAGCCTAGATGCTCATACTGTGTACTACTGCAAGTTTATCTAAAGTTTATCATGGCCATGCAAAAATATCAGCTCCCACCATTCTTGGTCAGGGATCTCCTTCTGCTCTGCTGCAACACTCTTATGTTGTATGCAAGCCTAAGAGTCTGAACTCACCCTTAGCACATGCTGGCAGCAATGAAGGTTTGTACAGTATCTGAGGTAGTTGTGAATAGTAAATGGTGCAAAAGGGGATGTCATTCCTTCCCCTGTGAACTCAGTCGTATGCAAAATGCAGCCACTTTTCATGGTCATAAGACAAGGCCTGGTGACCCCAAAAGCAGAATAGTTGTGGCAGAATCTGATCCTTACAAGTCCAATGAAACCTCTCTGGCTGGGGTCAGACAAAGAGCAGATTTATCTGTACCTCCACCAGAGCTTGTCTTCAGCGGAAACACTTTTGGTCAGAATAATTAGTGGCAGTTTCTTTTTCCAGACTTCAGGATTTGGGGGAAGTTTGGAGAACAATCAACCATATGAACTGCTCCTGTCAACAACCAGGAGGTTTGGGGTTGTTTTTTTCTTTGTTTGTTTTCTTCTCTGGCAACCTGTGTCTTCCACCTTACACTCCCTTGCCACTGTACTCCTTTTCAGTGCAAAGAACTGCCCAAGGACATGGAGGGAAAGGTTGTCCTTATGCCACTTCCTCCAAAGTAGAAGGAAGCACCACAAAGCGTGTTTCCAGAGACTCTCCTCCTTCAGGACTTCCAGCTTGGGGTGGGGTTTTTTGGAAGATCAAGGAGCTCAAAGTCAAAACAATGCCTCATTTAAAGACCAAAGAAACCAAAGCAAATTGACCTCAAACCTTTAGCAATTTAACGATTGGAAAATGATATTAATGCACACTTTGATGTTTGATTTTCCGTGTTAGGAAAACAAAGATAATTTATCACTATACATGTTTATTCTCTGATTTCCTTTAAATTCCTCAGAGCTGTCTCAGCCACCTAAGGGATACCAACTCAACAATAAGTAAAAGCTAAAAAATTCCTGCCTTGATTTATAAGCTTCTGTGATGAAAAAGAAGGTTGTATTTTGGGAGAAACTACTCGTTACTGGGCCTTTTGTGACATTTATTTTGCCATTCCCAGTAGTTACTGACATTGTAAACACTTTCTCTCCCCATCCTACTTCAAAGGTATGTACTAAAGTAACAATTTAATACAGCAAATTGAATAACAATAATAAAGGCTTATTAACTGGCTTGGGAAGCTCTATTATCCTCCAGGATTCGGTATTTAGCTTAAGTAGCATTTTTTTTATTATTTTTTATTTTTTACTGCAGTCAGCTGTCACCCATGAAAAGCTGGAACTCTACAAAGCATGGGTCCTGCCCGGTGCCATCCCAGCCTCTCCCTCGGTCTCCATGGCCACTCGCAGGGAGGCAGCAGGAGGAGAGGGGCCGCAGGCCTCGCTCGGCGCGTGTGTGGTCCCGGGCTGTGCCTCACAATGAAGCCCATGGAGCCGGCAGCGCTCAGCGCGCAGGCAGGGGAGGGGGCGCAGGGGTGGCCGCAGGCTTGTTGGCAAGGGTCTCTCCTGCTTTTAACGGGTATGAGGCAAGTGAAGGACTAGGCGGGAGGCAATGGTATCAGGAGGTGAAAAAAAAAAAAAAAAAAAAAAGCACAGGAGCATAATACCAAGGCAAAGAGGCTGTGGAGGCTGTTTATGAGGAAAACTGTCCTGCAACAAGACGGGCTATAAACGTTGGCATTTGCATTCATCCGGGAGTTAAGAGCTAAGCGAAGGGTCTACAAGAGAATCTGGCCTGTTGCAAAATGCTGCAGGAGCCGGGGTGTTCCTCTGGTAACTCTGGGGCCCTTCCAGGGTTCCCCAGGGTTCACACCCTCCCACTGCCAGCTGAGAAGGTGGACATTAATGGTAGCAGTTAACACTTCAGATCACCAGGTCACACTGCCTTTGCTCCCCCTTCAAGCCCCTTCACAGCGAGTAAACATACAGGGCCGTAGACTGGAAATGTGTCTTCTGGTACTTCCGCAACACAAACAGTGTGGTAATGGAAAAACAGTCTGTTTATCCTCAGAGTGTTAGCAGATGGCAGCTCCTTCCCACTCCCTCTCACTGCTGCAAGCTGCAATGGTCCCTGAGGCCTTCTCCAAAGCCCGTCAGTGGGGTGTGCAGGGGGCACTAACAAAAGTAAACTACACATGCTCTTTTGAGGGGATTGTGCAGGAGCATGGAAACAGGTGCACTTGGATAACATGTAGGTGCATCTACTCTAGCTGTAGTACTGCAAAACGTGGCATGCCTCTGGACAAAAAAAAAAAAAAAAAAAAAAAAAAAAAAAAATGAGGATCAGTCTGTCAGTCTGTCAGTGTGGGTTTCCTCTACAGTAAGCCAGAAGCCTGCATGGCCTTGTCCTGCCCCACAAGGCAAAGGGCAAATGGAAGGGCTCATTCACAGCATCTTATGTTGTGAAGGCGGGAGATGTGCATTTAGTTAAAGAGAGAACTATCACATCAGGAAAAGTGCTGCCCTGCTGACAGCCTTGACACCTAAATATCCACAGGTCACTGACTGACTGCTCCTTGTTCCCTGACAAAAAGACCGGAACATCTAGGCAGGATTTCAGGGAGCGCACAGCTAGGTGAGAGCTGCAGTCTGCACATTCAGAAAACCACGCTGTGCTCTGCCATCACGAGTAAGATTCACATCACCTCACTTCAGCCATCCCACCTTCTTCCATGAGTAGTCACTCCTTTTACAGTCAAAGGAGGGAAACATGCATTTCTAAGGAGTGACTCATCTGACATACTTCAGACACTTCCTCCAGGAGGAGGTGATTTGCACTGCAGCACCTGCAGTGTCTAGGGTGGTGCCTGGTTGTGTTGCAGACAATACAGCTCTGCACACTTTGCCAGCTGAATCCTAACTATATTAAATCAGGCATCAAAGACATTGGATATTGGATACTTCAGAAAGGTTTGTCTTGGGTTTTTGTGCTTCTCGTTCCCCCATCTGTGCTATTGTGCTGAGAAAGTCATCAGTATTTGTGGGCACTAGAGTTTACAACAGCAGTGATCAGAAGGGAGATAATTTTGACATATTGAAACCAAAGTTGGGGAATCATCAGCAAAATAAAACCTAGGGCTCTATGCTGAACACTGAACATAGAAAGGAATATTAGCTAGCCTCTGTTATATGTCACATCTTCAGGGCAAGACACAGGCAACATGCATGGAATGGGATGGGGAACTGGAGATGCAGTCAGTAGTGTGTGACAGGGAGTGAGCATGTACTCTGTGCAGGGGTAGCAATGACGGGTGCAATCTCCTCACCTTATCTAGAAAATCTGTTTGGTATCAGCAACCAGCATCACACCTGCTAGGGATACATAAGAGCCTGTGCACTTTTGGAGCGGTATGATCTGATGGCAGCCTTGAGACACAGGGTCACTTGAATTCTTTTGGCTTCACTTCCCTCTTCTCCCCTTGTCACCCCACTGCTGCTGAAGCCACCAAAACCACTCAGAGACAGTTGTGCCTCAGTTAGTGTGGATGGCACTGGTTTAGTAGATAAAGCTAATTTAGACTTCTGCTTTGAGCATGCCCAAAGACATATACACCTGAAAAGCACCTAAAAACTTAAAATATTCAGCAACTTGCTACCTGCTGCAAAGAACCAGCAGCTCTTTCCCAGAATATCTCACTGCTGCTCATCACCACCAGCAGCAAGATGAGAAGAAAGGGTGTCACTTGCCACACAGAGCCATGGGAATAGGGCACCAGTAGAGACATGGCTCCAGCTACTCCTCACGTTTTTGTTTCAACCATGAGGACTTGGCTTTGCACCCTTTCCTCCCCTCTCTGCCTGCAGTCGGGATGGGCACAGCCTTCAGTCCTCTTATATGGCCTTAGTGCTGTTGTTTAGCGATGTCATGGAAAGAATGAATGAATAAATGAAACAAGCGCCAAGCCCACCTGTGTGGTTTACTTAATCCTGACATGCTACAACAGAATGTGGGGACTGCGTCTTACTCAAGAGGAAGTGATGGTTCCTGCGAACCATGCATACTTCTTCAGGGGGGGTTATTTGCTTTTCACCATCAAAGTTGCAGTTACTCATTCAGACTACCACAGTAATGTATCATTCCTCAGTAATGCAGGTATGCAAGTTCCTCTTTGCCACTTGGAGAGGCATCCTGCCCTGCTCTTGCCTCCCAACAGCATGTCTGGCTGTGCTGCAGTGAGTCTGTGGCTGTTCTCTGTCTCAACACCCTGTCACAGGAAAGCAGTCTAAGATCCCTCATAGGCATATTTTAGATGTGTAATACTGATATGCTCCATAAAACATATCAGTACATTTCAAAAGTTATTTCCAAAGCTAAGGCTAGGCCTCAAGTTAAACAATATGAGAGAGTGGAAAGCATCCCACATGCCAAACAAGAATCAGCACACATCTGAAAACCACTGAAGGAAATGGGCAGCAGCCGCTAACACAAAAGGAGCTGTTTTTTCCCCGTCCTGTCTTTCATCCCAGTGGTTGTGAAACCACTAGCTCCAGCAGGAAACAGAAGGGTGAATTCATGTCATAGGATGTAATGGAAGGTAGGGGGTTGGAGGGACGGATGTCATTTCTATGGTGTTCAGATTCACTCTGAACTGTGCTCCATTCACATGGAGCGGTTGCACCAGCCTGACTAACAGTTTATGGAAAAAGCTGAAAATCCCTTATAAGTCTCTTATATCCTAAGGTGATTCCTGGAGTGGTTTTGAGAACATCAAAAAAATAAAACCTGCCTTCTGTCCACCCAGTACACACACCCTGGTGGCCATCAACTATTTAGTTACAAATGATGGGTCTTGGCTGCTCCATTACTTCACAGTTACAGTCTTTAATCTCACTTCCAAAGCAGAATGCTAGGGGAAGGTCACAAAGGATTTATTGAGCTTCCTGGCCCCAGAAGGGAAGTGTGAAGGCATGGCAGGTCTCAGCTTGCAATGCACAAGCTCACAGCTGCAGACTTGTGGCATTTAACCTGCTTTACCATAGTGAGGCTCCCACTGAGAGGCTGCTGTACCCAGATGCTAGTGTCCTTTATGCCTACCCCCTTAACTGCAAACCTCTCACAAATGCCAGCTGCAGGAGCTTCAACATCATCCTTCATAAGTTTTTCAGCTTGTCTGTCACAGTATGGTGCAGCTGAAGCATCAGCCTCATTGCTGGCACTAACTGGGTCATTTATTCCACTACATCAGTTTGTTCAGCTGAGAATAGGATACAGTATATTGAAGGCAGTGGATCCTATGTTTCCTTGCTAATCTTCCAAAGTCATGTCAAACATTAGAGGAGACGGAAAGCAGCAGCAGCAGCACACTCCACAGTGGTCCCGTGGGGTAATAGAGACATAAACTGATATAAGGAACATAATTCAAATCAATCAAAATGTCAAAATTTGTCCTTTTTTTTTTTTTTTTTTTTTTTTTCTCCTGTGAATGACAAAAGCAAACCAGAAATCTGTCAGTAGTTCTCCATGCCCTAAAAACCCAGAAAAAAAATCTCTTTTCTCTAAGGCTATCAAGGATGAATGACTTACTGGAGCCAAGGATTTACCGGGGAACAAAGCTCTGTGGACATCCATGTTTAGCACAGTGAAGACTGAGCTGATAAGCTCAGACTAAGAGGTAAGTGGTTGTAAAAGATACTGGAGTGGTTCCTAAGTAAGAGACTGCTCTAGTCAGAAGCTTACGTGGATGAAGCTTACAGGCTCATTTCACACAGAATCACACAGAATACACGAGGAGGGAACAAACTTTTGGAGATCATCTTGTCCAACTCCTTGCTCAAAACAGGGGCAGCTAGGACAGGTTGCCCATGAATGTCCACCTCCCCTTGTGGACCTTTTTTTTTAAAAAAAAAAATCAAAAACAACAACAAAAAAAGAAAGATGAATTGACACTGAACTATGGGTAATTATGTTAAAGAGATCTTGAGCTACAAAAAGAAGTTGAAATGGGAGTCAGAACTGTTTTTACAGGAAAAGAAAAAGTAAAGTAGTGTTGCTGGTGATAATCTTACAACACTGTTTATTTTAATTGCTACTGAAATGCTATGGATTATGATGAGAATGCTGAAAGGACTGGGATCGGAAACCTTTAGAGGTTTCCTATTACTATTAGAGACTGGAATTTAAGCATGAGTGCATTCACTAGATTAAGGGCCTTGACACTGACAAAAGCTGGGGAAGTAAAATAAATGCTGCATGTTTCTTAAGTGTTAATCAATCTTTAGCACTTCTGAGAATCAAAAGAACACAGTAATTCTCCTTTTACAGTTTAATCCCTCTTTCTTCACATGTAAGGGAAGGAGGTAAGAAAGTTAAGTGACTTGCCAGAACAGGTATTAGCATGTAAGAATTGCTGGCACTTTATTCAAGGCTCATCCCAGATCATGCTCTTCTCTGAGTATTTTTCCAGAAATCCAATTATACCTGGCAGAGCTGATAGCTTTAAAATCTAATGACAACAGGAGGAATGCAGTACAGTGGATGTATTTTGTTAAGCCATTTGATGCCTTGCCTCATAAAATTAGCCAGCAAAACTGAAATTCAAATTAATTTTAGCCTAAATAAAAACACCAAAAGCTAGGAATTGGCTAGGAATAACTCAAACAACAGGTACTCAGAAACAACAATGTCCAGAGCTGGGAGTGGTTCCAGCAGGGTACCACTGGGACTGGATGAGATAAACTGCACATTAGGTCTGCAGATTATATCCAAATTGTGGTGAGCAAACATCACTGGGGAGGGGGGGAAGAGGGGTGTAAACTAGAGGAGTTGGAAATGTGTGAAATGCATAACAGAAATTAATCTAAATTGTGTTAAATACAGGCTGAACATTCATAAAAGCAGGTATTGAACAGAAGAGACACAAAAAGCAGAAACATCTGTATGACCTAGAAAGTACTTAATAACAATATCAGGTAGTAAAACAAGTATGCTTGGCAGTACAAGAGAATGACAAATCCAAATTTCTATGGGATTATGTATTCAGGAGACTTATGTTAGGCAAAGGGGAAGATGGGAATCCCTTTCTGTCCAGCGTGGGTAAAGACCCTGGTGACATGCATCTTCACGCTGTAAATTCAAACTAGGGAAGAATAATCCATACTGGTACAGGGAGGATTGAAGAAAGATGTTACAAAACTGAGTGAAATAAAATATTTATGATGGGAACCAGATGAAATGTCCTCGCATCAGATCCTGTGACAGTGCTAAAGTGATTGTCATGGGCTTGGTGGAAACTAGTGAGGAAAAGTGTGCTTAAGCTTGTATGGGATGGACACAGAGGGATGGTCTGTTATATGGTTAAATATACATTATATATTTCTGTGCTATCGGCTGGAGTGGGAGAGAAACTCAGTCCTCACCATCAAGGAAAAGATGGATGCTCCACAAAGCAGATGATTTTATGACTGTCTAGACAGTGGCCATCAGGACAAATTATTGCTGGAAAATGAGGGGCATCCTCTGCAAACTACCGAGGGGAACAGGCTGCCATGACAGCTGTGAATTGTGGCCACCTCTGTGGAAGCCATCATCCCCCGAGGAGGGAGCAGCCCGAAGGTCAGAGGTAGGTTCTCCTTTCCCAGGCAAACCCAGCCTGAGCTCATGGCACAGCAGAGCTCATCGTCCATGTGTTGTCTTCACTCAAAGAGTTCTGTCATGGCTGGGGAGAGCTGTGGGGATATTCCCCCACCATGGACAGCAATTGGAGACCCCAGTGCTGGCTGGAGAAGGCATTGCAAAGAGAGAAGGGAAGTACATTCACACCAAAGCCTTTGTGCCTGGAACACAACACGCTCTGGAACCAGTGGAAGGAACTGAAGCAAATCATTAATGAATCTAGCCTGAGATGGTCAGCAAAGTAATTTTGAAAGCACGCATTAAAAGCAGCCATAAAACATCATTACAACCTCTGTGAACCTGCAATCTATCTCTTTTTCCTATCCGCCTTTCCAACAGCTTTCTTCTTCCCATTGCCCTTCCAAAAGTAGCAGTGCTCAGAATGCTCTTTGTGTTGTCTACATTTATCTGTAGAATTAAATCACATGCTAGTTTTCCCAAACCTTTCTCCACAGCAAAGGACAGCAAAAGCAGAATTTGATACCTCTGAATTAGGCATATGTGCAGCCTGGTGCCTTTCATCAGACAAATGACCAAACACAGAATCTCATCAACACAAGGTGACTAATAGATTTTTTTTTCATTCTAAAAGTTTATAATTAACAGAAACCCTAGTGAGTAAATATCACATACTTTGCAGTTGCAGAAATATGGTTATCAATGTACCCTTCCTTGCCTCAGTGTAAGACATTGTAACTGGCAAAAGAGTGGAAAAATGAACTGCCTGCAGCAACAATTCAAATCACAGAATACAGGTAAAGGCATTTTAAAGAACAGACGAGTAAATCTGAAGAGTTGCAGAGGTGGGTGGTTTATCTAGCAATAACGTGCCTGTGAAAGAAGAACAAATTTTATTCCAAGGCACTGCTGGAGGATTTGCAGGATCTACCCTGCCATGAACTTTTCTTAGTCACGCATAAACATCTTGTGGTCTTCATTGACCCACTCCAGACACTCCAGACAACTAGTTTTAAAGTGTTAGTATCAGATCAGCTCTTGAGCATGATTGCACGAGGAGAAAATATGCTCAAGGGAGACCAAGAAAGTGGCAGAAAGCAGAACTCGGGATTTCAATGGCATGTTAGATTTCACACTGGCATTTTGTACATCCCTACCAGATGAGGGATCTGGCTTGAGCCATACAAGACTCTCCTCCAAAAGGCTCATACTGGAGTCATTAACCAGCTCTCAGACTTGCTTGAGCTCTAATTTGCTGATTGTTTAAATAAATGCAGTGTTGGACTTCTGCCCCACCAAACTTATGTTCAAAATACTCAGCTCCTCCTTCCTTTTGTATGCAACCTGGCTGGGATTCTTTCAAAATATCTCCACCCTCCCTCTCAGCCTTGCTTGAACTTTTCTAAAGTAAAAACATATTTGCATGAGGGCTTAATTTGGCAGCAAAGGATTCTGCTGTTAAATTTACATTGGGAACTTGTCCCAGACAGTACAGTGAAAAATATGCTTGGACATTCATTTTGAAGAGTTTTAACTTGTGGGTATTTTGTTTTGCTTTGAATTATTGAGACAAAGCTGTTTCAGGGATGGGTTATGCCCATTCCAGCCAGCCATGTAACAGAGGGAGAAGAAAAGTCAAGGTATTTCCCTTCCTTGCTTGCTCTGTGTAGGAGCTGGGAAAAAGAACCTGAACTCCAGGCTTGTGGGATGCAGAAGGCAGCTTGCATGTATCATCCCACCTGCCCACAATTAGAAGGGACCAGCCTTTGTTTCTTGGATTTGTTATACCAGTTACAAGAAGGGTGAATCAATCAATCCAGCCTTTACAAGGCAACATTAAACAATATAACCATTGATTAAACCTCATTTTTCAATGTAGATTTTAGCCTAAAGTCACAGTCTTGTAACAAAAACCTTACCACAAAGCAGGGAGGAAAAATGTATTTTTTCTTTTTTGTTGTCCTTAGACTGCACTAAATTACACATCTGAAATGAAAATCATGAATGTAGGTTTGTATTTAAGACTTTACCCATTAAATATGGTTTTAGCCTAGCTCTCTCTTTTTGTACTTCTGCATATCAAGTTAGAAAATTGCATGTAAGCAAGGAAAACATCTGAAAAGAGACAATGATTGGTATGTACATATACCAATCATTGGTATGTATATATACCAATCATATATATACCCATGCAGGAGTAGCAGTATGTTGTATTGCAAATGTTTAGTGAGAGGTTCCTTCAGACCAGGGTCCTGAAGCAAGTCAGCTAACTCCTTCTGTCTTGTAGGGGTTTCTAAACACGACCTTTATCCAAGCTACCTTGAAGTGCTCAATAAAGCAAAGAGGAGGCATCCACCCGTAGGTAACTGTGCCAATCTACATTCCTGCATTGGAGGTGCTGAGGAGATGGGAGGCTTTAAAGAGAAGGGGGGGGGTTCATATCTGTGGGACAGAAGCTGGGCAGAGATGTGGGCTCTATTGGCAGTAGGTGCAAGTCTGCTCTGACTGGTCCTTGTCTAACAAAAAGAATGAAGGTGGGGAATGTTCCCCAAAAAAGGTTTAAACCCCACTGGATCTTTCATCAAAACTACTTCTGGGACACTGAAGAGCCTGGGCTAAGGGAGGCAATGAACTTAAAGTGCAGTTTTGTGAGTAATAATTACTTTATTCTGAAGCTAAAAATGTTCCTGTTTTGTTTTGTTTTGTTTTTGTTTTTGTTTTTTTTTTGGTTGTTGTTTGTTTGCTTGTTTGTTTTGTTTTAGTTCGTTTATTTGTTTCTTTTTCTGAAGACTCTTCCCAGCACCTTTTATTTTTATATTTTTGAGATGGAGTCTTGCTCACCTCCTTCAAACATCCGCAGTATACATTGTTTCAAGTGAAAAAAAAAAAAAAAAAAAAAAAAAAAAAAAATTTTTTAATTAAATTCTATTGAGAAAGTATGTCAGCCATAGCTGCACTCTGAAAAGAGTTGTATGTATTAAAGAGCTGTGTCTAGGACTTTCCTACAGACTTAGCATTTTGATGTTGAAAGGTGATTTTATTTTTTATGCTCACCTTGGGCTAGATGCTAACAAAATTTCAAATTATATCTATGGGCAACTAGAGGTGGGGACAGGACTGATGATAATCATGATCATAGCCTTAATTTATGTATTAATTATATATTTTCAAGTATATCTCTACAAGAACTACAATTTTAGGAAACCAAGATTCAGCTTCTAATAAGTAAGGATCCACTCTAGGCTAAGCAACAAAGTTACTTTGCATGGATCAGGAATATCAGCCATATTTGCCACTAAGTTTGCTGAAGTTTGTGTAGAATTTACCATTTTCATAAGTTGGACTATTAAGAAGAAGACCCAAATAACAATTTTAATTTGATTTCTAAGAACAAAACTCAGGTTCAAATGATCAGGTTTCTAAGAAAGGTTGAAATAAAAACCTAGGCAGAAGCTGCAAAAGCTGCAGAAGTATATCACTTCTGGCTTAGATGTGTCTGTTGTGCAGACCTTTGAATATGGCAGGAAATTAAATGCTCTTAGTTTCCAAGTTTGACCCACAGTTAAATGACACATCTTGGCAGAAATAGATCCTTGTGTCTCACCAACAGTACATTAGTTCCTCTTTCACTGAGAAAGCAATTATGGACTGAGTTACAAGACTATTTTTTTTTCCTCTGTTGTTATTTTTTTATATTAAGTTTATTTGATATTTATTATACACAGCTTAGAGGCAAACAATCCACTGGCTCCTTGATTATTATTTTGACAACATAAGTTGCCTTAGAAATATTTGAAAATATGAACCTAAGAGGTTGTACTTTGGCAGTGCCTCATTTTTGCATCAACATCTTCAGCTGAGAAGTTGATGCTGACTTCAAGGCTGTAATAGTGGAAAAAAAAAGATGGACATTTGTTCCCAAATAAAATCCTGAGTATCTCTGTACACCTAATCATTCAGCTTGTGACTGATAAAAAAATAATAATAATAATAATACAAAAAAAAAGCAAAATATAATGCATCACTTGATTTTTTTTTTTTTTTTTAGTCATTAACAGTTATTTTAGTTTTCTTCCTCTGCTAGAAAAATTCACAATTATATGGGACATTTCATTTTGTTCATCTTGAATTCATGCAAATTCTGAGTCCCTCAAGTCTAAGATGCTCAGCTGTATAGTGAAAGAATCCTAACATATTGTCAAGCTATTAAAAGTTTTTTTTTTTTTTTTTTTTTTTTTTTCAGTAGACTCTCCAGTTGGAAATTTTAAGCTCTATAAGGATAATATATAATGAAAATTATAAAGAATGACTGAATGATCTGTAGGGATCTTCTACATTATGCTAAAGTTTATTTTTTTAATAAATTCTTAAATTAGAACAAACTGTGAAGCTGTTTATAATATAATGCTTTCATCAAAAGACAAGTTACAAACAAGCATTGCTGGCAGTGTCTGTAGTCATTAATGTAATTCTCTCCTAAAAAAATGCAACGCCAAAGCAGAACAGGAAAAGGACTTTACTCAGTAACAACCAGTCTTATTTGACCTTTCAATTTCAACAGACAAAATGGTCTTACCTTGATTCAGTCTTTTTTCTTTGAAAGAATGCCAGCATTTCAGACTATTTTAAACAGTTTTAGAGAGCTGAGAATTGCAGAATGCAGTGGGGCTTATTTGGATCTGAGGAAATATTGCATACTGAGGATTTAGCAAAGTGTGTGTGCACAATTCAGAAGAAAAAATATTAGAAAATAATCCAATATTTTGTTTTCAAATTCTCTTTAAAGCTTTGTTAATTCTGTGCTATTTATTGTGCTTATTCTTACCTCAGAAGCAGAAATGAAATATTTCCCTTGTGTAAACAAGTTTTAAATATGTTACAGTAACCTGTGAAACATTGATTTTGCTGAGGCTTATCTACATACTGAAGTTAACTTCAACTGTGCACAACATGAATTCATTTGAACTCCAAAATTCTCTTTTAACATATACAAATTTAAGAAAATCACCATTTTAAATAATATTTGTTGCTTATATAAATGATATTTTGGATTCAACAACTCCAGAATCTTTTGAAAGACTAATGCAAACCATGCTGAGCAGCATAGTATTTATTAAAATGTCACTGAAAATATTGCCTTTGTTTTTCATGAGGGTGTCTCTTATTTTCATGTATGATAGACAGTATTTGTAACTATTTCAGCTTCTTAAGAACAGCAGTTCTTGGTTCTTCCACCAGCCCATGTAATACAAGAATAGATACTGTGTCCCACTAACAGTGACAGTTAACATCTTTTGACTTAATGTGATATATCATTGCTTTATACACCAACATCATAGCTGCAATGAAGCCTTAAATATTCATTTTTGTCCTGAACACCTCCAGATGTTCTATAATGTTTCAACATGAATCCTCAGTTTAGCTTTTCTGTGTCTGTTTTCTGTAAGGACATCAGTATGCTTCCCTCTGTTGCCATTTTAGAGGCAATAACCACTTGAAACTAAAGGGGTTTCCTAAAACCATGGAAGGACATAACTGTTGTGGTGACAGAGCTTGGGCAGTTGTGTCACATTTGTTGTGTCAGTGCTGAGACATGAGTGCAAGGAAAGCTGTTCAAATAAGAGGATGGCAATGCAATGTACCATTTATCCTGGAATAACCTACTTCCATCTGGCTAGAATGTGAGGAAGTCAGTCCTAGAAGCTAAAAACACAGACAGAGCCTCCCCTCTGCCTCACAAACCCTTCTCTCTAGAATTAAACTACTTCACTTTTAGCAGTTTGTCACAGTTGCAAGCTCTCACTCCACCAAGGGATGTGAAGAACAAATGATGGTGAATGTTTTATTCTCCTTGTGGTCTCAGCCAGAGGAGGGCCACGAGTTCAGCAGTCTTGGACTCCTTTGTACTCCAAAGTTGTCTACCCCAGGTCAACCAACATGTGGTCCATAATTACTTCTAGCACCTCATTTTCTCTCAACAACATGTTGCTCAAGATCTCTGTGTAGACAAGCATGTTCAACTGTTCTCCAGCCAGATGTGTTTTACTGGACTTCCTTCACAATACAGCCGGTCCTCAATAGCCAGCAGATGTTGCTACTGAGCAGCAGAAAGACCAACACACACCATTCCTCCAAAGCTGAACATAACCCAGAGCTCAGTCTGTGTCTACATGGAGAAAAAAATACCAGCCCCAAATGTCAAGTTTGAGTCATCTGGGGTTAGAGTTACATAAAAGGCACAGGGATTCTTGATCCCGTGGATGTATGGAGAAACTTAGTGAACAGTAAAGTCAATCTTTGAGCAGAAAACTCTCTCCAATGTTAGAAATATTCTGTCAGCTTGTGGCTTTAAAATTCATAGCCTCATATTAGTGCTAGACCACTGACTTTAGCTAACATAACTCAGCTTTGCACCAATGTTCAATCACTACATGTAAGTCTGTCAGATATTTAAAGACAAATGTTCTTCTAGGCCCTTGAGGAACCATCTTAATTAAGCACTGTTTCAAGTAGTGCCCCAAAGCAATTAGTGGAATGCCCATCTCTAAGTTGTGCCACTCAGACAAGGAAATTCACCAAGATATTACACTTGCTTTAGAGATCATCCTTTCTCATACAGCATGTTGTAAGGGACGCTCAAGGAAGTAAATTCAGAGGGACTTTCTTAACTTTCACTTTTCTGGACTCTATATTGTTCTCGTTAGCAATGAGAATGATGATTTGCAAAACAAATTCAGCTTGTCTCAGTTGGCAGGGTTGCAGTGAAGGGATTGTACAGGTATCTGCAGAGGGGGAATTTCCATCTGCTGTGAAAGGGGTCAATACCATAAGATGACATCTCCATAAGGGGAAGTGATTGTGCAAACTCAAAGGCTTCAATGTGAATATTGCGCTATTTTTCAAATACAGTGTCAGCTGGAGGGACAGGGGAAGAGGTAAAGTTGCTTAGGGATTTTTTTAATTATTATTATTATTTCTATTGCTTGTTTCTGGTAAAAAGCCAGCAATCTGGCATATTTTGAGGAAGAAGGGGAAGCTGACACTGCAATGTGAAAAATATTCCTGGAAAACTGAAATTTCAAAATGTAGCTCTGCCTTTTTTCATTCAAAATTTCCCCTGAGACTCCCTTAGGGGAGTGAAAACACCTGAGAAAAAATCTCATTATCTAACTCCACTCCTGCTTAAGTACTTGTCAGCTCTCAGGATGATGTTCACTGCTTCTTATTAGTCCTGTCACTGGCATATGGATGCAGATGAGAAAGTACTTAATTTAACAAAGAACTTTGGGTAACTTTGGACTGGGAAGCGCATCTGCCTTTCAGTGCAATGTATGAACAGGAATCACTTCCTCTATATTTGCTCTTTCTCCCCCCAAAAAGCCTTATCTTGAGGAAACTGCATTCCAAACTTGCAATATAAACATGCTAAAATGCCTGGCTCCTCCCCGCAAAGCTCCCACCTGGAGCTTGTTAGGAAATTTTTAGCAAAGGTGGTTTTGGGTTGTCATTTTCCATCAGGAAATGGAAGTTTACAGTTTTTCTGAAGAAGTAACTGTGTCCTTACCCCAATGAAATAATGTCTTCTGTAGGATTGTCAGTTCACAGGAACTAAGAAATATGTACATGGTAGTACAGTGTATTTCATCTTGTACGTGCAGCAAGTCTTGAAAGAGTGTCATTTCTAATCATAGGTAGAACAGAGATATTTCTTTGTCCTTTTTTTGGAAGAAAAGAAAAAAAAATGGCCTTGATTATTAAATTGCTAATTCCCATAGCATATTCTATGGAGAGACCAAACAGGGAAAATAAATAAGGAAGAGTCTTAATTTCTAAAGGTTCATCTATCTTCTTCATTGTTTAGACATATACAGATTACTATCTCTCTAACGAGCTTATTTGCTAAATAAATGTATTGATACCATGCTTAAATTATGGGATGAACTAAAAAACAACAGATACATGTGTTCAGGGAAAAAATAAGACAAATTACCTCATAAAATATTACAACGTTTACAACACCATTACCAACAATGTTAAGAGTATAACATTTACATTCAATATCTCATTATTTTTTTCTAATTCAGTCAAGGCCTGAGACAAGGGCCTAGTGAAATCCTACAGAAAGAGAACAAGGATTGCTGATGCCATGTCACCATGGCAGCACAGCTAATTTGGCAGGACAACCAAGCACACAGAAAGAAAAAGAGGTTATTTACAAAGATATCTTTGATAAAAAGGGCTTTGGGGACAGGAAAATGGTCTAGGAAAAAACAACTCACAGAAACGTTCCAAACCTTTAAAATAAATTCTTTAAATGACTGAGAGAAAATAAATTGGAAAAAAAAAAAAAAAATCTTGAGTCACTAAGCACTGTGAGTTTCATCTTTGTTTGTTGTTGTACAATGCTATAAACCACACTGAATGGCCCAGAATAACATTAGTGGTTCTGTGTATTGTAACCACTTCAATCAAGGCCTTTTGTTTTGAATCACCTGCCCTGCCTGCATTGGAGCCCCTTTTATAGCCCAGTCGCAGCACAGAGATCTAATTTAACTCAACATACAAAAAGGAGCAGGGAAGAAAAATAGACTCATTTCTTGTTGCTCATTGCTTGATTCCACAAGAGAATGACTGGGACAACACATGGAATGAACCACTTCAGAGAATATTTTAAAATTCCTCAGCCTATAACCCCCAAACAGTTTCTAAATGATATTGTTACAGCATTCCTGGACGATGCCAGCTGGACACAGGTGAATTGGTGACCTAGGCCAGTGAGTATGCCTTCTGTGGTCCTCCAAGGGGGAGATGGAGGATGTTTGGTGAGGAGAGCTCACCCTGAAGCACACACAGCAAGAGCACAGGACTCGTGTTAACTCCCATGGAGATCTGAAAGGCAGAAGCGCCCCACAATTGTTCATTTTCACTAGTAGAGGGCTCGCCTGATGTTGCAGGCAACAGACTGAGACCCTGCCTAGGGCAAGGTTACAAGCCTTTTCCAGCCCTCTTCCATGTTTCACCTGCACAACAGCACCATACAAAGGCACATAGTGGTTAGCAGTGCAGCAGACCAGTATTTCTGTTAAATATAAACCCTGGCAGACATGGAAGTGCTGGTTTCATGTAGTGGGCGCTTCTCAGACCAAGAAATGTACTGTATCTATCACTGTATTCATGCCTTTAGCTTGCCTGAAGAAAGGCGGGTTTTCCACTATCAGCTCCCTAGAATGCAGTTGGTCTCAGCCAGAGGCTAAGCACCCTGGGATTTTGGGAAACAGTTCCTCAAATGGGTAATGGTCACTCGACAACTGCAGATGCCCCAAAGATGGTTGAGCCCCTTTTCCGTACCCTGAACCAGGGTCTGCAGCATCTTAACAGGCAGGTGCCTTTCCAACATGAGGTTCTGCCCAATATGAGCTCGGATTGTGTCTCTGGGCACCACGAGTCCAACTTGTGCTCTTTTGTGTTCATTCATGGAACACCATATAAGCATCCTTGCCTTGATTGAAATTATTGCTTGGACAAAATTATTTGCCATCTAACAGCAAAAGGAAAAGAAGTGTTTTCCAAGTCACATATCTAGATAAAGATAATTTAATTAATTTCATGTGTGATATTACTGCTTTCTACAGAAACAATTTCACCGATCTTCAGTTTGCTCACTATTTCTACAATGAATGATTAATACATTAGAAAATTAACTTCCAGATGAAAGAAAAGAGCAGTCTGTGGAAGTTGAATAATGACCTTATTTTAAGAGTCTCCCTTGAGTAACCCCTACTGTTGAGTCTTACACAAAGGGAGGAAAAATTATACACGCACTTCTTTAATGTCTTTTTTTGAATGCTGATTAAATGATTTCTGTTTTGGAGAAGTCTGTGTAGATGAAACGACAGCAGCAGGAGTAACAGCCAACAATATTAGCTAGACTGTGGTCTGAGTGATGCTGTTCTGCAGTTCAGAATTAGAAAAATTAACAGGCTAGACTCCAGTTAGTAAACTAGAAGAAAATTAAGATAATATGTGGTGGATTTTGGAAACAAATGAGCTTAATAAGTTCAGTAAATTCAGTATGCTTACAGACTTGGAAGCAGTTGCTTACTACAGTTGGGTACCTTATTCATTATCCAGTGAACAGGTGAGAATGCTTACTATCTAGTTGCTGAGGGGACCAAAGAGGTCGTATCACTGCATTTCACAAGGGGGAGCCTGTCTGCTTCAGTAAATTAATTCCCCAGGTCCAGCTTACTCCCCGGGTACCAGGTTGTCCTAGGCACTTGGAATGCCTCCTCTGCTGACACAGAAAGCTAATAGAAGATGACTCTTTCTCTGAGGGACATGGCTGCTGGACAGGGCATGGGGAAACCCTCCTTCAGCAATATATTTCACATTTGTTCTTGGAGAAAATTTATAATTTGCTTTCTTCTTTAACTCTATATTCTATCCTATTTCTGTTTAGAATTTGTATATATATTGCATAAGCTATATTAAATGTAATGAAATAAAGCTTGTTTTAGTAGTTACAAGTGCTTTTATTTCAGTTTCTTGAGCAGAATGCAGATTTCATGCAACAGAATGTTTGAAAAGTCTCCTATCTATTAATGCCCCTTAAACAGTGAATGAGCATGTCACTACTAACCTTCCAGGGAATAGTCAAGAGTCATCATTCAGTAGACATTGCTTGCACATGTAACAGGGGAGGGGACGAGGATCCTTTTCTGCTCCCTTTCATATCCTGTCCAAAGACAAGGAAGAGCCACAGTTCATGCATGCGGGAAATGAAATATTACTCCCTTTCTGAATTTCCTCAGAACCACTACAGTAACTTTCCCAAGTGCCATGAGCTTAGCTTGCCTTGAAGTTTCCTAGACTGCAAGACATTGAAAGAGAGGATTTAAGCTGGTAGCAGTGGTAGTCTCCAGAAACAAGGTTGGAAGGCACAGCCTTCCAACAGTTGTAGAATATCATAGAAGAGCTTTAGGGGAAAAACAAAAACTAGCTGCTTTTTTGTAACCACACCATTTCTACACAGATTGACTATAGTTGGTCATGTAGTAACAGCCTGTCACTGAATGCATGTTAGTCCATCATGGTCAAGGAAAATATATATATATTTAACCACAAAAACAACTTGATGGCTAAAAAGTTGTTTTCATTCATTAGTTGTGATTTGGTCTTTGGAAGGTCTACCTTTATTGCCCATGGAAATTCTTACTGAATTGACTTCCAAGATACACAGACCATTTTTGGCAACGTGAGATTCCAGGGTTCACTGGAGACCCAGGAGATTTTTACATGACTGAAGAGTTAAACTGAAGGCTGAGCTGCCAGCAGTTTTCACTATTCTTTTTGATATAGGTGGAGAAATGTCAATGGGCTTGCAGATGCTATGGGCTACAGTAATTCTTAAATGTTCATTTTTACACAGATTTTGTTTGGTTTTTTTTGCTTGTCCATTTCCTGAGTCCCCTGATTCCATGTATAATATTTAGTTTTATGAAGCATGACAGCTTTGGTAAAACATCTCACTGCTTTTTATTCAGTAAACTTCACTGTTTCTTACATCTTTTGCTTGGGATGTGTGTGTATGCTCTTTGTGTTTATTTGGGAGAAAACAATAAAAAACTAATGCGATCTCAGCTACACTGGGGAACACTCTTCAGTTTACAGATATATAATTCCAAATTGTATTTTTAAACTGTAGCTCCAGATGGTCTGTAAATACAAGATGAGCAGTTATATACAAGCTGAGAGCCAAGGAGAGCATGTACTAATGATTGAAATCATAGGCCAGTGAACATATTACCTTAATATGCTGTCTTACTCCATAGAAGTTTTTTCTCTTTTCCTGTAATGGTAAAACTGGATGCCAAATTAAACAACCTGTTAGTCCTACAGCCTATCTTTTGTGGGGTATTGCTTTCCATGTTATTGACCACATCACACTGACATCCTCAGCAGGACCTGTTTCTAAGCATTGAGGCAGCATAGAAAGTATACTAAAAGCTAATGAATGAGAGGAAAGGAATGATATATGAGGCACCAGAAGAAGACTCAGCAGATAGAGGTTGAATTTCAGGCTGTATAATGGGTTTCCCACAAAGTCTTGGGCAAAAGTTGGTCCATGGAAATTGTAATTAAAACAAGGCAAGAGCAAGGACTGAAGTACTGGCCCAAATTGTCTACACTGTTTAATTGTTAACACACTCTCTCACATGGCTTTGGCCCATGCTGACTTGATTTCCCCCAAACAATGTCAATGCATGGTTCAGAGGACAGCATGTGCCAGGGACTGCCCCAGCGGGCAGCTTGGATGGAGTTCCCCCTTCCCCAGTCACTGCAGGAGGGTTTTTAGCCATGTGGATAAAAACCACACCATGGCTGGCCTGAAGAAGGGGGCACAGAATAGGCCCTCTACTATTTAATTTGCTTCTATAGATGTAGTTTTCTTTCCTGCATTGCTTTGTCTGCCCTGTCTATTTAGACAGTAAATTCTTTGGAATGAAGCAACCTTATAATATGTATTTGAATGATGCCTGAGACAATGAGATGCCAGCCTTTGCTGGGGGTTGCATTTGCTACTGAAAGGCCTATTAAAGTAATTAATTTTTTTTTTTTTAAAAAAAAAGGAGATCATTCAGCTCTGGAAACAGCTCTTGGTTTTTCTGGTTTTTAATCCATCTATGTCAACAGCATATCTTCATCCTAGAGTGGGGCTTTACAGCTGTCAGAATTTTCAGTCTCAGGACTACAGCACTTGTTAACTCTCACATGAACATGCATTTTTATTGATTGAATAGCAACAGGGACTCAAAAGAGAAGGAAATTGTCCCTGACAAACTCCTTTCACTGCCAGGAGTATCCCTGTGGCTCAGTTCCCTGACCATCCTACCCTGTGTAGTTCTCACAAAGCTCTTGGTGGTAGCCTCACACCACCAGCAGCCCTAAGGAGCCCCAGGCAGAGAAAAGCCTAAAAGTCATTGTCTGGGACCAGACTGTTCCTGTTGCTGACCCTAGGACAGGACAACATGCTTAGTGTCCTGTTAGAAAGGCGCTATTAAAGATAGGAATTTGCTACTTGCTTTGAATTGCCTCTCATATTGCTTCTTAGCCGGCTTCAAAAATAACTCATCAAGATATTACATGGATGGATGGAGACATTAAAAGCATAGAGAAAAGGAATACATTACTAGTTAAAGACAAACAGTAGGTCAGTCTTTTCATTTGCTGATTATGTCCTCAATCAGGCTAATTTTCAGTAATTTGTCTCTCATCAAAGTCTCACATCTCAGGAGACATAGATTCTCTGCCTTAGACTCTAGCTACTTTGCTATGGAGGCAAACACAGATAAAAAATATTCTTCAATGCCCATTCCCCCCTGGCTTGGATCTTCCAGACATGTCTCCATCAGTAGGCCCAGTCTCCAGAAGTGTCCTTCATCCTCAGAGCAGCCAAGATATGATGGATGTCATCCTAAATATAGCCACCCTGCCTGTGAGATGGGGCTGCTCGTCCAGCTGTCATGCCACCCCTTTGCTCCACACATGCTGGTGGATGGTGACAGCAGGTAGGCAGAGCCCCAAGATGGATTGGTGGTGTGGGACTGTAGGCCTGCTTAAGGGCAGGAGAAGTCTAGAAAGCCTTGCTGGAGAACAAGAATTTGCTAGTATATGTCATATATAGAGGAGGCCTACTTGTTGCAAGCATAAGCATGGTGGATATTTCCCAACGTGCCTCAGAGCAGGTATGGTCATGGTTCCTCCACCCTCCCCAGGACCTCTGCTGTACCCTCACAAGTGATCTCATGGTGCAGTGCAGACATGGCTTTGGAGAACCTGAAAGACTTGTTTGTGCTTCTAGCCAGAACTGCCAATTCACCTGGATATCACTCATCAGAGTGTCTATCAGCTTTGGATCAGAGAGCTCTTTGGCACTGCCTATTGCATTGCTCTTTTGTTTTCATTAATCTCATTCAAATGTCAGACTTGCACCCTGTTTGCAATCTGTCTGGTGCACAAATCAGTTTATCTGTGCAGGATCTCCCCACAGTCACATACTGACAAAATGAATGCAAATAACCTGTACTTTTTACCTCAAACACTGTTCTTCCATATTTATACTTAGCTGAATAAACCCTGAGTTGTCCTAGGAGATTTTGAAAGGGTTTTTAACAGTTGCATCTGATGTTCAGATTGCTTTGATATGTTTTCCAAATTAAATAATAGTGTCAGAGTGAGTTAGTTTTGTCAGATAGGTGCCAGCAACTTTTAAGCGATACAGCTCTATTACTTTCTATAGGCTGTGGTATATCTGATGCTCTCCAGATGAACTTGTCTAGGAGCTCTGAGGCCAATCACACAAAATGCTCATCATTCTGAATTCCCATGAGAAGCTCCAAGCCCTGCAACAGCAAATCCTAAGGACAATCTTTGAATGCTAAACTGCTCTTTGACAAAATCTAATATCTAATTCCAACACAGCAGCAATACAGCATCAGCCAGTGCTCATGAAAGGGCTACATTTTCTTGCTGAGCAACACTATGTTGAATCACGCTGGGAGACCAATGAATTGTGGCATTGAGCCATATTAACCTCTCCCTCTAAAAATTCTGCAGAGGGAAAATTCTGTTTGCAAACTCCAGCGTGTTTCAACATGCCAAAACCTGTTAGAGCTTTAGAAGCAAATCTAGGGCACCTGTAATCGTAAAGGGGATTGGAATTAACATTTCTGGCATCTGGGGATTTGCAGCTATGGAGAAGTTCCCATTGCTTTTCATCATAACAAGGTGTTCTAACCTTTTTCTCCACATCTTCCTCTTAAAGATGACTCTAAAATACCTCCAGGGATGGCAACTCCAACACTTCTCCAGGTGACCTTTTCCAATGCTTGACCACCTCTCTCCTTGAAGAATTTCTTTCTGATATCCATTCTAAACCTCCCATGGTGTGACTTGAGGGAGTTTCCTTGTGTCTTATCACTTGTCATCTGAAAAATAAATATAAATAAATAAATAAATAAAAGACCAGCAACCTCCTCACTGTAACCTGCTTTCAGGTAGTTATAGAGAGCCATGAGGTCTCCCCTCAGACTCCTCTTCTCCATACTGAACAGACCCATGACGGACCTTGACCCATGCTGAGATCTCTTCCTCCAGGGCCCTGTTCAACTCTGCCAGATCAGAAACTGGTGAACTAGAGCCAGCCACCAGGGCTACTTGGAGTTAGTTATCCCCAAAATATTCCAGCCTACATGTGATGTGGAAACTCTTCCCTGTGACAGCCATGAACTGTTTGAAAATTTCTGCATGTTCAAGTCTTCTAACCTCTGTTATAATTTTAATGTCTCCACAATGAACTGCAAGATTCTACCTTTATCTGTCTTCCTTTCCCTGTAAGCCATTTTCTAGCGGGTTCCCCTAGATATTTGACCAAAAAGGTACTCTAGTTGATTAACAAGCTATGCATATTTAAATATATGGGAACAACCTAATTTCTCTGTGACTCTCATGTCCATTCAAGAAGAACAGGCTTTTTTGATGGTCAGGCTTTCCAGTGTGTTCTCCCAGTAAGAGAATGCATTATACTGTGGTTTCAGAGCAGCTGACAGCAAAGGGCAAGATCTTTCATGTTTCTGCTGTGCTTCAACACAAGACAGACATATGGCAATAATTACTTTAAAGTTATGTAGGAGTGATTATAGACGTGACAACTGTTATCTTAGATAAACTTCCTTGATATTTGCTAATTCCAGATCAAAATATGTTACAATAAGTTTTTCTGGGTGAGTCATATGGAGGTAAAAACTGTCGGTCTGATGTCAAAGTCTTTTATGCTTTATGGTTAAAAACGGTGCCTCACTACCACCCCTATAAACTCCACAAAAGGTGTAAACTTCAGAGCCTTCCTTCAGTAAAATGATGTTTAACTATACAACAGTCATGATGAGCCGCTTAAAAACATCTTTTATCCTCTCTGTTATGTCTGACACCTGTTATCCATTTATGGGAAAATGTTTCTCACAAACATTGGATTTTGTAGCCGTATGAAACCTCAGCTAAAAATGGCATGGATGCTTTCATGCCAGGAAGTGTCACTTCCCTGAAAGCAGTTGAGGTGGGAAGGGACCTCTGGAGGTCATCTAGCTCAGCCCCTGTGATCATGCCAGGTCAGGTGGAGTAGGTTGCCCAGAGCTGTGTCCAGTCAAGTTTTGACTCTGGCAGTAGACTCCTCTCCAGGCTTAAAGAACATATTTTGAAATGGAGGATCCATCATAATTTTCATCTGCAGATACTTTTCTATTTCTCTGGGTGCCCAGCAGCTCTGGTCTTTGGGAAGGGCAGGAAAAATGATTGATGAAGCGAAGGCTGGCACCAGTGCCCAGAGATGGGACATGCACTGCAGACAAAGAAAGCAGCCAGAGGGGACACCTCAGGATTTTGCCAAGAGAGGGCAATGGTGGCTCTGGACTGGCTGTCCAGAATGTTTCACTGTGCACTCACCCACCCGGGGCCTGGCTGCCAAAATGGAGTGGCCCAACCAACTCTCACTCTCTTCAGCACAAACAGACAAGGCTGTCTGGAAACACAGTCACCGTAGGGACCATATTGCTCTGCCACAGAACTTCACACCTTTATGTCCAAGCTGAATTTGAGTGCACCAGTAGCATGAACCACCTCCATCCTCCTACAGGCTAGCTGTTGGGGCACAGCTGAAGCCCGGATTAGCTCTGTGAAGTCTCCAGGAGTTAGGATGTTGTTCTTCCATCCAACCACACAGCAAGGTCACCCCAGGGAACCACCCAACTGCCACCTACTCAGAGCATGAGCTCCCACATGAGGTTCCCACCAGCTGCTGGTATCCCAGAGAGTCTGGGAAGGGAAATCCCCAGATGGTTGCCATGCGTGGGGTTGATGTTAGAAAGTTTAGCACAGTTCATCACTTCCCAGAAAGCATCCACCACTGCCTGGATAATCTGCATGGAAGCTGGCCAACAGATTTTGTCAAAGGGATGAGCATATCATCAAGCCTTTTGCTGCTGATTGGAACTCTCAGCCTTGCCTTTGCATCCATCAGAGGTCGCGGTGGAAGCCAACATGTGCAGCAGCATGAGCCAATCCCCAGCTGCCAATGTTCTCGGTGACCAGCACCTGCTCCCCCATGGGACAGACAAGCAAGCATCCAGGAGAGCCTAACAGGGAAGGTCCCTGCTCCTGCAGGCGCCTTGACCACCCAGCCAATTCAGGGTAGTGCAGAGATGAGTTATTTGTTCACAAAGGTCATGACAGCTTTCATCTTCCTGTGTGAGAAACAGTCAAGGGAAAAAGAGAGTTAAATAGACTGTGTTGGAAGCCAAAGGGCAGTTTGAATGTAATAACCAGAAGCAGAGTTGGAGAGGCTGACAGAGGTACAGCATCACTGCTAGTGCTTTTCCATCTTGTTTTGTACAATGGCATCCATCAGAAACTGAAAGATGAGTTTGCTTATCCATCCACGCAGGGTGAGCCTGCCAATGCTTTTTATAACCACAGAAGTGGTGGGTCACAGGGATCTGAGCTCAGATAATCACCCCACTGCTCATGTCCTTTCATAAGACCATCTCTTGCAAAATAGGCTGTGAATTGATTTGAAATCCAAGCTTTGCACCATGGAGCTAATAGCACCTGGGTGCACGTTTGAGCCATGTTTGAGCAGGCTGGAAAGTCTCCTGGAAAATGCTTTGGAGCCAGGAAATGTCACTTCTCTGAAAATACAATGTTCTGCAGAACAGAGAGATTTTGAGAAACTACCTTGCGGACTGTTTATTGAGCCTTCCCCAGCATACCTGGCAGCCTGTCTAGGTCCCTTGTCATAGCCCAGGGATTAAGCTAAGGGACCCTGACCCTCTGGCCTGATCAATTCAAAGGTGTATGGAAGTCACAGGTGACCAAGGGGCTGGGGTGTTCATACAGCTCCTGTGTGGAGTTTTGTTTACTTTTTTTTTTTTTCACAAATTATTTTTTTTCACAAATTATCCAAATTATTTTGCTTTTATCCCCCACCCCTCCCCTCTGGAATTCTCCACTGACAGGAGATTTCAGTACTTCTGCTCGCAGCTCTGTAATGGGACAAGGTATTTCTCCAGAGGAAGCTCTGACTCGTGACTGCCTGCTGATCACACACAGGCATCCGTGACCTAAGTGCAGTGGTGTTTTCAACCCAGCAAATTCTGATTGGTTTCCTGATTAGTTTTCAATGTGGATATAAAGTAATTAGCTCAAATTTTTCAAAAACTACCATTCTCCTTCCCTCTTTTTCCCATATTTTCTTTTTTGTTATCTCATCACTTCTTCTTTGCCAGAAAATATCTAGAGCAAACAAACATAGGGTTGGCATTTGAGAGCTAAAGCTTATGTGTCTTACCACCATGCCAATCTGCTTGCACAGGCAGAGATACTATCTAGGAAAGCATCCTCCAGGTGCCAATTTGCTGGGAAAGCAACTTTATTTATGACCCTGTCAGCACTAGTGGCCTATTCAGTACCACTGTCAGGGGAATGATTTAGTAGTTTCCAGCTTGCCTTCCGTTAGCTTGACAACAGTAAAGTGTTTACCTATTTGAAATGGAAATCTTTTCTGCTCGAGGCACTTGCATTCTGCACTGTATATGATAATGTATAGAGGCAGAAGCCACACTTGGGAGCACAGCTCTCCTACCTTGGTAGCATCTCACACTCATCTAGCGCAGAGGTTAGTTAGTGCTACAGGGAGCACCCGGGTGAGGGAAGGCTGACTCTGAAAATGACACGATATACTTCCACATTTTCTGCCCTGGTTCTCTCTGTATCAGTGGTGTGCTTTTGAGAAGTAAAATCACGTTTTCTTCTAGTTGCTGGACCTTGCTGCACCAAGCCGGGACTTCTGCTTGTGCCTGCTGCAGCTGGTGCAGCACTCCCACCAGTGCACACTGCCGAAGCACTCAGGAGCAAGACCTGTATCTTTGGCCAGCACTCACCCATCAGGCACCATGTAAGCCATGAGTGCTCTTCCTCCTGTCAGCCCTTGGCCATTGCTGCATTTTCCAGCTCTGATCCTCGCCACGAGCAGAGGGACCCCATCCAGGAGCATCCAAGAAGTCCCACTGGCACACATCGCTGCTTTGTGGTGGAGGTGGGAATGAAGCTGTGGTGGAGGAACCATGTTCTGTATCATTTAAAAATGACTTGAAAATAACACTCAAGAATGTGCAATCAAAGACTGAACCTGCATGAGCAGGAAGCTGGACGAAATGAGTCACTCGGTCCATCTTTGATTTGTTTCATGTTTTCCTAAGCATTTTTTAAAAGGCAGTCCGTGTATTTGGCTTTCATCCAGATGCCTGTACATCCACCTCCTCATTCTTGCTTCTGAAGTGAAACTTAACAGCTCACGGAGAGCAGCTTTTTCATCAGAGGGGACAGAAAAGGCCACCATTTACATTGTGGTTCAAGGTTTTTGCCAGGTGAGATGCATCACAGTACAGTGCCATCACTCCCCATCTTTGGTACATGTTAACGAATGTCAGAGCTTGAGGAGGCTGGGAGAGAAAACAGCTCTAAAAATTAGGATTATAGGCACCCTCCCCAGACCTCTGTAGGAAAACACAGAGCAACAGGTCCTTCATTTGGCATAGGGAACAAAGACAAATTTACCTGGGTGGCTGAAGGTAACAGCACTCTAGCGAATATTTCAGATGAGTTGTGCCTTTAAATACAGCTAAGAAGGTGGGAGTGGATGACTAGAAAATCAAGCACCAGTGAAATTGCTCCTTGCTGAGCCTGGCATCCTGGAGCATACATAAACTTCAGAAACTGTGGAAAGACTGACAATCTATAAAAGAAGAGAGACATGGCCACTCTGTGCCATGGAAGTGAAAGGTACAGTCTCTGGCTCTGCGAAGATGAAGCACACATAACCAAATCCTTTTTTAGGAGTATTTATACTTGTACTTCTGCAGACTTGGATAGCAAGGTATCCAAGAGGAAGCTTCTCCACTTAGCATTCACCCATGGAGGCAGCTCACCCACACACAGAGCAGACTTCATGCTCCTGCCCAGCCAGTCCAAAGCATCCCCTTTAGCAAAGTGATTTCCTTCTGCCTCCAGGCCAGCTCCAATTGGTTGTCAGGAGTGCCTACAGCACACGCTATCACAATAAGTGAGCTCTTGTGACTTTTGACCTGTTTCTACCATTCTGTAAATGCTCTCAGATGGAGGTTGGTGTGATACATACCCACACAGTGTCTTCATGGAGCTGGGGTTTTGTGCTTCCTTCAGAGGACCAGGTCTAGTCTCTTGTCTTGGCAGTACCTGCATTTCCATTTCCTGCAGTAACCAAAGAAGCACAGACTGCAGGATTTAGCCACTTTATTTAACTCTCCAGGGCAGAAGACACTTAGTAAGGAGAACCTTGAGGCCTCTGCTTTTGCTGTCTCTAAAATAAGGCTTGCCATGCTAAATCCACACCATGGGCAGCAGAAGCAGGGGTGCATTTTATGTGCCCTCCTCACTGACCAGGAGAGCCGTTGGTGATGGCTGGAAGGAGGCCTCTTCATGGCTGAAAGAGTCATTTCTGGGATTTCTGAGCCCTACCTCAGATGGAAATTACCTGAAATACTGAATGATGTGTGGAGTCTGCAAAACTTGTCCCCTGCCACCAAACAAATAAAATGACTCACGATCTGCGCATTACACAGTCAGCTTCTCAGAGGGCTGGTTTCAGTGCACAAGTCACATTATGAGACAGTGAGATCACAGGATCAGATGCTGAGGTCTATCATGTGAAGTCTCCTAGACTAAACCATGAGGTTGTGTAAGTCAGTGGCACTCCACTGATAGAAATGAAATCCCACTGACTTGTACCATCTGAAATGCTGAGATGATGGCCCTGTAGTGGTCAACACATTGTAGTCCAGGGAAGGCTGTATAAAACAATAGTACACCTGGCTGTGAAACCACAGCCATTTTGCTGCTCAGTTGCTACTTGAGACAGCCCTGGCAGCCCCTGAGCTGGGCTGGACACCCCAGGAACAGGGGTGTGCAATGGCTCTCAGGCAACAATGATTTTCCCCTGCTCTGGGAGGCAAGGGAAGGTCCCAGCCACTGCCTGTGGGGCTGAGCAGGGCTGCCGGTGCATGCCACATGCTGAGCACACTGACTTTCCACCACTTTGATCCCAAGGATCATTTCTCTGTGTGCTGTCCTCTGGACTCACAGACCTCCTCTGGTCTGACAAAGAAAAACAGAAGACCCTGGGGACCACCATGTTTTAAAACTGGAAGTGCCTCAAAACAGCTATTCAGACAATTCTCTTGGTGCAACTCTTGGGCATCACATACCCTGTGATGGAAGGAGTAGAGGAAGGATGCTTTTCCCTGGCTTTTTTTTTTTTTTTTTTTTAATTTATATTTTCTTTAGGTGGGAGGAAGGAGATTTCTACAAGAGGCTGAGGAAAGGATACTGCTGTAGCTACACCTTCTCCACAGCATCAAACAGAGCAGAGGCTGTTCTCTAGCCCTGAGGCCCATCTCCATAGCTAAACTGAGGACATTTTTGGCCCCTCTCATGCTCCCCACTTTGGATAGGTCAACAGATCCAAACTATGCTCTAGGAACAGGCCCTGGTGTATGTCATCCTGGGAGACCAGCAGCTTGCACAGGTGAACAGTGTGCAGACAACCATGGAGCAAGAGCTCAGGGCTGCACCTTGGCCCTGTCTATGGTAGCAGACAGGCTGTGGCCCTCTGCTCTCCTGATGCTGGCTCTAGCAGAGACATCATGCCCCGTACCCAGGCAATTTGCTCTGGTATCTCCAATAGACTTGAGCATCTGCTACACACATCCTCAGTTCAGGAGAGGAATGTAGTTGGAGTTCATCTACATGGAGATTCCCGTGATGTTATGCCATGAGCCACAGGCATTGGGGCTTGCAATTTCACCCAGGTGGGAAGGCATACACAGAGCAAGAAACACTGCACGAGGGGTGATGGCACTGCTACAGACCTCTTCATGAGGACTTGGATAGTTCAAAGGCCGTGTGGCTCTGCTGGGACTACCTGTGATGCCACAGCCTCTTACTGGTGTCTTTATGCCATGAAGTATTTTTATGAAAGAAAAAATAAAAAATAAATGAACCTCGGCCAAATTGTTGGAATGCTGCCCATATTGTCCTCATCCCAACATCCAAAACCCCCTCAGTCTAAAGAAAAAATAATGCTTAAAAAGTTATAAGCCTTTAAATCTGAGTTTGGACTATAAGGAGACCAAAACCCAGCCAGAGTGGAGCAGTTGTGAAGCCCTGCAGCCCTCGCAGAAACCAGCACAAAGCTCACATTCCCTCTACTGTACCGGAGCTGCCTTTTGACACTGTTTTCAGGAACTTGCCAGCTCATTTTCTAACTTGTTTGTGAGACATCAACAGCCTCAAATTACAGCAGTCTGAACAGCCCAGTAAATATTTACACAAACCTGCTGGTGATGGTTTGAGCTGACATGCGTTACCTTTTGTGCTGGGGGGAGGCTATATTTACAGCCAACCAGCTAATGAACATGATCCCAGCCATGCTTTAATACAGATGGCTCTTTCAGCATTTGCGGCTTTCAAGTTACAGGGAGCACAAACTTCAATAGCCTTCGTTAGAAGGCTCTGTCTCAGCTCCCTCCGTTTTGTTTACAACCAGCCTCTCTTTGTGCAGTAAATGGTTGACTAACATTCAGCTGTTTGCATCCAGCAATGTGTTTGTGTAGGACAGGGGTTGTTTCTTCTCTTCTCTCTCCTTTTTTTTTTTTTTTTTTTTTTTTGACACTGATGGTTTTTATTTTGAGTTTACAATACAGGCAGTTTTTTGCAATGCAGATTTATTTTCGTTTGAGTGACATTTCTCCAGGCTGTCTCCCACCAGGGCTGGAGCCTGGCAGGGAACACAGAGTGGGGACGGCAGTGTGCAGCAGGGCAACAGAAGGAAGCAGCACTTGTCCATGGGGCTCTGTGGAGGGCAAGATGCCCTGCTCTGGCCACTGTTCACAGGAGTCTCCCACCCCTCACAGAGACATGTTATATCAGCATCCACATCCCACCGACAGCTCTGGCTGGATTCCAGGCTGCCCGAAGGAAGATGACTAAGGAGCTCATAGTTTATGCTCTCAACAGTTATTATAACTCTGCACTTCTTATATTTTTTAACAGCCATCAGCTAAAGTATTGGCTGATGATCCTTCTTTTTTTTTTTTTTTTTTTTTTTTTTGTGGCTCAACATAAAGGACAGATTTTAGATAAATGAAACAGAAAGCTGGGAGGGTAAACATTGGAAATTTAGACTCCTATTTTAATGGGTTCCAATGGCTGGCTACAGTAGAAACACAGAAAGCATTTTTCTTCCCAGGAGGCACACCTCTGAAATCCCAGGCTGAAAGAAGCTCACGGAGTTGAGACTACCTATACTCAGAGAATCACCATTGACCACTAGCATGCAGATTGTCAAATTCTTTATGGTTGAGATAAATTAATTTTATATCAGGCTGCACAGTGCCACATTAGGAAACCTCCAGTGGATGGAAGAACAGATAAAATGCCCCCTCTAAAATAAAAACACAGGTGAGGAATTCTGACTGACATGACATAGCCGGTCTTATAAAACTCTCTTGTGTCATGGGGGTTTGTTTTGTGCTGATGG
Organism: Heteronetta atricapilla; assembly: GCA_011075105.1. Taxonomy (NCBI): domain Eukaryota; kingdom Metazoa; phylum Chordata; class Aves; order Anseriformes; family Anatidae; genus Heteronetta; species Heteronetta atricapilla. Next base: position 42,964,165 of record CM021733.1, on the reverse strand, counting down.
AATCCAATGTGGCAGACAAAATCCCACCAAACAAAAGACAAAAACAAAAAAAAAAAAAAACAAAAAACAAAAACAAAAAAAAAAAACAAAACAAAACAAAAAAAAAAAAAAACAGTTTTTAAATCTTAACAATCAGATGGAGACCTCTCTTGGCAACAAGTCAGAGGAAGCTTAGAAAATCTTTTTGCCCCAGATATCTCTCCTGGGGATGAATATAGGTACCAGCATCCCAAATACATTGTATCTGGCCTTTGCAAGCTTGGTCATGACAAGTCTGGTGAAAATACAGTAAGCAGATCTATGACCACATATAGTTTATCTGGAATCATTAATGAAACAATGGTCTTCCCTGCAGGAGAATTTTCCAGATCTCAAATGGGTGGCTGCTTTTTCCCTCACACCAAGAAGCTCGTCACATTGAAATTATCACCATTTCATTGTTATTGTGGGATGGGAGCACCCAGTTTTGCCAGTAGTGGCACAGGACCCCATAGTATTGGCAAATGAGTTATTGTTTTGGAAGGAAAACAGAGAAACCTGGTAACACAGAAATCATGATAGGAACTGGATTTGAACCTGACCTTTCTGATAAAGGTCAAATCTGTTGTTTTTAAGCTCCAGCATTGTACCAGTCTCCAGTGTTTATAGTGAAGTTTTTATTTCATCAAATCTCTTCCCAGGATTTTATATAGTAAGAATATCACAGCTTATATAAGCAGCATTATTTAGTTAATTGTTACAGGGAAGAAAAGCCTTGGAAACATCAGAGCTGCTTCATAATCTTTTGACAAAACATTTGTTACCAGAACACAGTTTGTCAAGAGCTGTTCACAGAATAGCATAGTTTTTGGCAAATATACCAAAACAAAATAAAAACTTTGGAGTTTAAGGTTCCAGTAAATTTACAGAGGGGGGAAAGGCTGGTTAAAATAAAATATTACCAAATGTAAGGAAACTATTGTTCACAAATGGAGTGGGTTACTTTTTCCAATCTTTGCTTGCTCACAAATGTTCAGCTTCATGTTTTCATTTACCTTGGTTAAGAAACACCATATCTTGAGATCTCTCATGGGATAAGATGCATGTCTTTGGGCCAGGCCTCCTACAGCTACATGTGTCTATGTATGAGACTGCCTGCTTCACATTTCCCTCTGCCCTTTGTGTGTTATTTGTCAGCTTCAATTACAAATACTCCAGGATATACAACTTATCACTGTGTACATCTGCATGACACCTGCCACACTTTTCCCCTTCGCTCTGGATGTTCTTCCAAAAGAGTGACAACACTATAATATATGAGAATGAGGTCTCTGAGAGGAGAGTATGTGGTCCTGAGAGACTGCGTCATTTATGCTCACTTCTGTTTGCCAAAAGGAATTGATTCCTGGTTGCGGATGGGAGATGGTGTTTGTGTCTGCTTGTTTGAGTTTTGGATGGATGTGGGGATATCCTGGAAAAAGGCTTCAAAATGTTTTCAAAGGATTGCATCCAATGAGACATTGAAGTAGAGGGGTGATACCGAGTGAAGAGCAGGAATGTGGTGAGGAGACAGGACTGCACTAGAAGATGCTTTTTCAACATTTTTCTCACTGCCGCTGTTTTTCCCCTTTGGCTGTTGTTATCACTGGATGAGAAGTTCCTGCTGTGTTTGGTTTTCTCAGGTTTTGCTTTTCTGAAGAAATGTCACATTGTGTGAAATCTCTAACTAGCTAACTTTCTCCCATCCCAGAGGGTTTCTGGTCATTCCATGAGACATTATCATTCCCTGGACTCTCCCTACCACATTGTTGGCCGGACTAGAGCACGTATGGGAGATGTGAACCTCTGTGTTTGCTATGCCATACCCAGACATGTCACTCAGATGTATTGTTTGTAGAATTACTAAAGAAACTACTTGTGAACAAGGAAATCCCCTCCCAGTCTTTGGGAAGAGCTCTGTGCTACTAGATAAACACTTCCTGGCATGAGACTTAGAAATTTCCAAGTTTTGGACAATTCTAAGACCTTCATCCTAATAACATTAGACCAATACCCTAAGTCTTCTTCATGTGTGTCTGAAAACAGCCAACCCCAATCAGCTTATATCTGCTGTGGAAGTCATAAGCCTCTTCTGCTGCCATTCAAGTGTTGCTGTGAAGGTGACTATGCCCAAAACTTGCTGCACTGGGGCTACTTTGTTAGGTAGACCTGGAATGAAGGAAGAAAGGGAAGGAAAGCAGAGTTGAAAACAATTCTACATGTGCTCTAAAGCCAGGCAACTGCCTTGTCTGTCCCACACAATAGAAAGCACAAAGACCTGGTTACTGAGTATCAAACTTTCATGAATAGAATTGAACATTTATGCAGTGATGTCATTACTCCTACTTCTGAGTATAATTCTTCAGTACACTCTAAACTTGTGGAGTAGTCCAGGATGGAAAAAATCTGTTCATAAATTATCTATAACCAATTTATAGACATAAAGATAAAAACACATGCAAGGGTAGAATATGGCATTAATACAGGTTATCCTATAAGTAGAAAAGCATTACTTAAAACTCAAGAATGTTTAGTCTTTTGTTTTTATTCATCAACATAAAGTCCTTCTACAGAATCTGGACAGGACTGCTCTACATTTTTTTTACCAACTCTTCAATTCATCTTCATCACCATGTACAAAACGAGCCACTGAAGAGGGAACATACTGAACCACAGTGATGACAATTCTGCTTTGGCTGAGGTGGAATGGACAACATGCCTGTCCCAGATGGCTTCAAAAAGAAGAATACGTTCTGATTAAGGAGCAGTGGGAACATTTTCCAAGGACATTTGTGTGCCTTTTATAGATTTATAAGGCAGATGCTGCTCCTTAGAAGCATCTGCCTCCCAGACCCATTTTTTTCCTTTACTCAGTCATAGAGTAGGGATTAAACTTGTGTGAAATGGTGACTCCCTTACGGTTTTATGTACACCCTAAGCCATTTTACCACCCTCGCAATGAACAATACTCCAGCTAAAGAGATTTTAAAGAGGAGGGGAGGCAGCTCCACACCCTATCAAGAATCTGGAAAGGGGCAGATGCTAGAAATGACTGAGATCTAGTGGGCAGAGCTCTCTTGTAGTCAGAAAGAGTACCTGGGGTTAATCTATTGACAGTAGAGGGACCGTTTAAATCTCCCTACCACTGTAGCAGGATTGCTGTTTCTCATTTTATGGTATCCACTATCTTTTGCATCTGATTGGACTAGGTCCTTAATTTTAGATTAAATGGGAGTACAGTGACTTAGAGCCATAGCCAAGCAACCAGTGGGAGACACCACCTGACAAGGCTGGTGTCTTAGACACTAAAGATTACACAGGAGCACACTGTATCTGCTGTGACAAGGTTTCTTAAGGTTATACAAAGCAGACCTAGGCTGGACTCCAAATGTATGGATCTCGGTGCTTTCAGATGTCAAATGATGTCTGTGCTCTGACAGGCACTGGATGTGGAGCAGGGTAAGAAGAAAGTAAGTAAAAAGGGTACTCTAAAGCTGGGATGTTTGTAGGATTGTTTACAGCCACCTTCAACAGTTCCATCTCAGGAAGGACTACCCCTTGTGGTGATATCTCTGCATGTATTGTCATAGAAAAGTCATCCAGCCAGGTAAGTATCCATCTAGGCAGGTAACTATTGAAATGTGTGGGTATTAAACACCACTGCAGAGTGTCTCGATAACGGTCAGCTGTGCGGGAGCAAGTACCCTGCCATAACACCACTGATATCACTGACAGCACACAGCCCATGAGGCTGAACTGGTTCCTCAAGGCTTACTTGGAATGCTGGCCTGGAGGGAACCTCTAAGCAATGATGCAAAGCCAAGTCAGTATTCTCATGTTGGTGTTTAACTCCTAGATAGCACAGTACATCTGTAGCTGCTCAAAGCATGCAGATATTGCTGTGTTTTCCTTGGACACAGCATCTCTTTATTTTCTGGGTAACTGTGTTGTTGTCCAAAGCAGAGTGAGTCAGCTGTGGGACCAGGAGACAAGCAATGCTTTGTGAGCCCTACAGGATCAGCATGCAGTGCAGGAGATCAGAGGGAACCAGCTTGTAGCAAGACCCACAAGACAAGCAAGGCTGCAGTTTCCCCTTCTACAGCTCAAAGCAGCTCACACAGATCTTACCAGTGATGAAGGAGGGAGGTCTGGGTCCTCCCTGGTCCCAGAACAGAGTGTGGAACAGAATAGGCTGTAGGAAACTGTGCCCCTCCTGCTCATCCCCAAGGGTCTCTCACTGTGGTGGCCTTGGGACTGGTAAGCAGGACAGGAGCATCACAGGACCCTGTACACATGGAGTAACTTGAGCTAAGGTGGTAGGAACCAGGGCATGAAGAAGATGTGTGCAAGGTCACAGAGCAGATCAAGCATTTAGGTTACTGGGCTAAAGCTCTCCCAGCCTGCCCACCAGAGCACATTACCTTCTCATTTGTGTGCTTTAGCTGGGGAAAGCACAGCTCGCAGGGCCCACCATTTGCAGCGTGCACCAGCTTTTCATCTCCAGACGTGGCTGCACTTGCGGAGAAAAATGAGAGCTCCCTGGGAACTGAGCCTGGGTGATGACAGCTTCCTGCGGCCACTTGTCAGGCGCAGGCACATTGCTGTGTATTTATGGACATGAGTGTGGATCTCGGCTCAGGAAGGACCCAGGACTGCCATGGCAAGGAGGCTAAGTGTTTTGGTGGAGTGCATCTGAGAGACTTCATCTGTGTCTGTCAGTGTCCAGCTTGTGCCTGGCCACGGCCACTTAGCAGCTTCTGCCCTTCTGAGCACCAGGCACACTTGCAGAGAGCCTTGTACCCATGGATGTCAAGTAGTCGGGAGTGCCGACCTTAAAAGAAGAAAGTGCTGTAAATATAATAGTCTTTCTGCTCTAAGAGTCAAACAGAAAGCCATGCAAGCATCTGTATTCAATCTGCACATCAGTCTGACAGACTGATTAAAACAACAACAACAGCAACAAAAACCTAAAATGAATACCATTGCTTTGCCTGAAGAATATTCACATGATCAAAGAGTGGATGTTTAAGTCAAGTGCAGGGATCAAATAGTACCAAATTCCAGCGTATAATTGGCAGCCTGGGATGATCTAGTTTTACTTCTTCAGGAAAACCTTTTGTTCTCTTCCCAGTCATACTACCCAAGGAGCACAAAAAGATGTGCAGCTTTTCTCAGTGCTTCTTTACTCAGCAAGGGAGAAAAATTCAGCTCTGTGATCCAACCTCAGAGCCACTGGCCCCATTGCTTTCTGCAGAGACCTCCCTGGTGAGTTTACGTCGTCCGCTGGGGCTCTGAGCTGCCAGGAGGGCGTCCCACGGGGCACAGTGCTGTGCTGCAGAGGGGCTGCAGACAATCTGGGGACAGCGGGGCTGGTTGTGATGCATGGATGCTGATCTAGCATTCCCTGCTCCCTGTGGTACTGGCTTGCTGTGGGATGACTTAGGTTTCTCCGTGTTGTAGGCACATCATCCCATAACACAAGTCAGGAAGACATTCCCCAGAACAAGGCAGAACTCCACAGAAGAACAAACCGATGACATTGCCCTGAACACTATACTTTACTACCTCTGAAAAATAGATTTATTAATACTTCCACATCCCAGGATGGCTCTGGGACAGTTTCTGAGGTGGCTGCTGTCTCTGAGCGGGCTGTTTTTGAACAGTCCATTTAAAATAGACACGTGCCTATGGGGGCTTGCACTGTCAACATGCTCTTGCCAAGGCTGACAGTAATTTATGATGGCTCCCCATGGGATGTGACACGGCTCTCATCCACAAAAAAAATATTGCTTGCCTATCCCAGCTTTTCATCCCTGCCTTTAATACCAGCCCTCACACATGCACTAATTCCAATTCAAGTTGATTATTCACACTTCAGATGACAAGGAAATGCTACCTGTGAAAACTGGGGCCTTCGAGGCATTGGTGGGCATTGTTGGTGGGATGCCTACAGCTACCTACCTTTGGTGGTGCTTGGTAGGTGCAGATAGCCTGAGGGCACACTCAACCTACTGTGCCAGGGACAGTCAGAAAAGACTTCGTAGTTGAAACCTACTTTTACCTCCTGTGCAAGGCAGATGTCTTCATTTTGGAGGGGGGGTGGGGAAAGAGCCCGGGGTGCCCTTAGCAGTTTTTTCCTTGATGGCTGAATGTGATATATTTGGAGCAATAAAGATAGTTTCTTTCACAGTTTCACCTCTTGCAGCCAAATCCCTGTCCCCTCTCCCACACTCTGTTGTTTCAAGGGCATCTCCTACATTAAGACAACCTCTGAGGACTTGACCTCCAAACATGACTGCAAAGAGGTCACTGCTTTTCTCTACTCCTTTCAGTCTCACCTCTCCATAAAAATAAACAAAAAATAAATAAACAAAAACAAACAAGCAAACAAAAAACTCTGATGTTTCTAACATAAAGCCTTGGGGAAGGACTGAGTTCCTATTCTTTGCCCAGCATTGGGCAACACAGAGCAAGGGCCACCTGGGACAGCTGCCTGCAATGTGACACAATAATGAAGGTTGCATTACCAGGATTTCAGCTGTGGTGTTGCAGTGTCCAGTGAGCAGCCTGAAGCTGGGGACAAGAGGATTAATCTAGCACTCACTGAAGACAACGGGACCACTGCCACTGCCACCAGGAGCAGCAGCAGGAACTTGCTGAGTCCAGGGGATTCCCTTCCCTTCCTGGAGCTCCTTCCCCTCCTGTGTCCAGGCAGAAGCAGCACATTTTTATGAATTGGAAAAGTCCCAGGACAGCCCGGTCTCCAGCGTTCTGCCGTCCCCGTGGCTCGGCATCCCGTACGGAGGGGGAAGAGGTCGTGGAGGGGAGGGCACCGGGGGCTGCTGACACACAAAGCTCTGCAAATTTCCATCCGCTCGGGGCTCGCCAAAAGGAACTGGCTGAATCAGGAAGTTGGGCAATATGTAGAAACACGCTTCCCCTCCCTCCAAGTTTCTGAATAGGGTTGTCACAACTTGGTTTTGTAAAATTCTTCATTCTCTCCCTGCCCTGGCTGGGGCACCTCTGTCTCTTGAAGGGTGAGGTTACAAGGTGTGTGGGAATTCTGCAACTTGAGGCCACTGGGGCAGGCTGAATTCAGGAAAGTAGGACATCCCTCTCCATAATGAACACAGGAACGAGTCCCTGGGTGCTGCACAGGGGTGTCCCTACATCAGGGCTGCTGTTCCCACTGCATATAAAAGCTGCTCTTGCAAGGTACATTCAAGGCACTGCTCTTAAGTAATAGGGTGAGCTGTTTCATGACAGCTTCAAACATTTGTCTTCTGTCTGCCCTGGAACAAAAACATTGTCTTTCCCAAGTGTCTGCAAGAGCAGGAGTCGGAAGGGTGCTGCTCAGAGCTGCAGAAACCCCCAGCTAAATCCCTATTCTTCTGGATCCAGGGCAGTTTTTCGTCTTAGATCACTGCTGACCACGGATTTATACCCTGACTTCCCACTACCACTACCAGCATCATTACTGACCACAAACAAAGGAAACAAGTGTCTCCCCCCTTCCTCCTTGCCATTGCCACAGTCACTGGGTCTCACAGCTACAGGAACAGGGCAATCCCCATCTGGAGGTATTTTACAGATGAGGAAAGACAAGAGTTTGAAAAGGTGTAAGCTTTCTTGGCGAGTTGTGTTACGCTGGGCACCTCTTCACATAGGAGTGTTGGGCAGGATGGTCCAACTCCTGTGGAGAAGACCAGGAACAGAGAGGTAGTAGGAGCAAGAGACTGCTTCGAAGAGCACTCTTTGGCAAAGTTTGAAAGTGATCATGGATCCCACTTCTCTACAAACGACCAGGAACATCTCATACACCCCCCGGCCTCAGCTCCTGCCCTCCAGAACATCCCGAGCAAACAAGCGAGCTTTCCTGTGCAGTGAGTCACGGGTTGGAGTACAATAGGGGACGTGAAGCTGTGGATCAGGAAATGTTTCGGGTAAGATGGGGGGAGGAGGAAAGCAGGGCAAAAGCAAACGGAAAGTAGAGAGAAAATGATCAAGTAGTGTAGAGCAACACTGACTCAACCAGAAAGAGAAGAAAACAAAAGAGCCTGCACAGAATTAATAAGAAAGAGCAATGGAAATGCAATCAGAAGTTTTAAGGTGTAGGGACAGTGGCAAAGGCAGAGGACAGGTGAGAACAGTAATAAACTATTGTGAGGTCTTTGTGAGCAGGCAAAGATACTCAGCACAGATGGAACATGGGACAGGGCTGGCTAGATATGCACTGGCCGGGGCAGCAAATCCACCACTCAGGCAGATGCAGGATGTTGTGGAGGATCACCTAGGAAGGGCAGATGTTTTCTGAATGCTTTCAAAAGTAGTGCTTGTACTTCAGACATTGATGGACACTGTGAAAGAAGGGGATCAGAAGAGAGAGAAACTGAAAAAGAAGCAAAGAAGTCATAACATCCCATGTGAATGCAACTTTGCATTACCTTATGTGACACATAGTAATTTACACGTGTTCAAAGGGGCAGCAAACATTATAAAGCTCAAAGAGCTCTGGGGTCTGGTAGCATTTTGTGTGCATTGCGCTTAAACACTTCAAGCTGGCACAGATGACAGCTCTAGAGTGCGTAGGGTGGAGGATGAGAAGATCCCTGCTGGGCCTCCCCAGGAGAAGAGAGGAGGTCCTGGAAGTGCCTGCACATGAGACAGGAGCATTTCATGGGATCAGGAAAAGCCCTGGCCCATTTAACACCACTCAGCATTGGCCAGGCACTGATCCCTGTGCTTCTGCCTCATCCTCTCGGCCCACCTCTGCCTTTTGGTGCTTGGCTGGGTGCTTTATATCTGCCTGATGTGTCTCATGTCCAGCAGCCAGACCTTCAGCCACAGCAAATAGGCACCACTTTGCTGGAGTCAGCAGGCTTGGGGGGTTACCCCTGCTCTCCCAGGACACAGCCTCTAGAGTGCAAACTGTTGAAAGGAAGGGCTGTCTTTGTTCCATATCTGTGTCCTGATTAGCACACTTTGACCTGACCCCTGACTTGGCCTGTAAACGTAGCCCAAGTACAAATAATAGCGTTGTTGGATTTGTTATCGGCAGTTGGCCCAGGGATGCACAGAAGTCTTCTGGACTTTGCCCTTTTGTTTTAAAGCAAATGTGTGTTGAGCAGGGCTCACCGGTGACTGCAGTGCTGCTGCTCCTGTGCTAATGTACAGTGTTGCAGTGCAGCCACAGGTACTGGGGCAAAGTCATCTTACACCACTAATCCCACACAATTTCAGTCCCGCTATGGGCATAGGTGGCAGAATAAAACCACGGAAAATAACTGCTCTTAGAAATTGAAAGCAACAATAATTACTGTCCAGTACAGTAAACTTCCCAAATTCTCTCTCATTTGTATTTTTTTCCTAAAATAGAAATTCAGAAACACAATTTGTTGAATTTTGGCAAATGATTACGCTTGCGCGTTTGGACTTTGGGGCACAGATAAACTGCATGGTTTTTACACCTAGTTTGGACCAACGTAGGTGCTGTGCCACACAGGCAGCTGCTCTTAGTGACTGAGACAGATCAGGAAGAGCCCATGTCCTCCTGGATAGCACAGGGAGATTCACCACACTGTATCCATGCTCCTGCTGGTGGTGGTGGCATGGGAAACCGTCCTTTGCCTGCCCTTGCGGTCACAGTGTGCTCCTCAGCAGCCCTGAAGGGCAGGCAACTTGCAGCCCTGCGTGCTAAGATCCAATTCCCTCACTGCTGTTTGAAGAGTGCAGGCTTTCCACGCGTCCAAGACAGAGGAGGAGGGAAGTGTCCTGGCAGAACAGTGTTTAAGCAATAAATCTGGCTTTGCATGGCTCTCAGAGTGAAGATATCTGGGACTTGGAGCTGTGGTTCAAGCCCATCTCTAATTCCTTTACAACTACGTGACACAATCTGACGAGTCTTTCATGTTAAACACCAGTCTAGGGGCTTTCATTTAATAGCTTTTCTTTCCCGCTCCCAGTTCCCTCTCATCTCTGCAGCTTTGCACTGTGCAGTGCCAGAGCCATAAAGATCTTACTATGACGGGGCCCCCCAGCCTTTATCTTGCATATCACGACATCATGATTCAAGTGTTACAGCACTGCAACACAAATGTAACATCAATGTACATCCCATAACAGGCCTTAATCCATCCCAGATTTGGTTCAGTGCTCCCTTGCTCAGATCTCCTTGGACCACACATCATGTGCCACTGTTTGTACTCAACGCAAACGGAGCGTCGGGGTAGAAATCTAATCAGAACAACAGCAGTACCGCCAGATCAAGAGGAGCTAACAGGAAGCCACTTTGTGTCCTTGCAGAAGACTTGACGATGAGGGCGTTTGGTACCCACGGTATTTACCTCCAAGGCGCGGGAGCGTGGCTGGTGTGCCACCAGCAGCCACACAGGGATGCCAGACATTGCATGGGGTGGCCAGCTTGTGCCCCAGGCCTTGGGAGCCTCCAGAGGCTCTCAGAGGTTTGGCCATTGTTGCCCCTGCTGCTTCAGCCGCCTTTAAGCCCTGTGCTGGACACATACCAGGGAGTTCCCACCCCTGCTGAGCAGCCTCGGGGGCCCAGCACCCCAGGCCATCCTCTATCCATCCACCGGCTGGACCCCTTTTCTGAACTGAGCGGGTAGCCAAATCATCCCTTGGGTATGAGCGACCTGACAGTCATTCCCAGGCAAGCACATCATCCTCACATTTTTTTTGTCAACTTTAAGTAAAACAATTATTCAGGATATCCCTTTCTGCATTTTCTTGCACTGTTTATTTTGTCAGGAGAATAACCCATTCTGTGCAATATATTGCAAAGACAAGATGAACATCAGATCCATATTCATATTTCAATCAGTGAATATCACAGAGCAAGGAAATTAAAATAAATAAATAAATGAAATGAAATAAAATAATAAAATGAAATTAAATGAAATAATAAAATAAAAATAATAAAATAAAATAAAATAAAATAAAATAAAATAAAATAAAATAAAACAAAATAAATAAAATAAAGTAAAATAAAGTAAAATAAAACAAAATAAATAAAATAAAATAAAGTAAAATAAAATAAAATAAAACAACAACAAACCCTGTAAACCATCTTGATCACAGCTGCTGTGGAAGCAACTCAGCAGTGCTGGAAAGCTTCCTCCCATCCAAGTATTGATCGCTGGAAACATTCCCTGCTCATGACATTCAGTTTTGAAAGGGTAAAGTCTTTGAAAATACAATAGGCTGAACATTTTTTTTTCTTTTCTTCTTCCCCCTTTTGGGCTAACTGGAGCTTGGCAGATGGCTTTTTTAATTAAACAGTATGAAGTCTACAGCATAACTATATGTTGCAATATAGAGTTATATAAGCCTTGTCCTCCCCTGTACAATTAATGCTCAGACAGTAATACCAAGATAAATCTAGGACAACCATACTATTCTCCTGTGGCTTTGACATGACACTGTATGTGGTTTGCTCCATCTAACAAGAGAAGTACACTATGTGTTTGAGCAATAACATGCTGAATCAGGGAGGTTTATATTATTGTTCTGAATAAAAAGAAACTGTGCTGTGGAAATATAGCTTAGAGACCCTCATTCTCCCATGGTATTTTCTTGCATACTATGCACTTGCATAACTTGGGGCTCCTTGTCTCAAAACATTGTATGTGTGATCCTGTAGACCCAGGAAGCTTCGGGGTAAACATGGGCTTGCTAATAGTGGTTTGGCAGTTTGGCAAACATCAACGTAAAGCTTCTGTTTTGGATGTTTTTGACACAAAACTAAAAAAAAAAAAAAAGTTTGATGTCAGATTCAGATTCTGGCAAATAATTACGTTATATGTAAAGCTAAATTGTGAGAAGCTTATTGTCCAAGTTTAAACATTAGATTCACTTGTGAACAATGCGTGAGATCAGCCGAGCAAACCATCAGATGTGTCCGTGAGTAACACTCTGGAAATGGGACATGACAGGGAAAAACTTTCTCTTTATGAAAGAAAGGCCATGAGATCTGTCAACATACCGATCAGGTATCATTGCTAGGACACTGAATAAGGAGAACTGCCTGCTGTATTGGCAGCAAGGGCTGAGGAGTGCTCATGGGCTGCTAGGAACATCTGGTATGCCATTTAACATCAGCATTCAGGTTTGACAAATATTAGTTTGTGCATGCAGTTGCCTGTGGAGAAGGAAGAGCCAAATGTTCATGGCTAATTCCACCTGCTGGTTGTCCTGTACTTTTCACATTCTCACACCTTTCAAATTCATTGACTCCATTTCACAGCTTCAGGTCCTCTTGCCTCTGACTTGTGCTTTTTAGACAAATTTAACTTCCTTGGACCCATCTCAGCCTCAACAACCACCTAACTAACTGGGACACCAGCTCAAAAATAATCATTTCGGGCTGTGCAAAAATTAGAAGTTTCAATTTTCCAAGAAAACTAAGGAAAAAAAAAAAAGAAAAAAAAAAAAAGAAAAAAAAAAAGCTTTCTTTAGGCTATGGGCAATGTGGAAGAACCCATTGAGTGTCATGGAAACTCTTAAAGGAAAGCATTGTTTCCCCATGAAAATTCAAATGTCTGCTTTCAAAATGATCACAGAGAAATTTCTTCTATATAAAAAAAAAAAAAGTGCAGATTAATTGAATTATTGAATTCAAATTCAGCTACAATACTGCTGTTCTTTCCGAGGTCTCTCAGGCTCATCCTGCTGCTGTGGACTGGGCAACTCCCAGTCTTCTTTTGGACACCTTTACAGCTCCCCATCCCGTCTGCCCATCCAAGCTCTCCCCTCCTCATCTATCACAGAAAGACACCTGTGTCAGTGGGCAGTGAGGCTGCAGGTGCCTGGCCCAGAGGGCAGGTAGGGGCTCTGGATTCCTGCACAGCTCTCAAGGTTTCACTTGTTCTCCTCAAGCCCGTTTGTCTGAGAAAAGGGCCATCTGTGCATTTTGGCACATACTGAGTTCAGGCCTTGATTCCTTTCTGCATGGAGGTTTTTATCTAACGCAGTGCAATAAATAACTGTCAGATTAAGCACGGCCATGCAAATGTTACTGTACTTGCATTGTAAAAGCTGCCTTTTATGTGGGCGTCCTCTGAAATAAGGCAACCGTTCCCTGGCCCTCGGTTATGCTCGGCCCTGCTCTAATCACTCTGTTTCGGATGTGCAGCTTGCTGTGAAAGACAAATGACTGGAGCTATTAAACTCGGTCTTGTTGTGAGCGTGCCCAGTGGTAATATTGTAATGGATATTGCATCGCAGGCGGGCAGTGGTTTGCCGAAGATGGAGGGCTGGGCAAGGACTTTGATAGCTTTGGCAGCGCAAAAAACCAAGCATCTGCAGCTCAACCTGGGCAGCCTTGCAAATAGGTCTGCCAAGGCCGTGCAGGATGGAAGGGAGCCCCCAGGGCTGGGACAACCCTGTGCTGCATGGAGCTGAGGCAGGGTGCAGGTGGCTGGCAGAGGTGGGAAGAGGAGTGCAGCCCCCCTGCTCCCCCAGCGCATCCATCACTGCCACAGGGGGGCTAGGGCACGGCCCTTGGTGAGTGCAGGACAGCATCAGGCATATGGGTCACACAGCGGAGTGTTTCAGTGTCATCTAAATCATGTTTTGTGCCATGGGTGCTGCCCTTTGAATGCAGATTATAGTGGTAGCTGATCAACTCTGTGGCTGCAGGCACCAGCAGACATCAAGGGGCAGGGTTTGCAAAGCTCCCCAAGGGACCAGGGTGCCTTGTTTCCATCGGATCCCTTTCAAATGTCTCTGAAAGGGCTTGTTTTTCTGCAAAGGAGGCTCCTGCATGGGCGAGGTGTTAGCAGAAACTCTTGAACAAGAATAAACAAATGCTGCCAGCAGCTGTAAATTAAAAGTGATAATTAGAAGTGCTATTTTAGAACATGTGTGCCACATACCCTCTTGCTCTCCAGCTCTGTGTTAATACAGTTTGACATCCCAGACATAGATGTAAAGAAAAAAAGAAAAAGAAAAAAAAAAAAAAAAAGATGAAATGCTTTTAACCCCCTCTCCCAGCTCCTCTGCATGAGACTCAGGTGTTGCCAGAATCAAGGTGCTGATCCTGATCCCAAAATGCCCTCTCACCCTGTACCACATCCTGCCAGGTGCTGGGTGCATCCTCACAACGCCCAATGCACATTCATCTTTGGTTCATCACCACGGGGACACATATATTTAATCCTAGGAAGTCCTTGGCCTCTGGCTGTCGCGGGTGTCAAGGTTGCTGCTGCCACAGAGATGGATGCAGATGAACGATCTGCATGATGGTGATGAATAAATAAAATAATGGGAGTCTAGTATCTATAAAACAAAGGGAAATAATATATAGGCTAGCTTTTATAAAGGTCACAGGTTTGCAGTAAGGCTGTCTCCAGAATGGCTGCATAAACCTTAGTAAGCATTTGTTAGGGTTCAGAAAAGAAATAAATTAAATTGCTTTTGGCCTGCTGTAAGTTGAATTGCTATAATTCTGGACAGACACAACGGATGCCTTGAATTCACCTCGCCAAAACTGAGGCCAGAATCTGACATGGAAAATTTAACATTTCATCTGCCCTTATACAGAGCTATTAAAAAGCATTTCACAGGGTAGCATATTCATTGACCACTTGAGAAATTAGCAGGTTTTTTTTGTATAAACTACTTGAAGGCAGTGGCAGGCAGAATCTGGCAGCTACATTTATTTACACACCAAATGAGAATCTGCCTTTTGCCTGTCTCTTCTGTAGATACTAATTTGATAATAAATAATAATAATAACAATAATAATTGAAAAAAAGAAGCAAAAAGCAACTCAGCAACTCTCACCTCTCTCCTTTAGAAAGGGGACTGTTGACACACATGATGAAAGAGAAAATGCGAATGCTTAGGAAAACAGATGGACAGATATCAACAAAAGATTATAGTGGGTAGTAAAGATGAAAACTATCAAAAATATTAAATAGATAATTTCCTCAACAGAAGACATCAAGATGCACCAATATGGAGAGTGTGTGGTGGCAATCATTTGCCCTGTGATACAATCGCAGTGTCCCAGTAAGGGATTGCAGCTTTGCAGTGTTGGTGCTGTGAATGTCTATCTTTGTGCAGCAGCCTCGGATCTGCTAATGAAGGGAGGCACTCAGTGACAAATGGCACTACGTGCTCACAAGGTGAGCGCTGCCTCAAGGTCACCGTTGTCACTTCCCTCTCGCTATGGCTATGAAAGCTGATGCTGTTAAAACTCTGTAACATTCATGTAGAAGGAACCTACCAACACCCAACATGCACTTTATAGACCCTTTGCTGGGATAAAGCCAGGATTAAGGTTTTACATTTACAAGATGTTGTCTGTCTACATCAATGCAATGACATGCACCCATGGCCCACCCTAGAAATTTGCAGCTGCCTGGGTGCACATTCCAAACTTTTGGCAGAGCATTTTGAGCCACTTTTCCCCAGAGAGGCTGTGCTGGTTATGTTGATCTCGGCGTGCTTCATGCCATCCCCACCCAGGTGAGCAGCTCGGGGGTGAACACACCCCTGGCAGTGGGCTGAGGGCTGCCCTGAAGCCATCCTGGCACCAAGGAGACACCCAGGAGGGAGTGTGGGGATGCCCAGAGACTCAGCCTTGTTTGCAGTTGCTCTAGAGCCAGGAAACACGTGTGGATCCGATGGGATGCTCTCCTGTTAGAGGTCTCCTCACTCTGCTCCCAGTGTGATCCCCCCAGTTCCTGTTTTTCTGCTGGCAAAATTCCCACCTCCTGCTTTCCTGGGTTACCACATTTGACTGTTTCATGAGACACATGGGGCAGATCCTGCTGTGGTTACACTGGGCCAGCTTCATGCCTGTGAGGGCCATGCTGGAGCAAATAGGGTCAGAGGGAACCTGCAGGCTGAGGCTGGAGAAATCCTGAACTCTGCCTGCACTAAAATCACTGACAGCCTTAGGAAAATCACCACTTACTGAAATTCAAAAGTATTTGAGAATTTGACAGATGCTGACACATGGATCTCAAAAAACAAAATTGTTTTCAGTCATTTATGTCAGTAATAAGGCAGGAGCTGCGTGTCCCGTGTAATGTGCTCACTAGAAAATATGAGTAATCGCATGATGGCAAGTGAGTCTGGAAAATGAAGATATTTTTCAACAAATATCAAGTTTTTATCATTGAACATAAACAAAGGCAATAAAAAGACAGCTCTACCTATTGATCAGTATTTGAGTCATAGTTTTTGTACAAAAAGTGGTCTACAAACTGCTTTTCCTCTTTATCTGCTTATGCTTATCTCAACAAGCAGTTTGGAGCAGCCAGACATGTTTTATGGGAATTCAAAGTCATAATATGGTATCTAAATCAGGTGCAGTGGACCACATTCTCAGCTCTTAAAAATCTTAGCTGCTGACTTAAACCGGGCAAGAATTTGGTCTTGTAAGTAAAGGGTAGCCAGAACTGGGGACCCTCATAGGTGACCCCTGGTTTCCTGTCACCACTATGGCACCTGCAATAAAGCAAGGAGTATAAAGCTCGGCGCTGTCACATTCACCTGCACCACCACCACCAGCGACCTCTCGACACAGCACTCTTAGCAACCTGCAAAGATTTTGACATATTTTTCCATTAAAAATATCAAATGGTAGTCTTAATTTTTTCCTATGCCAGAAAAAGTGAAAGTGAATTTTGTTAAGCATAACTATTTTAAAACCTTGAGACATTTTTATCAAAAAAATAATAATAATTAAAAAAATGAATGCAGTGACAGACAGAAAAAAAAATCCAGAAAAAGAATAGATGTTGTCTGCTACTCTCCTTCAGGGATGCTCATTCCTGATAACCTGAATATTACAGAGCTCTCAGAAGGAGAAGGTTGTATGTTGCAAACCAAATATGCTGCAATACATGGGTATAGCAGTGTCAAGGAGAGACAGAATGGCAGACAGGTGCAGGGCTAGCTCAGTGTTTGGGGTCAGACTTTGAATAACCTCTGCACACAAGGTTTCATGACACTGTTTCTTTTGTTTACATAGGAGAGAAAGAGAAAAGTATATTAAAAAATTGAAATCAAGCGTAATGGAGACCATTGTGCCTTTAGGTGGACACGTAATATCTATCAGAACATTGCTACTTAATATTTAAAATTATTTACATGGTAAAAGCAGAATTTATGAGTAACACATTCAGCTGCCAGTAAATGTAAACCTGTATTGATTAAAATAATATCTAAGTTTCCCCGTGGAAGTGCATCCTTCCCCCTGGGGATTAATAACCACTGGATAGAAGCTGATGGCTCAAGGTGCAGTCAAGGACCATTAACCCCAGTTTGTCATTAAGCCCCAGAAAATGTCCCGTACCAAGGTCGTTATTGCTATTATAAGCTCTAAATGAAAAATAACATGGGTGTATGGATTTTTTGTTATAGCTGAGGCAGACTCGATTGATGTGTACAAAGCATGACCCAAGAATTAAGAGCCTGTCCTGTACAGGAGCCTCTCAGGTTTGCTTGAACCATTTCTCAGCATTTCCCTTTGCTTTAATTAACTGCATATTTCAGCCTCGTTTGTCTGTTTATGTCATGACCAAGTGAAAGGAGCATTTGTTAATAGCATCTCACATCTAAAATAATTTATTATGTTGTTGAAGGTGTGATACATTTTCTGTATTGTTTTATAAAGGAAAAAATGTTGAAAAATTCTTAGTTTATTTCTTTTCATTTGCTCATGTCTCAATTTAGATGTTTTTCTCTTTGCAAAGCATCGTATGGTACATGTAGCAGGAAGGATAGGGTAGTCACAGCCTGCTAGCAAAATATACACCTCTTTAGCAAGGAAGGCTAAATTTAAGAAACAGCGGATGTTTTCCTATGAGGCAGGATATAAGCAAACAAACAGAAAAATGGTTCAAAAACAACTACAAATATTAAAGAGGATGTAACGGATTCCACAGCATTCTTAGCATATTATCCCAAGAGAAAAGATGAAGTTTACACATATAGTTGTGTTATGTGTTACATATGTCTGTGTTAGGCTATCCATGTAGTGTGGAAGATACTTAACATATACATAAGAATAATCTTCTCTGGAGGTGTCCTGAGTAACTGCAGTGCCAAAGCTTTATTCAGATTTAAGATAAATCAACATTGAAATTTGTTTGCAAGGGACGCAGACAAACACCATTTGGCACTGAAATTCACCATTTATTCTTGCACTAGACTTGGTTTTCTTTAAGGATTACACTTAAATTATATATTATATATATATGTATATATATATAATATAATTTAAATGTGAGCCCTTAATTTAGGTCTGTTGTTTGCATGGCAAAGGATTTTACTCCTTTCTGATGAGCAGGGTGAGCGTCTAGTGCCTATCTTTAATATTTCTTGTTTAGTTTACCATAAGATAGGAACTTTGATTTGGATTGCATGCACATGTCGCTAGGATGCCCCAAGATGTTTGCAGGGGGACAGAGGTGGGTATTTATCATATGTGTCTGCCTGTCTCGCCTGGCTGTTTATGCTTGCACTACTGTGAGCAGCTGGAAGCAATGTTTCTCTCCAGAATCAGTAGCCTGACTTCCCCCAGTTCTTCACAGCTCAGAAAAATGATTGTCAACAGTCCTTGTCAAATTAGGAGGAAACACCAAGGGAGAAAAGAAAGCTACTATTCAAGGGGCTGTTCTGGTATGCCATTAATTCCTTCAATGGCAAGATATGGAACACACCAAAAATATAAAAATAAAAAGCCAGTAACCACAGGACTGAAATTAGAATTGCAAAGAAAAGAGAAGACACATGAGGAGGAACCAGCTGGCTCCATCCACTGACTGCCCCTGAGGGGAAAGGAGAGCTGCAACGTGCCCAGCAGCAGCGCTGGGGCAGAGAGCTGGGGAAAGGCAGCAGCCCACAAGCCAAGAGGCTGAGAGGAGGGTGGCAGAACAACAAGGAGAGGTCTCAAGTGGGGGACACTGTGGATAATCGCCACCTATTGCTTGGCACAGTGGAGGCCACAGCCAGAGGAATGAAAGTGGGGGCAAACTGGAGGGAATCCAGATGAATTAGAGGTAGGAAGATAAAAGGTTTAGCAAATACAGCCTACTGATTATCAAAAGAGTTGAGCCTGTTTTGTCCAAATCACCATCTTCTGATGTGCAGCAGGCTATTTACAGCCGGTAGCAATCTGTTGTTCTACCACCCTAGTGGGACAGGACCAGAAGAAGCTGACTCCATTTGCACTTTGCTCTTAATGTTTAGGGGAAAATTCAGTGCTAGGTGTATACCAGGCTACTTGGACAGGTTTATAATGTCCTGCACTGCCATGTTTTTCAAACAAGACAGGTCACCAGCTGCCTAGACTGACTTTCCTTTGGACCATACCCAGGGCAGGAAGGTGTACTCTATGATTCCTTGGGGTCCTTCCAGCCCTGTTCCCCCACAGCTCCCTGATTTCTTGGTAGGGAATCCAAAATCTCCTCTCCAAGAGTGACTGGGGAATGTGTGAGTGCAAGCCAGCTGGACGTAAGCTACTAACAAAGGTAAGACTGAGAAGCAGCTATTACCATGTGCTGTCAAAAAACCCTGCAAGATTTAAGTGAGCTGCCTGGTTCAGAAAGGAGAAATACTGTCCTTACATGTAAGCTTTTCCCTCCCTGCTTGATTTCAGCCTGTAGGCCTACATGAAATAGTGTAGGTTAAGTGCTTTCAAATCCATCCCTTGTCAGCAATAAAGGCCAGGCTACAAATCACCCACATTCATGCAGCTTCTCTCCTCTAACATCCCCTGTTAAAAAAAAAAAAAAAAAAAAAAAAAAAATCATTTGGTTCACAGCTCACAGTCTGACGCAAAGAGGAAAGAATATCTTCTTGAAGATACGTTTCAGGACTAAAGTTATTCAACATAACTTTGTAGTTGTCAGAATGGATTGTTCCTTGGTCCATTTCTGCAGATCTACAATTTTTTTCTAATAAGTTTTCCTTTGTGTCACTTTACTATTGCCTTAAATATTATTTCCTATGGTAGCTGAATTGCGGATTGGCTGCTGCTGATGTAATTTAGACTTACAGAATTAGTACAGCAGTGAATAATAATAATAATAATAAAGTATTCATCTACAATGGTTTCCAGTAGTATTTATACAAGTGTCACTTTCATGGAATTTGACTAATAGTCTCCTCAGGCAGGACAGCCCTAAATCCAACTCTGCTCTTTCAGTATGATTTCAAATGTTGTGATCCCTTTGAATAGTGGCACTGTAATAAAGGTTTGCAGCCCACCCACAATATGCATGTGGTCCAGTTATCATGTTTCTGCTTCAGTTTCAGTATTTCATATTCGAGGACTTTGGCTGACATACATCAGAGTCTGCCAGCAAATTATTCCTTTTTGGTAAATATGACAGGACAGTTTGACATCCCAGAGCACAGCCTTCTAGATATGTTTCAGATGAGAGCTACCTTTAAAATAATAATAATAATAATAATAATAATAATAATAATAATAATAATAATAAT